>CM024599.1:33503756-33979368 GCA_014182555.1 Eucalyptus erythrocorys | reverse complement strand
AATCTGATAGCATCCATAGTCAGTACACTATGGCCAATGTTCACAGATTTATGGGAAGATTGGGGCGTCCAATGGCTGGTCACCATGAGCCTTACATGCCAGATCACCCTTGCCATCCTCGGCAGCCGCCGGAGGTACATGACCTCGACCACTGCCAGATACATCATCCTCACCACCTACTTGCTCTCTTCTTACATTGCGACCATTGCCCTTGGCGAGCTCACTGTTGTCCAGATCAACTATCCTCATCGACCAGACTACATTACTGAGGTCAAGGGGTTGCTGGCACCGTTGCTCTTGATACTGCTTGGGAACCCCGACTCCATAACTGCATATTCGGTCGAGGACAACCGGCTCAGCATCCGGCAGATGCTGAATTTGTTTGTCAGGGTCATTTTTGTCATCTGGATCCTGATTCGCTGCTGGGACAGCTCATCCCCATTCCATATTTGTACTTCCCCTTGTTTGCTGCTGGGATCATACGTTCCGCGGCGACAGTGTGGGCCCTCAAGTCCGTTTACTGGGAGAGGTCGAGCATATCAGTGAAGGATGTCTTCAATGAGGAAACTGTCAGCAAGTTCTTCAACAAGTGGGACAGGCTCAGATTGTCAACGGAGCAAAAGATCATCTTGAAGGCATACTATCGGTTTGATTGCTTGAAGCCACACATTGTAAATTGGCTATACCACCCCGAGTCTTTATCTAAATCTCAGTTAAATGTAGATCGTGATTTAGCCTTCATCACAACTGAGGTCGAACTTGGATTCATGTATGACGTACTTTACACCAAGCAACCCATTCTCTATAAACCACTTGGTCTTATCAGTCGCTTCACTAGCTTTTTCTGTCTAGTCTCGGCCTTGTGTGGATTTGCTGTTATTTTCAAGAATATCTTCTTGATAGACATGTACATCACCTACACTTACGTATTATTGATGGGAGTCACCGCCCTAGAAGGTTACCAAATTGTTCGGCAACCTTTTCGGCATGGGCGATCGTGGTGATGAGCCATCATCAAACAAATCGCCCTGTGTTGACAAGGCTGTTGAATTTCTTAGTTGAAAGATATATGAAACGGAAAAGGTGGTCAAACTCAGTCGGGCAACTCAACTTGTTGGATGATCGCCTGTACGAGTGGCCATGGTCTATCGGAAGGATACTCAAACCACTGGGCAAAAAAGAGGTGACCTTGAGAAGGTATTGGATACACTATCACCTGAAAATCCCCTGCTCTCTCAAGGAATTGGTGGTGGAAAATATTGAAAGGTTCAATGCGATCAGACGCGGAAAGCCCTTCAAAGAACGCGGGGACTGGACGCTTAAAGCTCACGAACTCAGTGGCGATGTGAAGTGGACACAGGGAGCCCTTGAAGTGTTGGAAAAAAACATCTCGACAACATTTGACAAGAGCATCATCGTTTGGCACGTGGCAACTAACATCTGCCTCCTTTCAGAGCCTGATGATTCTCCGAACTGTAAAGGAAGCAATCTGCTATCCAAATACATGATATACCTTCTAGCACTGCGACCCTATATGTTGTCACTAACGACTGCCGACATCACATTGGAGCATGCTTGCGCCATATTGAAGCCATTTCTCAGGTACAGAGACCGCAATGAGGCCTTGAAGACATTGTCGTCAGAAGAGAATGTGCTCGAACCCTCCCTGGATCAGATGGGAACCATAATCACTAGGGAGTGGCACGTGTTGTTGGACGCACAGGAATTGGCTGCGGCACTGAAGGGCAAGGACAACAAGTGGCAGATCATAAGCAGCATTTGGATGGAGATGTTGTGCTATGCTGCATATAATTGTCAAGTTTACCATCATGCGAAACAGTTGCGGCGAGGCGGAGAGCTTATAACTCATGTTTGGCTGCTCTTGATGCACGAGACTGATAAGTACACCCACACTCCCTAGACCAAGCCCACCGAAGAAACCAAGGGATAGTCGCAAAGTGAGTCATGATCCTAGGATTGGTCACGGTCTGCACCTGATTGTAGCGCGCGCGTGTGTTTCTCTTTTTCTTTTTTTTTTTTTTCTTGGTAGGAGGTGCTTTCTCAATAAGATCACTGTATTCACATTCAGCTTGGAGACTAGTCAATGAAGCATTGTGATATATGTATTGGATGTAGATCAAATATATTTTGAAAGGCTAGTTTTCTTTACACTAACTTGCTCCCTCATTGCTTGAAAGTAGCTTAATTTTTTTTTTCAAACCAGTATTGACTAGGATTGTGTTTTGTTTATTAACTGGTCTATTGTCCAGGTATATATTTACGATTGCTGGAGTTTTGAAATTGAAGATGAAGTTCGTAGCGATCAAGGATGATATTTCAAGATTATTCCTGCAAAAAAACCATGGGCAAATGAGCAGATTTGTATTAGCTTTTGACTGCTGAGTAAAACCGATTTGTAGACCCAAGAGAGAAGTGATTGACAAGGTGTGGAGTTTCCTTTTGTAAAATCTTGGATGTATCTGTCATATTGGCGTACCTGTAGACACAGTTTTGGTCGTGCACGGCAGCAGATTCTATTTGTGCAGCACAGCAGTGTTCGCGCTCTTAACTAAACTATTGGAGTTCAGCCTAAACGTCTCCTTTGAATTGGAAGAGTGGACGTAGGTACATCAAGCTAGGATGCCATTTGTCTTTCCCTGAACTCTTTTTATTATTGCTTGGAGTTTGTTTTGCAAAATTAGTTTGCTTTTAACAAGAATCAAATTGTTCCTTTCTTGATTGCCTAGTTGGGCCTAAGACATGATATTTCAACCTTTTAAGTAAATCTAATTGTCCATAATAACTCCAAATAATAGTTTTGCAGTCAATATAATTCATACGGTATTCTTTTGCAGACCCTTTTATTCACATTTCTCTAGTATTCTGAAAAAAGTTGCGGAGCAATTTATTTCCTCGAATTACAATTGTATTTTCAGCTATCTTATCCAACTAATACTATCATTTTACTTTCTAAAAATCCAAATATATTCATAAAAAAGACTGGATAGACTGTTTGATATAAGGATGGGAAAACTTACCCCTAATTATATATGAGAAAGTTAGGAAAGATAAAGGAACGGAAAAACAAAATAAAGGAAAATAAAAACTACTGTTTCTGCTCTCCACCCAGCAGTGCCATGGCACTGCAATGCATGGTGGTCGACACTAGTTGGCCGCTAACCTCAAGCACCCACCTCGCAGAGTTCGCACCCCTAAGGCAGCCGTTCGCCTAAGAGTTTTCCTATCTTGCTCGTGCAGGTTGCCAGATCCGGTCCTTGCGGACCAGTGTTACTGTCACCTTGCTTTGGTTACCACCTAGGAATGGTCACCCTACGGCGATAGTGACCACCACATGTTGCCGCCAATCGCGAGTGAAACCTGTTCCCGTGTTGTGGTGGTTGGCTCTGACCACCTCGAAAAGGCGACCATTTTGCATGGAGTTCGTCGTTGGTAGTAAATGGCAACCACCATGGATGGTGGTTATCGTGTGTAAGGGTGTAAAGGGGTCGGGTCAGGTTGGGTTTTAATGATACCCGACCCAACCCAACCCGAAACCCTATAGAGGCGCGATTGACCCGACGTGACTCAACTCACCCAACACCCGAGTATCAGATAGCCCAAGAGAATGGGTTGGGCTGGGGTCGATCAGACGAGCACAAATATAGGGTCACATCCCCATCATGCTCGTGCAGAGAGAGAAAGAGAGAGAGAGAGAGGGATTTGGTTGTGGTCTAAAGGTGTCGAAAAGCTCACACCAGCACGGCCCCGACCCAACTCCAACCCTAACAAAACCAACATCTAAGAATCCTTACCCAAATAAGACTAAGCCTTACCCTCAAAATACCCTAAACTTAGGGTCAGGTTGGGTTGGGCCAACTTGGGTTTTTTTAATTTTGTGTACACAGTAGAATAGGATTTCTTTTTTTAATGAGTTATTTGTTGATTTTGCATTATGTATGTTGTAAAATAAGAGCCCAAATACTTGAATTACCTTTTCTTGCTTTTCTAGATAAAATTTGGGCTTCGGACTCCTCTGAGTCAACGACAAAACGAGTCCAAATACAGACTATAATTGAGGCACGTTTGGTTATCCAAGACTAATATAAGCAACACTTCATATATTTTTTGTTTCTTGTTGGGTTTCGTTCACAAATTCAAACTCGAGACACTTTGAAATTTTAAATATCTCTAGGATCCAACTCCGCACTTCCTGATAAACAAAAATTAGATGGCTCTAGGCTCACACTATTGATTGAGAAAAAAATGTCTAATCAGTCTCAAACTTATTGTACATATGTTAATTTAATAATAAAATTTTTAATTTTATCAATTTAAAACTTTGCGTGAATTCCAGTTTAGTCCTAAATCTTTGCGTGAATTCCAATTTAGTCATTCCAATCGGGCCAAAAATCATTGACGTAGCGATGTGCCACGTAAGATGACTAGTGATAACTGGATCGTCATGTTAACAATTTTCAATGAAAATTGGCTAGAATAACTCCATTAGAATTTTGTGCAAAGGGTTAGAACTACGTTAGCAAAATTGAAAAGTTTAAAATTATATTAGCATTCCTACTACAGATTTAAGACTAATTAGGTAATTTTTCTCTATTAATTGCATAGCACACACTTGTCATCTACAATACCCCTTTCCCTCATTTCGTTATGAGTTTACAGGGGTCATAAAATGAAGCCATATTTCGAGAAACCAAGTAAGTCTGCCAAGACCCGTTTGGTCCTTTATAGCGGCGGTGTATCATATTTCATCACCATAGCCTAAGAATAAAAGGCTTCTCTTCTAGATGAATGGGTACTCTCTGCTCTTGCTAGAGGCTGTCCCCAATTGGCACGTTTGATTACATCAACAACTTCTGAGAACTAGACACCTAGAATACCAAAACTTGACATGGGGAGCACTTAAGTGTCAAAATCTGAACAAAATAAATTAGTTAAGCGCCAACAAAGTAAGAAAATCTAACAAAAATGCTAACGTTGTATTTTTCCGGTGAAACAAGTGCAAAACGAAATCGTTTTGCACGCCAACATGGCTAGATAATCCAAAAATGACATCGTTTTGCCTTGGATTTGAATTTTAATATAGTTATTAATTAAATCAAATCTTAAGGTAATTTTATTAAAAAGAAGAAGAAGATTGTAGTTCGACAAAGTCCTCGCCGCCACCTCCCCACCATTGCCCGGAAGGGCAGGCAACAGTAGGGGGATAGTCGGCTAAGTCGCTAGGCCATGGCTGGGGATGGTTGTTTTGGGGGAGGGGCAAGTGGCGGCAAGGGTAGTGTAAGCCCTCGCCAAATTGACTGAATGTTTTTTTAAAATTTATTATTAAATTTAGTGTAATTGATATTCATACTAAAATTCAAATAAGACGCAAAACAACGTCGTTTTGGCTCTTTTTCGTTAACTCAGCTTTGTGAGTTCTGTAGGTGACTTGTATAATTAAAATAAGCCATATCGGATTTTCAACACTCTTCGGTAGAGGTGTCACTTAAATGTCCAATTTTTCAAAGAAAGTGACATTTAAGTATATCTTTCGAAACTTTTACACTTAAACGTCATTTTATGCCAAGTGTTAATATTTGTGTCGTACTTCTACTGTAACTTCTAGATGAATACTCATGGAGGACTCATGTACTACTCTTCTTGAAAACTTGAGCCTCTAGAGATGACAATGATTCACCATTGGAAAATATTCTACTCATTGCCAAAAACTTATTTCACACATGGTTTCAACAAGCCTCTCAACTTCATCATTTTTCTCCAAGTATATATACTGTCTTGTCTACAATATCGGCATCCCAAACACTATCGTTCTGCAAGAGAGCATTTTGAATAGACTACCGACGCAGAGCCTAATTGCAATATGAGGTGCTATAAAGAGTTGAGAACATCTTCCAGTTATATCACAGAAATCAAATTAGTTAATTAACTAAGATATTGATAGGATTTTGCTAATGTAATATTTTTTAATTTACGGAGGAAATTGCGACAATAATTAAGAGATCTTATAGACTCGTGCTCATTATAATCCTTTTTTAATTAAGTAAAGTGAAGATGAGAGTGGAAAGATGTGTAAGGAAACTCACTGGTTAAAACTCACTCAAACACACTAAATAGCCGAAGAGCCCATAGAACCCAGCAAGCCAATTTTGAAAGGGTGGATGGAGCCTTTTGTCAAAGTAATGTCATTCTATCATTTAAAAAAAAAAAAAAAAAAAGCAAGAGGAAATGGTAGATGGAGCCCTTTGGTCAAAAAGGCCACATGGTCAAAAAGGCTAGATGGAGGCATTGAAGAGACAAGAGAAAATAGTCTTCGCAATCTTGAATTAATTGTCATTTTAGCAAAACAGTTTATTGTACTTCGAGTTATTCATCATTTAATTTAGTTATATCACATTACACTAAGCTTTTTTGTTTTTTCTGCTTGGATTTGACAATTGTATAACCAAGCCACCTAATCATAGTTTTCTTAATTTCATGGAATCTATAAGTTTTTAAGGAGGTCTTAAGAGTAAATTTTCAAAACCACGTATGGTACATTTATTTTATGGAAAACTAACCGTTGGAAAATATTTCCTCATTTTTTATAAATTCAGCATCATTTTGAAAATAAATAAGTCAATAAGAAATATTTTTTACAATGAAGAAAAACCTATATTTAAATTCAAAAAGAGATTTACGCTTTTAAAAGATTGATATTCATTTTCAAGAATCTAACTTCACCTCCATAATTGCTAAGATACTCTCATAAAAACTTGACACCTTGCGGTCAGCCGAACAGCCCAGCACCTGAACTTAGGACACGAGGGCCTGACATGATTCCGGGGCCCACGATCCACGTCTAATCTTGGGTTCTGAGTCCTGTTGCCCAAGTTCTTGAGATTGTGCATTGTAGGCTTACATATCCTAAACATGATATGAGAAATTTAAACTTATTGTACAGATGTCAATTCAGTTATAATTTTTTTTTTTTAATTTTAACAATTTAGTCTTAAATATTTATATGAAATTCTAATGTAGTTTTTCCAGTCAATTCCATGAAAACCACTAACGCGATCATCTAGCTATTGCTAGCCATATTGTAAAGAATACTGTCACATCAACAATTTTCGATAAAAATTTATTAGAATTACTACATTGAAATTCATGCAAAATTTATCAAATTTACAAAATTAGAAAGTTTAATATTAAATTGACATTCATACAATAGTTTTAGGATTGACTGGACAATTTTCCTAAGTTTTCTAACACCAAACTTCCAATAATGATTTTTGGGAAAATTGTCCAAAAAGTCCTAAACCTATTGCACTTTTGCCAATTTAGTCCTAAACCTTTTTCTTGCCAATTGAGTCTTAAACCTTTTACAATTGTGCCAATTTAGTCCATTTTGCCGGCACGGAGACAATTTGTCCGGCGAACAATTTTTAATATTTTTTTTTCAAATTTTTAAATTTTTTTTTTTACTTTCTCCTTCCTTTGGCCGGGCGCCTGCACCGGCCAGCCAGGAGGCGTGGGTCCACGAGGTCGGCACCACCGGCCACCGGTGAGGCTCGCCCCGCCGGCCATTGGCGGAGGTGAGCCTCGCCCGGCGACGGCAAGGCCGCCGTCGCCCGCCCGAGGCGAGGCTCGGCCTCACCCGGCCGTGGCGAGGTCGAGCCTCGCCGGATCGCCGTCGCCAAACTGGGCGAGGCTCGCCTCCGCCGGTGGCCGGCGGGGGCGAGCCTCACCAATGGTCGGCGGAGGCTCGGCCTCGCCTCGGCTAGGCGACGGCGGCCTCGTCGTCGCTAGATCGAGCCTTCGCCACGGTTGGGCGAGGCCGAGCCTCGCCTCGGCCGGGCGACGGCGGCCTCGCTGTCGCCGGATCCGGCGCGGGCGACCTCGCCGGCCCTCACCTTTGGCCGACCGGCGGAAGAAGAAAGTAGAAAAAAATTTTAAAAATTCGAAAAATTCGAAAAAATATTTAAAAATATTTAAATATTATTCGCTGGACAACCTGTCTCCGGTCGGCGTCCACGTCAGCTCCGGCCGGCAAAATGGACTGAATTGAGATAATTGTAAAATGTTTAGAACTCAATTGGCAAGAAAAAAAATGTTTAGGACTAAATTGACAAAAGTGTAATAGGTTTAGGACTTTCTGAACAATTTTCCCAATGAGTTTTAGTTCATTCCTAAAATCCTACCAAACTCAAACCATTTTTCTTTAATAGTTTTCTCATTAAATACTAATCAATCATGTCAATTTTCCAGGACATAAGTGGGACTTGGAGTCGTCCTGCAATTTTATGAAGACCCGAGATCAGAAGTAGAGGTGATCGGTTTGCATACAATTCGATTCTCACTCAAAACCTAGGAATGAGATAATAATGTCTTGGGACCAGATAGACCAGACCGACTAGTTCTGTTTGTTTCCAAGTGGATAAATAGGATTGGTAGAGAAAGAAAGAGGCTAATGGGACTCAACTCGACAGACATAATTCAGATTAGAATATCATAAATTGACGCGCGCACCTCCTTTCTTGGGGATTTGTGCCATCCCGCTCTGGCATTTCTAATCGGCCGTACAAGGAGGAGAGAGCAATCCAAAGCGCAAGAGCCAAAGCATAAATCTCGATCCTCGGATCATGAAGTACAATACCCACAATGACGGGGCCATGCTTCCCTCTCGCATCACCTCGACCATGGGGGGCACTTCAAACTATCAGGGAGACTATAAACAACAAAATCACGATGGCCGCGAAAGAGGAAGCTAGTGACTCAAGCGAGAGGATCAAGTGAGAGGGTCGACCGAGATGATTTGTGAAGGCGACGCGCGATTAGGGCTTAGGCTTGGAAAGAGCGAGGTAATGACTTGTGGTTCCGTCAAAACCAAGGTGGGAGACCTGTGAAGGTGGCACGTCCGAGAGTCGCGCTCAAGGAAGCGATTCAAGCATGAGAGGGAAAGATCGACGCGTGAGACTAAGAGCTGAGAGGGAAAGAGGAGGCATGTGATAGGTGATTAGGTTTTTACACACATGGACATTAGTGATGTTCTTTATAAAAAATAATAAAAATAAAAATAAATAAATCAGTCCAAGCGGTCGGATTCTTGGGCAACCTGGATCACCCGGCACAGTTTCAATTTTATGGAACAAGGAATTATACCGACACTTTTGGAAACCACCTAGAACCGACTAATTTGGTCCGATTTGGATAATTTATATGCTCACCCCGATTAGTGTTAGAGTAGCCAATCATTAGCCTAATCCAAGAGGTAAAAGTGCAGGACAGAAGAAGAATCACGCGGGACCTTGAAGATGAAGCTTCTAACACGGTTATGTACCCATTAGGCCGACCAAAAGACAGTCTCAGACGAAAGTTGCAAGTAAATAATCAATTCCCATATCGTATTTTATTCCGTTCTCTTTTTGTCGTTTTTTATTCCTTCGCATATCTTTATTCTTACTTAATAAACGGAGGCTCCAACAAATAGTAAGTTTGATGTTATGTGCTAAGACACAAGTGCTCTGATAGCTAAGAGAGGAAACCACCTATTTCTAATACTTGTTCCTTCACGACGTTTCTTAGGACAAAGATCTCCGTTGCTTCTCCCTGCTTCAGTTCTCCGACTTTTCCACTGTCGGTGTCATCGTCTTCTGAATCATAATTCTGGAATTCATCAGCCCTCAAGTTCAGGTTTTGTGGTGCTAGTCTTGTGTTGCATTGCACCTCTTTCTTGCATTTGCTTCTCGTGCTTACCAACCCATATTACTTTTAAGTAAATATCTTTGTATGCTTTAGCAAGTGATTATCATACTTCAGATCATTGGTCAGTACATTTAACCATTTTATAGCACATGTTTATGTTAGTTCTTGGTGTTCATTTTCCAGCTGGTGAAAAAAGCATAGGGAGAAATTATGACCCTTTTCTGTTCCTTCAACATATAAAAATCTGCTACTTTAGTAAAAGTATAGCAAATATGCTATTGAATGCAATCTTTCCTATGTGAATGGGATCTAAGTCTGCAGGTCTTCAAATGTGGTAGGCTTATAGAAATTATTATTGGAGTCATGAAATTTCTTCTACTCAAATTTTTGAAAATCCAACCCAAGAGCAATTGCATTGAAGGTCATCTAATATATCAATGTATTGAATTTTGGTGCATATGGCAGAAGGCAAGTTAGTGAAGATCAAAAGTAATAGAACTCCCAAAATTTCAAAAGAAAATAGCATTAGTTCATGAAGTCAAGACCAAAATTAGGAGTTTCTTTCAAGACTAAATACTGTGTAGAACAATTCTTACCAAAAAAAAAAAAAAAAACTGTGTAGGACAACCCGTGGAACCAGCGGACCCTGTGGAACTAGCATGGGTTGGTAGGTTCAATTGGGAAATCAGAACTCGCATGGGGTATGTTGCTATTCCAAAATCTTGGAACAAGTGAGTATAAGTTAGGTTTCCAAGGTTCGGTCCCACCACCATGTACGTTACACCATGTATTCTTTACAGGGTATTTTTTAAGTATATACATGTGCGAATAATTATTTATGACTTGTTTTTCCTTATGAAGTATTCAACATTATGCCATGTGAAAAGTTTAATTGATCCCCCCCCCCCCCTCTCTCTCTCTCCCATCCCTTTTGGAAAACAATTATCTGATCGTGCGAGTATAAGCACACGTGGGTGTGTGTGACAAGCTTGGCTATATTTATGGATGATACGTTCTCAATAAAATGATAGGTGGAAGCTAAATTTTTCCTTTTTTTTTTTTTTTTTAAATTTTGATGCTATTAAAATTTTAGGATCATGTTACCATTAGACATGAACATATTTTAACATGTAAGCTATGCTAAATGTTCAATGTGGTACTAACTAAAATCGCCAACAGTTTTTGTTCAACAAAAATAATTGGAAAAAGTACAAAACGATATGGGGTAGCTTTTAGATTACAAAAACTTGAAACCATAGCTTCAAGGGCAGCGCAAATATCCTACCTACTCTAAAACTAGCACACCCCTACTAATTACGTCCGTAACGCCTCATCTCTACCTTTTTCCTTCTCTCTCTTTATATCTAAAAAGTAGTTTTGAATTTTTTTTTAAAAGCTAATATTTGAAAGATAAAGGCGGAAGAAACTTAAAAGCCACATCTAAAGTTGTGGAGAATTCACCTTCAGAGAACCTCAATTGAACGTGGAGGCTAAGGCTCCGTTCGTTTCATGAAGAATAATTTCTGGAAAAACGTTTTCCGGATTTTTCAGTGTTTATTTCATAAAAAATGAATTTTTTGGGGAAAATGTTTTCCATCCAAGGAAAAAAGCCTTCTAAAGTGAGGGAAAATGTTTTCCACTTTTTAAAAGTGGAAAACATTTTCCTCACTTGATCTCTCTTACCTCACACCTAGGGTCCGTTTGTTTCGCGGAAAATGGACCATCTCCAGAAAATATTTTCCCAAAAGTCATTTTCCAGGAAAATGACAATATTTTCTAGTGTTCGACTAAAACCTGAAAGTGTTTTAAAAATATTTTCCGGTGTTCAGTAAGGAAAATATTTTTCGCTCACCAAATTGACGAGCGCGAGTGCCAAGCTCGAGGCTTGCCAAATCGACGAGCGTAAGTTTAAGATCGATGAGTTTAAGGTTCACCTAGTTCGACGACTAGCCAAGAAAGAAGAAGATAGAAATGAAATAAAAGAAAAAGAAAAAATAAAAGAAAATAAAGAAAAGAAAAGAAAAAGGAAATTAAAACTAATTCAAATTAAAAAGAAAAAGAAAACTAAAAATAATTCGAATAAAAAAAGGAAGAAGAAATGAGAGGAGAAAGTGAAGATTTTTGTATAGGTGTGAGGTATGAGAGATCAAGTGAGGAAAATGTTTTCTACTTTTCAAAGGCGGAAAACATTTTCCCTTACTTTAGAAGACTTTTTTTCTTGGATAGAAAACATTTTCCCTAAGAAATTCATTTTCCATGAAACGAACACCGGAAAATCTGAAAAACGTTTTCCTGGAAATTATTTTCCCGAAACGAACGAAGCCTAAATAAAAGAAAATTCCAAAAATGAAATTATTCGGATAGTCTAATAATTCATAATTTGTTCAAACTTGAGAGATCGAACTTTAACATGAAAAGCAAAACAATCCTTTTGAGCTACAAAATTGTGTCCAAGCAAATTTGGAGAAAGATTAATAGTTATTAGAATAAGAGTGGAGGGTTAGCAAATTGGATTAAGTCGACCGTCTAAATTTCTAATTAGGATAGAACTTGATAAAATATTATATGAAATTTAGGGATTTTATTATATTTTATACATTACCCGATGAATCATAGTAAGAAAGCTAGATATATTCTAATTTATCATGTTCATTATTTAGTATAAATGGCATATCGGTGTAAATAACCTAAAAATTACACAAACAAAAATGGTAAGAATATATCACATGACTCTTGCCTACTTCATTTTTATTTGCTTATCTATCTATAATATTTTCCTCTCTTTTTTTTTTTTTAAATATTTTTCCCCATCCTTCATTCTATAATGAAATTTTATTAAATAGTAAACTATAATAATATACCTAAAATATGTAATAAATATAAATACAATATATATGTATATATTGAAAATTCATATATAAGATTAAAGAAATTCAAATATATAAATAAAAAATAGTGATAAATAAAAAATAAATTTTTGTTATTTTCATATTTTTTAATTTTTTATATTATGGATAATAATACTCCAATCTACCTTTATCTTACGTTTTCTAATGGGATAATTGTAACCGGACTATTTTTCATTTATATCCGACTTTACTTGTCTTGAGAATCCACCAAATCAACATTATTATAAATTTTATTATATTCTGAATTTTATCCTAACCATTATACTCATATGGTGATGCGTTTGATCATTGCACTCCACTTTTCTTATTAGTACTCAAAATAAATAAATAATCATTTTTTTATCCTATCACTTAGGAAATAATTTTATCTATGTTTTAACTAAAACAAAAAAATTATGCGAATAGGAAGTGACACGTGGTCCATCATTGACACATGTCCCAATGGAATTTTTTTTTATTTTCTGCTAATCATTCTCTATATTTTCTTACTTAAATATTTTTTTTTTCCAATTTCAATGTGTTCATGATTGCCTTACGAGGAATTTGGCACTTGTGTTTATTTTTCTTTCTTCGATCCCCAGATAATCCATATTTCAACAAAAGATAAATAAAACTCAACAGGTGAAAAATACCCTTTTGCTGGAAAATGAAATTCTTAGTTATTATTTAGTATCAGAATTTAATTACTGAAAAAGAATTTATAACTAAAAGTAAAAGGTAAAATCTTCTAAATATATAAGAAAATAACTGAAATCCCTATTTCTAATTATTTTTTATTTGCCATTAGTAAACTAGGAATCCACGATGATAAAACCCACTAGAACACATGGCCAAGCCCATGGTAGACGGTCAATGTTTTTCAATAAGCTTCAACAAAACAGAGCTTAATAATGAAAGAAATGTCATTATTTTTCATACGTAATTGGAAGATATTGTTAGACGCAAATTGTACAATCCCAAGATCTCTATAACTAGAACAAGAACACGCATCCAAAGAGTAAAAGATTAACGCACCTGTTTTAGGATCCATTGTTCTTGAAAGCGGAAGTGGAAAATGAATTACCCACACATCAAATCCTTCTCCTCTGTTGCCCTTCGCGTCATTGGCTCAATAAGGCGGCCATTTCACGTTTAGTGTTAGGTAAACGCTTTTTATGTGAGGATACGCGTGAGAATTAGGGTTAAAGGAGAGACTTGAGCACTATTTATAGAGTTTCCAACTAGTCCCCCTCATTACAGGCCAGGCTCAACTCGGCCCATACTAGCCAGCCCCATATTAGACTAATTGAGAAACCTTCTATCTCACCTTAGACCAAACCCCATAAAATGGTAACCATTAAACGGTAAATTACAACGTCAATTAATTTAGTCCACATTAAGGAAAACTCTTACATTCTCTCACTTGAACTATATTAATTGAAATTGTACCGTATGTACGTACATTGGTCCGAGATAATTCTTAATAGTCAATCCTATCTCTCATGGCGGTAATCGCATGTTTACACACGTAACCTTCCATGGTCACAAGTGCTTTCAACCTTATTGATATGGATTCAATATAGTAGTGTGTCAAATGGCTAACATCTCTCATAAAGAGATCCCATTTGTCAGTCACCATTCTCTTACCTTAGGCAACACAAAAGCTTATGCCACTAGAGAATGACTTTATGGTTCCAATGAACCCACATATGCCTTGCCCTTATGATTAATCTTTCTTTATGTATCACAAGACATATGTACAAGGCTAATAACCGGATACCCCTACCCTTCACTCAAGGTTTAAACAATACCTTGAGACTTTATCAATATGTATTCAACATAATAACAACACATTCAAAAATATTTTATTGAATGCAAAAGTTGATACATATCAAACCGTTACTAAATGTAACGAAAACAGATGTGAACTTTATTAGAATAAAGCCAAAATAGCTCTCACTAAACAACAGTATCCAAAGATACTCCTAGGCCCATGTTAATGACATGTCACTCAAATACACATGGATGTAGGCCTTTAGTTAATGGATTTGCGACCACATTATCTGTGAAAATATATCATATTATAAGTCAACTTTCTATACCGTTTCTTTATGGTCAAAAAATATTTAATCACCATATATTTAGACCTTTTGAGACATTTGTTATTAATAAAGTTAATAAAAAAAATAAACTTATGTCTCAATACAACCGTATGGGTCTATCCATAAAATTAAAAAATGGTCAACTCTTTCATGAGGTTCCGGAGTATAATAGCCCAAGTAACAGCCTAAAAAAATGTTACAAACTCTATTAAGAATAGTACCTTGAACCTCATCAAGTTTAGTCTATGGTACAGGATATTCCACAATTGTATGTACCACAATTATCTATTTAGGCAAAAACAAAGACACAGTGATTTTCCATCATACTATTATTCTTAATAGTTTGAGAGCAGCTATCTTCTATAATTATGTCAAACTGTAAAGACTTTGCAGTATGTGATACCATAATTCTTATATCTTCTTTAGGGTCATAAAATTAACACCCTTTTTAACAATCTGGGTAAGATACAAAATAATTCCGAGTGAATCTATATTGCAACACACTTAATATTGGATTAGATAACCACCTCTTAATTTAATATGAGTTAAGTAATTTACGTCCAGTTCATAACTCAAAAGAAGTTTATGAAACAATTTTGATAAGAAACACGTTTTGTGTGTGAAAATGTTGTTTTCAAGATACCATCCCATAAAAGATCGAATAAATTAGTCTTACTAATCATACTTATCACCATGTATATTATGGTGCATTTATGCCTTTTGATTAAATCTTTTATCAGGATTTTTAAGCATAGTAATTAAGTTACCATTCCAGAATTTACCAAGTATTTGACAAATGACCTTTTAAGCTATTTCGCATTGTCATACTTGTCAAAATACTCACGGCCACTATTAAGCCTAACAATCTTTTAAGACTAATTGTAACTGTTTTATTCTTTATCTCGGTCATTTTCTCTAAATAGAAAACTTTGGAAAACAACCTTTTAACCATATACCGGATGTATATGTCATTAGGACTTAAACACAATCTTTATAGATGTGTCCTAATTTCAGTATTAGACAAGACATAATTACAAGCCACTAAGGCTTCCATTATCTTATAGCAGTGTAGTTCGCAGGCAAATCACTTTTCAAGTGTCCCAAAATGGAACGCTTCATAGACAGTAAACAAATTTTATTGCTCTTTTCTCAAGCAACAAATCATATGTTCAAACCTTAAAATTTGAAGTAGTAAAAATCTTAATTACAGTGGAGTTATTAATTATAGAAAAGGTGACTGAAAAACAAGCAATATATATAATTAGCATCATGTGAGTATTGTGTAACTTGACGTACAAGTACATATCCAGAGAGTTATACGCATAATCATATAATCACATTTAGGCAGAATACATGACATACAGTTGTACACTCCCCACATGATAGCGGTTATGAGAATATATTTCAATTTTCGTGAATTCATCACATTTGGGCATATGAACCACTAGGATCAGTCATTTCTCCACCACACAATTATATATCCCTCCATGAACTAATACATAATCACCTCCTTTGGAAATATGATCACGCATTAAACCAGAAGACATTTCAATCAGCATATGAGACCGAAATTTCTTAAACCCAATCAAGTGTGCCACTTTGGCAGTCATTACTTAATTGAATCCTTGAAACTCTCTCATACCAGGGATATAAAATCTACATCTCACATACACCATATACATGTGATTTTAATTTTAGTGATAGGGGCATATATTACGAAAATCACATATCATGCTAATTACATTAAAATCACATATTATGCTAATTATATTGCTTTATTCATTAATAAAAATTAATCATACATACATATATATATAAATATATATACATATAGAACTTGAAAGACAGATTCCAATGAGATCATCGATTATAGCAACACAAGAAATTTCTTATAAAATAAAAGAAAACATCTCTTGTGCACCCCAATTACAGATTACCAGAACAACATAAAAAGAATGTTGATGTAGAGGGTCTATCACAAATTAACATCAATAGCAATACATGGTACACCAGATCGAAAAGCCTGACAGTTGAACCATTATAGCTCATGAGTTTCATAAGTAAAAAATGACTCCAAGGCCAACAACTGATTAATTAGCCTATTTTAAGTAACAAATATCATTACTTCAATTAGTGGCCTATAAATTGAGTCAAACCACATAATAAAATATCTAAACTATAACAGTAGATACTATTGCTCTGCGCGAATATTGTCATACTCCTTAATCATAAAAATATTCAATTTGATGGATATTAACCAGTGACTAGATGATTTTCTTTGGTACAACACGCAATAACTTTACTAACATGCGTTACCTACACGCAGCAAATGTGTTAATTAGTACAATCAGTTTGGTCATAAGTTTTAAGATGCCCATCAATCAAAGGTTACCAGCATGTAAAGGAGTATGCATGAGCAACAAAAGTTTCATGACTTTTACTGTTTATCATTATCTCAATACATAATTCAATTATTATCTCATAATGGTTGTATTCCATCAAGCCAGCTTCAGTTCATAATAAAATTTAATTTTTATTAATGAATCACACCGTTATAATGTTTATGTGATAACATATTTGTAACCCAACACTTGTATTTTCAAAATCATAGAAAATATAATAAAAATACGCAAAAATACACTAAAAATACACGTATTTAGCGCTTTGTATGTATTTTCACATCCATAAAATCATCAAACATGTAAAATAAATATATCATAAAATAGGGGAGAACCATACGAATCTAATGCCTCTAGCCACGCGCCGATCCGATGCTCCACGCGCCCGCACGCATCACCTGAGTGCGCGGCGCGTGGAGCTCACGTGCGGACGTCAAGACTAGTCAAAACCGGTCTGACCGATTCCCGGCTCGACCGACTGGTCCAGCTGCCCGATCTGACTGGTTGACCGGTCTGGTCAACAGTAGATCGGGTTGGGTTGGTCAATGAGTCGGGTTGGATCCTCGGTTTGGTTGGGTCGGTCAACGGTTCCGGGTCGAGTCGACGGACTTGTCGCTAACGTCATGATGACGTTAGTATCCGCGTGTGTATCGCACGCGCGGATCGTCCCCCGTGCGTGGGCGTGCGTGAAGGCACGTGGGGCGCACCTTTGACGCCTAGGCGGTGCGTGGCCGCGCGTGGAGGCGCGTGCAGCCGGCCATCTTGCTCTTCTCAGCTCACCCAGTCTGAATTTGTGATTTAATTTTATTTTTATTGAACCAAAAATCTTGAAAATCACAAATTAGGGCAAAATCATTAGGGTTCAAGTTCTAGGGTTATGGAGACTCTGATACCACATGTTAGACGCAAATCGCGCAATCTCAATATCTCCATAACTAGAACAAGAACACGCATCCAAAGAGTAAAATATTAACGCACCTATTTTAGGATCCATTGTTCTTGAAAGCGGAAGCGGAAAATGGATTACCCACACATCAAGGGGATTACCCACACATCAAATCCTTTTCCTCTATTGCCTTCCGTATCACTGGCTCAATGAGGCGGCCCTCTCACGTTTAGCGTTAGGTAAACGCTTCTTATGTGAGGATACACGTGAGAATTATGGTTAAAGGAGAGACTTGAACACTATTTATAGAGTTTCCAGTCAGTCTCCTCATTACGGGTTAGGCTCAACTCAGCTCACACTAGCTAGCCTCATATTAGATTAATTAAGAAATCTTCTATCTCACCTTAGACCAAATCCCATAAAATGGTAACCGTTAAACGGTAAATTATAACGCCAATTAATTTAGTCCACATTAAGGAAAACTCTTATAGATATTACTAGGAATAGAACATTCTTTCCTTACGTTATTAGTCACCTTAGATCTTTTTTGATTTAAGAAAATGCTTGTAGAACAACAATTCCCCCAAATAAACAAATCATATTTAGATTATAGGCAGTTTATTATACTGAAAAATTAAGGAAGGCTCATAAGAAGGTGGATGGCTTAACGGCATGGATTTGTACCCAGAGCTTCTTCACATCTCACGATGCGAGAAGATTGCCACATTCATGGATAGTGAAGATCCAGATGAGCACATCATAAATAAAATAAAATAAAAAATCGAAGCAGTGACAGGAAAAAAAGAAAAAGAGAAAATACAGGGTTACAAAAAAAAAAGAAAAAAAAAAAAGAGTGAAAACCTCTAGAAAAGGAATGAGAGATGAACATGGAGAGAGATGGGCAAGTTAGTAAATATGCGCCACTTTGTCTTTCAATCGTTAGATTTGTCTGAATTGGTTTTATTTTATTATTTAATCCAAAAATTTGCGGCTGACAGATATTGTCTCTTTTTCAAATTAAAAAAGCTCTACTGACCCAAAAAAATAAACTAAAAAAGCTCTTAACACTTTCACAACTTTCAATTATTAATATGCACATTTACTTATAATTTTTTCGTTATTTTTTAAAATTTTGACGGGCAAACAAAAAATCATACTTTTTATTTTTTTCTTAAGTGTAAACAAACAGTCTCAAAAAATGAAGAAAACAAAAACATCCACCTATGTATTCTCTTTTGCCTGGACTTTCAATGAGCTAAATTAATTTAACATTATGATTAAAAAAAGAATTTTAATTGCATTGTAGATCTTCCTTTCTAGCTTTTGGATACTTGTGACGCCTCATGGTCAATGTTAATATTGGGTGAAGCATAAAAAGAATTTGAACATATGATGCGCCCAATAAATACCAAATGTAGGATAAACAATGTTCACATTCCTAATTCAGTTGCGTGGAATTGTAAGATATTGAGAGGATTAACGGATGCAATGATGTGTGGCATTTTTGAAGCTTGGTGCAAGCTGTTTGTAAGCATTCTTCGGAAGCAACGTGAAAAATTTCCTCACTCTGCGTTTGCATTGATGTCTAGTGAGCACACTTGAAGGAAGCTGCCATGAGTTTGACTAGTTGCATTTCCTCCGTTAAGCTCCTGTGGGCAGCGTGGGGGATTCAGTTCTTGGTCGCCGCAAGCCTTGCCTGCAAGATTGTTATCACAATATTAGGCAGCCGTCGGAAATATATGACGTCGATTCCAGCTAATTTCATCATATGGGCCACATATTTGCTCCTTTCTTACTTTGCAACAATCGCACTGGGCAAGCTTACAATGGTCCGCATCGACGATCTTAAAAATCCAGGTTACGATGTGGTCTTGCAAGGGTTATTGGCCCCATTGCTTCTGATGCAACTCGGGTATGCAGATCGCATGACGGCCTATGCGGTCGAAGATGACCGGCTGGGATTAAGACAAGTGCTGAAAATCTTGGTTTCGGTGGGCATCATGTTTTGGATCCTCTATCGCTGTTGGAACGGCTCCTCCCCGATCTCAAGACTGTATTTCCCTTTGTCCGTGGTCGGAATCATAAAGCCAGTGGTTTGGGTCTGGGCTCTCCAATCCGTGTCTAATGAGAACTTGAGCGTGACCGCAGAGGACATGTCCAAAGAAGCCGGCATGAAGCAAGCGTTCGAAGCGTTCTCTGAGGACGAGAAGTTCGCGTCCACAAAGGACATCTTGAAGGCCTACTATCGGTTCCATTGTTTGAAGCCCCATCTCAGGAACTGGCTATACCATCCTAACTTTATATCCCAAGAATCAATGTCCATCGAAGGTTACCCTGCCGACCGTGCTTTCACCATGACTGAGATCGAGCTGAACTTCATGTTCGATGCGCTCTACACTAAGGCTCCCATTCTGTACACAAAACTCGGCCTCATAGGCCACTTTGTTGGCTTCTTCTGCTTGGTGTCTGCCTTGTGCAGATTTGTCGTGATCTTCAGGAATGCCTTCTTGATCGATATGTACATCACCTATACCTACGCGTTACTGATGGCAGTAATATCTCTCGAGCTTTATCAAATCTCGATGCTGGTGTTTTCAGATTGGGCGGTGGCAAAGATGAGTATGAACCTTAAGATGCCGCTCGTCCGGAGGCTCCTCCCATTTCTAGCCAATCAGTGCATGAAGCAGAAAAGATGGTCGAGGACAATAGGGAAGTTCAATTTGTTAGACCACCGACTATACAAAGAACGTCCGGAGCCTATCGCCACGGTACTCTATTGGTTAGAGAAATGGGAGATCGTCAGGAGGTTACACTCCCGCCCGGCCATGCCCTCGTCCCTCAAGGCGCTGGTGGTTCAAAAGATGGAGGAGATAGATAAGAAAAGAGGCCTCCAGCCCTTCAAAAAAAGAGGCGAGTGGACGCTCGAGGCTCACGGCATCCAAGAGAAAGAAGGACTGAGTGATAGCATTGCAACAGAATTCGATAAGAGCATCATTATCTGGCACGTCGCAACCGAAGTCCTGCACACACTGGGAAGTGAAAAGTCCGATGCTTGTAGAGGAAGCAAACTCCTATCAGATTACATGATATACGTCCTCGATCTGCATCCTTACACATTGTCCCTCTCCACTGCCGACATCATCCTGGAGTACGCTCGTTGCACACTGAGGCCTTTCTTCAGGTACCAAGACCCTAAAGAACTAATTAGCACACTGTCGTCACCAGATGGGGATGTCCCAGACCCTACGGAACTGAGTAACCCGACATGGATCACTCGTGATTGGAACATGTTGTTGAAGGTACAGAAGCTTGTGGTCGACTTGAGTACGATGGACAACAAGTGGGAGCTGATCAGTAGCATCTGGGTGGAGATGCTGTGTTACGCAGCATACAACTGTCGAGTGTATCACCATGAGAACCTACTGAGAGGAGGAGGTCAGCTCATCACTCATGTGTGGCTTCTTTTGGCTCACAAGACCGACAAGCACCAGTTGAGCAGTGACGAGCTTTCTGAAGACCCTACCGCCTCCATCGAATCTCCCTCCCCCGAAAAAGGTTCTTCTAGTTGCCTCAAGAGGATGTTCCGGCAGGCACAAGCTTAAAGCATATACAACCTAGATGCGCCATCGTCACATTGACGATGCAGTTGGGTTACTTATGTTAGAATACTTTAGTATCATATCACGGTTGTCCTATGGAATCAGATTATGAGAACTTGACTTTAAATTTTTTCAGACCCATCATTCGTATTCCTAATTATATATTTTCCATATTTTAATACAGACAAAAGTCTAGCCTACATGTAAGGTGAAATATTAAAAATATTTAAATATTAAATCACAAATCTATATAATAACTTTTTTTTGCAGAACAAGTGCAATTCATCCCACAAAATTTTACAATTTATACCCTCGAGATGTCCTTGTTGAACCGAGAGTTTCAAGACACATTGACTCATTCGAATGTCATGCTCACATTCGGTCTTTCTATGCCTAGGTTCAGGTTCATTGATTCCTAATAGGTTGAGGTGAAATCAAACGCTGTGGACTGTGGATCCTGCAATCAGTTTATGTTGTCTCTAAAAGAAATTAAGACTTCAACGTTAGGGGTGATCTGCTCCAAATTAAGTTGGTGCCTACCAAGGCCGTTTCCCTGTTGAGCCTGGAACAGGTCCTTTTCCTCTGTTTTTGGTTCCTTTCCTGCATTCGGCTTAGACACGAACGAGTAGAGTTTCTTATGGGAGAACTACCAGAGTCTGGACAGTGAAATTGACAGAATCGAGAGGCAGAACAACAATTTGAAGGTCAAATTCAAACTCAGCTGGATCTTCTCTTTTCTTTCTGTTTCAAAAGCTACAGAATATTTAAAAAAAGCCCCCAACAAAACTGGAAATCAGAAGCTTACTCTATATCAAAGCAAAAGGAACGCCACAAGGGCAATGGGCTCCGCTGTCGATTCAACCACCATCCTCCCCATTGGCTTGGAAATTCGACCAAGGCGACCGCGCTGGATTCGGGACCGGAAAGAGGGGCTCGAGGCCTCCACTGCTGATGTGGAGCTTCCTCAAAATACACTTCATCTTCAACATCGCTCACGCCTCCGTCGGCACTCTGAAGTGGTTCATGGCCCTAGATCCTCTGCCCCCTACCTTGATCTCGATGGAGAGGTTCAGTCGGCCATGATCGTCCTCAAATCTCGACGGGGAAGTTGAGTCGGTAAAATAAGATGAGCGACAGAGGCTTGAGCGCCTCCTTTAATCGCAGAAAGATGATTATTCTCTTCCTTATATTTTCATTTTGGCCATGGTGGATTTCACCTAGACGTCCCTTTCCGAAAAAAATTTTATCCACTTCACACTTTGCCGTGGCCTTGCAGTACATTAGTTTTATTCCTTTGGTCGGTCATGACATTAGCTGAATTGGGCGGGACTTGATGCATATTGGATAGATGGGATGATTTGAAGGCAAAAATGCTCACAATCCACATATGGAAGAGAAGGAGATAAATAAGCATTTTTTCTCTTTTTCTTTTTATCTCACCTTATCTAAAATGATCACAACACTTGCCTTTATATAGGCTTATCACGTGACATAAAAACATGAATAGACTCTTGAAAAATACACTACAATAAAGACTCTCAATACATGCAACAGTCTTGGAAGTCAAACAGACATCGATATTCAAATTTGTAAATTGACAACCAAGTAGTCCATCCACAACCATAAAATCGACCACTTGTCCACTGAATTGACAACCTCCTTGGATAATCAGCAAATTTAACTTATTAAATTATAGCCGAAATGGATTTGGTTTAATTACAAACACCCCTTGTTAAACAAAATTGTCTTTTATCTATCATTCCAAACAGACTTTTGAATTCTTGAAAGGCATCAACCTTAAGAGGTTTTGGAAAACTATGGGCTACTTGATCTATTGTCTTCACTTGTGAAACTTAATTTTTTTTTTCTCACTTGTTCTTGAGTGAAGTGATATCGAACATCAATATCTTTGTTTCATCAATTAAAAACTGAATTTCTTGCCCAAAAAATAGTCGAAAAATTATTGACAAAAAACTTTGTTGCTTTCTTTTGCTCTATGTGAATTTCTTTGGGTAGTTTTCTCAACCATATTGCATGACAAACACATGAAGATATTGCTATATATATTTAGCTTCACGTGTTGAAAGAGTAATGTTGGGTTGCTTCTTTGATGACCATGTGAAAGCAATGTCAGATAAGAAAAATACAAAGCCTGTAATACTTCTTCGATCATCAATATATCCATCATAATATTGTGTGAACAGGCTCCAAGATGAAAGAATTGAGACTGATAGTGGTGTAAGCCACGAGTAGCAATTCCTTAGGCATAACAAAGTATCCCTTTTTGTAGCTTAAAGATGAGATGACTTTGTTTTCTCCATTACTCACAATTCCAATATTGTGCAGAATATCCGGTCTAGTACATGTCAAATATCTCAAACTTCCTATCAAGCTTGTAGAGCACGTTGAATTAATATGAATACCATCATCAAACACTAGAAGCTTAACCCTGTACTTCATTGATTTAGTGATCGGTGTACAGTTCATCATACTGAATTTGTCAAGTATGCTTTCTGCATAACCTTTTCCCAAAGAAAAAAAATTCCACTTGCACTTTGTTTCACTTTTATGCCAAGGAAATAATTCATGAGATTATTATTAGCAATTCCAAATTCCTTTACCATTGATGTCTTAAAAGTATTAATTATTGTTGGATTTTTTCATGTAAAACAAGTTCATTTAGATATAAATAGGACAATAGAATATCACCTTTTTCTTACTTTAAATAACGTGCATACACGTATGGACATTAGGAGGAACCATTTGCCTTGAAAAAAAGCATCAATTCTGGAATTCCATATTTTCGAGGCTTGTTTAGGCCCACATAGCTTCAATTTCAACACTTGGTCTTTATGACCTTTCGCAATAAACCCCATGGGCTGCTCAACATAAATCCCCTCATCAAGGATGCCATTTAAAAATGCTGATTTAACATTTATTTAATAAATTTGCCATCCATTTTGAGTTGCAACATAAATTATCAATATAATCCTTCCAAGCAGATAAGAGGGGCAAAAACTTTATCATGGCCAATTCTGGTCTTTTAATTGTCCCCCTTCACAACTAATCTTGCTTTATACCTTATCACTTCCCCTTTCTCATTCTTTTTTGCCTAGTACACCCATTTGACACCAATCACTTTCTTATCCTTAAGAAGATCGGCAAGTAACCCCTATTTGGTTCTTCTCGATAACTTCAATTTCTTCGTTCATAGCTTTCCTCAATTTTTCTTCTTTGACAACATCATCATAGACAAGTAGTTCATAATATACAAGAAGGCATACATGGTGAAGCTCATCGGTGACTTCATAAAGCTTAGACAATTTCCTCAATCATGGTACTATCGGTTCATCAACACAATTTGAAGAAGTTGGCAATGATGGACTTGAAAAGAAAGGTCAAGAGTGATCATTCAACTCCATTTGGCTTGAATCACCATGAACGTTCACTTCATCTTTTGGATTGTCTTCTCACATGCCTTCTTCATCAAACTTGACATCTCTGCTTAAAAACACTTTCAAAATATTAGGATTGAATTTATAGGCTTTTGATGAAAAATCATATCCGATAAAAATGAGTTTTTTTGCTCGTCTTCTAACTTCGAACTTTTCTAGCTCAGGATGAGCATAAGCAATGCTTCCAGAAATTCTCAAATGTGAAACACTAGGTGTCCTCTCGCTCCATGTTTCTTGTGGAGTTACGCTTTTGAGTCCATACGTGAGACATCTATTTTGTAGATAGACTACACACAAGATAGCTTCACTCCAAAACTCTTTGGGCAAATTTTTGCTTTTTAACATGCTTCGAATCATGTCAATAATGGTTCTATTTTTATTTCAACATCTTCATATTTGCAATCAATTTACTATTTTGGTCTCTTAGCACAAGTCTAAGATCGTTCATGTGGAACCTTTCTCCTAAAATTGTCCCAAACTCGATAAATGTTTACATTTTTGGTACATAATAACATTAGTAATAAATTGATGTGTATCCTTTTTTCAAACAAATCAGAATTTTACATTTGCCTTTGATAAGAATTTTGGATATATCATTGAACGAGACTTTCCCTTTAATTGTTTCATCTAACTTGTCAAACATCTCCCTTCACCCGCACATGTAGTTGCTTGCACTGGTGTCCAAGTACCAAGTATCATTTTGTCCACTTTCATCTTCTTTGATTGCTGAGAAAAGAACTTGCTCTGCATCATTCACTAAATTTACAACCCGTTTATGGCTAGTCTACTAAATTTTAGGTGCCCATTTATAACCCATTTCAATGAAAAAGGGTTAATAAATGGATTTTTGACACATTTTGATAGGTTTACTGAGGAGGATGAACAACAAGTGGGAGCTCATTCGCAGCATATGAGAGGAGGTAAGCTCATCACTCATGTGTGGCTCCTCTTGGCTCATAAGACCGACAATTACCAGTCCAGCATCCCAAGGCTTTTTGAAGATCCTGTCACCTCGATTGAATCTTCCTCGTTGAAAAAAGGTTCTTCTAGTTGCTTCTAGAGGATTTTCAAGTGGAGGGAAGCTAAAACTATATATGGCAGCACTCAATGATGCAGCATTGTCGTGCTCAATTGAGTTAGTGATGTTATAATATTTAAATATTAAATCATAGTTGTCTTTGTCATGTGGTATTGGAGCAATGGTTTTGAGTTCAAATTTTTTTAGATTCCTTATTTGCATTGCTAATTATATATTTTCTAGGCCTTAATATAGGCAAAAGTCTAGCCTATGTGAGGTAGAGTATATAAATATTTAAATATTAGAATTGGCTATGTGAGATTTAATATGGAGTAGTACCAACTATCTTAAAAGTTTAAGTTGTTAGATGTAACTGGGGAGGTAAATAATGCCTAGAAAAATTTGAAATGACTTTTTGCTCTAATAGGATATGAGATTCTATAGAATTACTATAGATTATTCTGAAACCTTAAACTTTTAAATGAAAGTGTAATTTAATATTGAAATATTCAACTAGCTAGAAATAAAGCAAAAATCAACAAGGGAGTGTTTCGGTACACATTTAGCATTTCTCATTCGATGATGTGCTCGCATTCGTCTTGGTACACCTAGGTTCATTGTTTCCCAACATGGTCGGGTGAAAATCATATTTCATTGATCCTACAATCAATTGTTTATAAAAGAGAATGTGGCTAATGTATTATTTCATGTTTTATTTTCGATTTTTCCTATATATACAAGCAGCTCATGCATGTACATCTATAATGTGTGGTAAGTTGTTTGCTTTCCTCTAGTCTCACTCACAAAAAAACTGTTTAGAGGCTAACACCCAATTAGATTAACTTAGTTACTAGATGAAGTTAGTTAAATGACCTAACCAGACTTCATCGACTAATCTTAGTTGGTCAAACCGTGAGAAACAATACACTTTTCCTCTTTATATTTTCATGCTTTTTCTAATTTAGTCATGTTGCTTTGGGATAGGTGCATCAAAAATCCTAAAAATTGTCCCAAAAGTTTAATTGACTTATAAAACTTTCAAAGGATGTAATCAAGTACTATTTCTTGTCAAAGAGGTGTAACCAAATCCTTCAGTTAACTCTATCTAATTTGGTTAATGGAAAATGTCAACATAATTTTTTTTTTTATCACTTACTACATAATTTTTTTATCACTTAAGGCATGTGATGCCAAAATGGCATCTACCATGCTTCGCATCATAAATCAAATTAAATAATTAAAAGTAAAAGGAAATTAAAGAATAAAATATTGAAAAAAAAAAAAAGAAAAAAAGAAAAGGAGGATGAAGCTTAAGGGGCCATGGTCGTGAGCTTGAAGAAACTCCAGCTTGCCATAACCTTAAGCATGAAAAAGATGATGAGGAAACTTTGGGAAGTCACATCTATTCTTGAGAATTTGTCGAGACTTGGGATTAAGAGAGAGAGAAGAAGGGGGGGAGAGAGATGAGTGCGTGGACTGGCTTTGTACTAGAAGCCGAAGAAGGGCGTGAAGTTCCCAATTTCAAGTTCTCTTTTCCTCCTTGCATCTGTGATTTCCCTCCTCCTGTCTTTTCTCGATATTGCTCCCTATAATTGCTCTCTCTCTCTCTCTCTCTCTCTCTCTCTCTCTCTCTCTCTCTCTCTCTCATGGTGTTCGATCTTCTTTCTATAGAGAAAGCATTCTCTTAGTAGTTTCAATGATTGACAAAATTTAGAGGCTTTGTTTTTTGAATTTTTTTAGGTGAAAAATCTGATGGGATATAATTAAACGATTTCAATCAAAATTAGAGTCATGGATTATTCTTCCTTGCTTACATATTTTATCAAATGGCTAGGAAGGAGTAAATCATCCCTGCAACATCTAGTGGAAATTTGGTTGGATTCCTTGTCATATTTATAAAGAGTTTAAAAAGGAAAGTCTTCCTAATATCTACCAGAGATTGAACTTTCCTTAAACAACTTATTAGAGGCAAAACATTTTTTTCCAAACACAAACTCTCAACTTTTATAAACCCAAATTGTTGTATGGGTGGCCAATCATATGGGAAGTTTCACTCTAGGTGATCCTAATGCAATCGGCACTTCTCAACCATATCCAGGGCTAACGAGTAGATTAGCTAGATGATACAAGATATGTCCAATGGTGAGCTTGGACTAGGAGGAGTATAAGAGAAGGTCTCGAAACTGAAGGATATAGAATTCACATTCATGAGAATTGAGGCTTTCGATTCCAAAGTCTAAGAGTGTTTTTGGTCATATACATTCGTCTTTGCTGAGCAATATTGTGTAACCCTTTAAAGGCTAAGAGTGTGAGGAGTTGTTCACACAAGCTTGAGTGCTTGTAGCTCAAGACTTGTAACCTCTAATTGGTTCTTCCTAATGGATTTTAGCCACTAAGTTGTAGCGCAGGAGAATGGATATAAGCTTACAAAAACTAAACCACTACAATCTTTAGTGTGTAATTCTTTATCCCTTACCATTTTACTTATTGTGGTATAATTGTGCACTGGTAAGATTTCACAACTTCATCATAAGTTGTCTCATTGCAATATTTATTTAAATTCTTTCATTTTTGCACAATCACCTATTCACCCCCCTCTAGGTGATAGTTATAGCCATAACACTTTCGATGCGATGGTCAATTAATCCATTCTCGTCCCTAATTGATTGTTTTAAATATTGGTTGATTGTTGGTGTGACTGGTGGATGCTAATTCTAGTGATTAGAGGTTTTGAGTCGCCAATGGAGAAATTGAGCTAGGTTTGAACTAGAAGATTGGAGAGTCATTAAGGAAATGATTAAACTAATTCAAGTTTCATACTCTTCTTTTCCTTTTTTCCTTTTAAAGTTTTTTTTTTTAAAAACTCTGATGTGGCGCTTGGTGTAGGTTACATTAGCATCACACATTTTAAGATAATAATAAAAACTCATAATCATTTTTCATTCGATATTAGGGGCTTAATTGTATGAATTTGATAAGTTTGGGAACTTGATTACAATTTTTTGAAAGTGTTAAAATTCAATCACACTTTCACAATAAGGTTTAGGATTTATGATGCACTTATCCCTCTCATTTTTAATTGGTCTAATCAATTCTCCTAATTTCATAAACTAAAAGCAAATTCTTCTAACACCAAATCAGCTAGATCCGCCCATAGGCATACAGACCTGTAGGTAAAGGGATTGCGGGGTGGGCCGAAGAGTACCAGCCCTGGGGTTTAGTCCTCGTGAGCACTGCGCACACATGTATGTATAAAAGATGAGTAAGATTGAAAAAAAAATAAAAAATCAGCCAAATCCGACAAACATGGCCGTTAGATAATGTTGGAGTATAACGACGTGGATAAAATTTAGCTAACGTCATCATACAAAATGAAAACAAAACAAAACAAAACAAAAGAATCTCGGCCGCTCGCTCGCTCACTCGCTCTTTCTCCTTCCGCAATTTATTCATGGCTCTACTAGGTTGTGATTGCTCGAGCTCTAGTACGATGCTCGCCCTGGTCAAGCTCGTGACGACCAGCTCTGAACTAGAGCTCACAACGGCCACTCCAGCATGGACCTAGAGGTCCTGTGACGGCTAGGCCACATGACACAGCCGTTTCAGAGGTTCGGCCTGTTTTTAATTTGCGATCTTGTGATAGCCTGCTGGTCTATTGGGTCTATTACCGCTAGACCAACCACTTCGGTGGTAAATTGCTGCAGATTTAAAAGAGGGCTCAATCAAATATTCATTGGATGGTCAGAATGGTGCAAATTAATTGTCTTGTAGTGATCGATTTCAAATGAGAGAACAAAGAAATAAATATCAAATATTTTAGTATTAATACCACAAAAAACTCCAAACTGATTCACTTGTCATGAAATTATTTTAAACTAATTTTTTGACCATCAAAATCTTAAACTAGTATATCAGCGATAAATTAATCAAGTCAAATCATTTTGCAACCAATAGAGTTTGGAAGAACCTGAGCCAAGGGTAAGCACCACCAGGCAAGAGGGACAATCCGCGCTCGCATGGCAATTTGTTGACCACCCCAACGATCTCACCTTAGGAGGGTCACGACAAATGCTGACTTAATGGTTGTACAATTGGCTTTTAAAATGAAAAGTCCGAGGAAAATCTCTTTTTATTACCTAGCATCAACATATAGAGTTTGTATGCAAATTTAGAATAAAGGATCAACTTGCATCTTATTAATTATCTCTTAAAATGACAACTATTAGACAATATATTAATCTTATATGTGTTGGAGAAAACTCCCTTGGTGTTTTGAAGTTAACAAAATATCTTCATCAGTCTAGTCTGAAGAGTTCAAGACCCAAATGTTTAAGTATGAAGATCTCTAGACTCTATTATCAAAGTCTGAAGATAGTTAGACTCAAATTTTAGAGTCTGCCCAAATTGACAGCTTTCCAATCTAATGGATTATGATTTTACAGATTGGATAATATCTTTAATGATTCGTTCTATTTTATGGAAGATCTCTGGCTGGACTTAGCTCGACAATTATTTGGTTATTCTCATTAAGATCTATCTCGATTTGAATATCCATTGAAGAACAAGCAAAATTTGGAAGGTTCTACTTATGGAAACTCAAGATCCTGATTGTGTGGGCGAGCAGGATTGGCGAGCTATGTTCTACTTTCATTCGATAGCTTGAAGATCACCTTAATTGATTCATTCCAACAGATATATTAGATAAACTCTTTTGGAAGCTATTACTAGCCTTTATCAATTGGTATCAGAGCTAGTGTGCTTGATTGTTGGAAGTGTTTATACTTCTTAAGCTAAAGATCTATAACTAGTATTTTGGCTTTAAGTTTGGTTGAAGGCCAAAGCAACACTAGACTACCCTACTTCCATGAGAAGGAATATAACGTATGGAAAAACAAGATGAAGGCATTCCTAAGATCAAAAGATCCTCTAGAATGGGATGCAGTAGAAAAAAGAATCATTCCTAAAGCTACATCATCCACAGGGAAAGAAATAACAGATGCAGGAGAACTGTCACAAACCGAAATAACAAAGAGACAAGCTTTTGATGCTAAAGCTATTTATTCTCTATACTGTGCTTTATCTCCTACTGAGTATAATAGAATCTCATCTTGTGAAACAGCTAAAGAAGTCTGGGATAGGTTGCATGTCACCTATGAAGGAACTGATCGAGTTAAAGAAACAAATATCAATATCCTTCTTGGACAGTATGAAGCTTTCAAGATGTAGTCAGGAGAATCCATTACTGACATGTTTAGTCATTTTACATAAATTGTAAATGGCTTAGCATATCGGGGTTAGCCAATTTCAGGACCAATGAAGGTCAATAAGTTGCTGAGAGGATTCTCCAAAGACTGGAATCACGTAAAGACTTCTATAAGGGAAACACAAATGATCATGCCTCTTTCTGTAGATGAATTAGTTGGCACACTTCAATCATATGAAGTCGAGTAAATCAATGAGGATATAGATCCCAAAGGTAAGAAATCAATTGCTCTAAAGTCTAATGATGATTCGAATGATACAGATTCAGAAGATAACTTGGATGATGAAGAGCTAGACTTTTGATAAGAAAGTTCAGTTGGTTGAATAGAAAAGGAAAAAGGTTCAATGGGAAGAAACATAGCAATCAAAGACTTCAAAAGAAATCAAATGAAGAAGATGAAACCAACAAGGATGTTGTTTGCTTCAAATGCAAGAGAAAGGGACATATCAGACTCAATTGTCCCTTGCTAAAGAAAAAGAAAGGAAAAACTAGAAAATTCAAGAAAGCACTCAAAGCTGAAACATGGAGCGACACAGAATGTGAAGATAGTAATGAAGATTATGCCAACATCTGCCTTATGGCAAAATCAGACTCAGATTCAGACTTAGATTCAAAATCAGATTCAGACTCAGACTCAGACAGTGAGGTTAAGGTTAGAAATTTAAAAATTCCTACTCAAGTCTCAAAATATATAGATGAACTTTGTCTTAGCCTTAAAGCCTCTCTTAAAAGAATCTTTGAATTAAAAAAGGAGAATTCCAAACTAAGACAACAAGAAATGGGCTTTGATTGAAAAAGTTGAAAACTTAAACAAATGTTTTGCTGAATCAAAAGAAAATGAAACCACTCTTTTAAAAGAAAATATTTCCTTGAAAGAAAACATTTTGAAAGTTACTAAAAAGTTTTCAATAGGATTTGAAAAGTTAGATAAAATTCTTTCAATCCAAAGATCCTATTTTAATAAGTCTGGCTTGGGAATGACACCAGAAACTATTCCCTTGATTGATTTTCCAAAAGTAAAGGAAAGAATCAAAAATAGACTCACGAAATCTTTTTACAAGAATCATTTTCAAAAGGCTTTTTTAAAACCTGTTGGGCGAAGTGTTCTCAAGTGCTCAAGGTGTAACAGCTTAGAACACTTTGAGAAGGAATGTCCTAAAGTTTGGAAACTTGTTAAGAGAGATTGGGTAAAGACTGTGTTTGGTACTAACAATGTTGGACCTAAGAAAGTGTGGGTACCAAAGAAAGCTTGAGTTCTTCATTTAACTGCAGGTTACTATCAAGAAGAAGATCAAATGGTACCTAAATAGTGGCTGCTCAAGACACATGACAGGAGATTCAACTTGTTTCACAAATTTCTTACAAGTGAGAGGAGAAAGTGTAGCTTTTGGTGGCAAAAACAAGGGGAAAAATTGTGGATGTGGAACCATAAAGATAGGAACTCTAATTAACAATGTCTCTTTAGTTGAAGGTTTAAATTATTAACTTCTCAGTATCAGTCAACTGTGTGACACTGGATATAAGATCAATTTTCAAGAAGATACGTGTTCTAGAATCAGCAAAGATCTCTCTCAATCATTCGCTGGACGAAGACATGGAAATATCTATTTACTGGATATAAAGTCTGATAGTTCTCAATGCTTGATATCCATTCAAGATGAAGCTAATCTCTGGCACAGAAAGCTTGGACACATCAACATGAAGCAGATTGCAAAAATATCCTTCAAGAAGCTAGTTCGAGGGCTACCCAACCTGAAATATCAAAAACATGATCTATGCACACCCTGTGTGCTAGGAAAACAGGTTAGAAATACCTTCAAATCAATAAATCAGGTATCTACTAAACGTGTTTTGCAGCTTCTGCACATGGATTTGTTCAGACCAACATGAACTCAAAGCATTGGTGGAAAAAGATACTGCTTGGTAATAATAGATGATTATTCTCATTTTACTTGGGTATTCTTTCTTTCAAGCAAGTCTGAAGCATTGTCTTACTTCACTAAGTTCAAAATGAAAAAGGTTATGCTATAACAAGTATTCATACTGATCATGGAGGTGAATTCGAAAATCAAGATTTTGTTAATTTCTGTGATGACTCTGGTTTTCAGTATAGCTTCTCATCTCCATACACTCATAGCAAAATGGAGTTGTGGAAAGAAAAAATCGTTCATTACAAGAAATGGCAAGAACTCTTTTAATTGAAAATAATATTTCTCCTCGTTTTTGGGCTGAAGCAACTTCAACTGCTTGTTATATCATTAACAGAATTTTTCTAAGGCTTATTTTGAAGAAAACTCCTTATGAATTGTTGAAAGGAAAGAAGCCAATTGTCTCTTACTTTCATGTATTTGGTTGCAAATGTTTTATTTTAAAGAATGCAAATGATCGAACTAGTAAGTTTGAAGAAAAATCAGATGAAGGGATTTTTCTTGGTTACTCGATGTCAAGCAAGGCTTACAGAGTATTCAATAAGAAGACTAAAACTGTGGAAGAATTTTTGAATGTGAAGTTTGAAGACTCGATACAGAATCATATCAATTAGACTCAACTTGACGAATATGAATCTGTGCAAGTTCCTACAAATTTAAATTCCCCCCTGAAGAAAACCAAACTTCAGAAGTGCAACAGCGAACTGAATCAGTAGTTCCAACTGAAACAGAGACTCAGCAAAATGACAAACCAATCAGCAACTAGAAGCATAAGTCTAGTCACCCTGCAGATCTCATCATTGGCAACATTGATGAAGGGATTTGTACAAGATCCAAAAGACGTGAAGAGTCTAGTGCTCTAGCACTTGTTTCAGAAATTGAGCCCAAGACAATAGATGAAGCCTTGATTGATGAAAGCTGGATTGAGCTTGCAAGAATAATTGAATCAATTCAGAATTAATAATGTTTACGAACTTGTTCCTAAACCAAAAGGTAAGTCAATCATTAAAACTAAATGGGTTTTCAGGAACAAGCTAGATCAACAAGGAAATGTGGTGAGAAACAAAACAAGACTTGTGGCAAAAGGTTATACACAAGAAGAAGGAATCGACTATGATGAAACCTACGCTCCAATAGCAAGGTTAGAAGTAGTCAGACTACTTCTTGCTTTTGCATAGTTTAAAGATTTCAGGTTATTCCAAATGGACGTGAAGAGCGCATTTTTAAATGGAATTATCCAAGAAGAAGTCTATGTGGAACAACCACCTGATTTTGAAAATCCAAGGAAACCAAATTTTGTCTTCAAGCTAAAGAAGACATTATATGGATTAAAGCAAGCACCTCGAGCATGGTATGAAAGACTGAGTAATTTTTTAATTCAAAATGATTTTGCTAAAGGTAAAGTAGATACTACTTTATTCATTAAAAAAGAAGGAAAAGATTTTATACTTGTTCAAATTTATGTTGATGACATAATTTTTGGCTCTTCTAATGAAAATCTATGCAAGAAATACTTAAGATGGATGCAGGATGAATTTGAGATGAGCATGATGGGTGAATTAAACTTCTTTTTGGGACTACAAGTCAAACAATCCAAAGAAGGAATTTTCATTCACCAAGAAAAGTATGCAAGAGATCTAATAAAAAAATATGGAATGGAGAATTGCAAGAAGATAGAAACTCCAATGTCAAATTCATCAAAGTTGGACAAAGATGAAGAAGGAAAAAGTGTAGACCAAAAGCTATACAGGAGTATAATTGGTTCACTCCTTTACCTTACTGCATATAGGCCTGATATTTTGTTTAGTGTTTGTATTTGTGCTAGATTTCAATCAAATCCCAAAGAATCTCACATGACTGCTGTGAAGCGTATTATCACATATGTTGCAACTACTTCTAAGCTAGGTCTATGGTATTCCAAAGAAGGAGACTTTACCCTCATTGGATATTTAGATGCTGACTTAGCTGACTGTAAAGTGGACAGGAAGAGTACTTCTGGTACATGTCAATTGTTGGGAAACAGGTTAGTATCTTGGTTCTCAAGAAAACAGAGTACTGTAGCTCTTTCAATGGCTAAAGCAGAATATATAACACTTGGAAGTTGCTGTTCTCAAATATTGTGGATGCAACAAAAACTGAAAGATTTTGGAGTTGAAGATTTATGCACATAAATCAAATGCGACAATACTAGTGCCATCAATCTTACAAAGAATCTAATACTTCATTTAAGGGCAAAGCACATTGAAATTAAACATCATTTTATTAGAGATCATGTTCAAAATGGAGAAGTGGTGATTCAGTTCATCGACTCAAAAAATCAACTGGCGGATATATTTACAAAGCCATTAGAGAAAAGTCATTTTGAATCTATTCGTTCAAGACTGAACATCATAAAGTCTGAGGATGTTTAGACTTTGAGATAAAGTTTGGAAGCGTTCAGACTCTATGGTAAAGTCTTGAAGTGTTCAAACTTAGATGGAAAGTCTAAAGGAGTTTTAATTTAGAATTACGTCAGTAGGTTTTTAAATATGCCATAATAGATTTAAATTTATTTTTGGTATATCGATATTTGCCTTTTATTTATTTTCTGACGCTTTTATTTATGGCAGTTTTCTTTTTTAAATTTGACAGTTTTCGCTTTCCTTTACGACGGTTCAGTCTCCTATTTTTGTTCCTGCTATATATACTTCTGGTTCGTCGTCTTCCCTTTTCACACTCTCTTTCGAAATCCTAGAGTTAAAAAACTTCCACTTGCGATCTCTTTTCCCTTTGTTTACTCCATAAAAATCTCTTCTTTTTGTGGATATTTTGTCTTTTTCTCCCTTAAAGTTAACATGTCTTCAAGGAAGACGTCAAGGCTTACTGGCAAGGGACCACAAAAGAGATACGAGGGACCTACTCGAGTTGATCTCACCGAGGAAGAAGATTCTCCTCAAAAGAATCAACCCAGTCAACAGCAACAAGAAGAAGAAGTCGTCGAGAATGTTGAACCAGTAAGAACCCTAAGACTGAAACTTGCTTATTCTCTTTACAAGAAATTGAAAGAGGGAGGAACAGATATGAATTTGATTGACAGATTTCTAAAAGAAAGGGGTTATAGAAACGAGACTATCTTTTTGCGTGAAATGAAAAAGTTAGGAGTGGCTGACAAAGGAGAAGCAAAGAGAGCTTTTGAAAACATGACTAGTGATCCGCGGTTTGGTATCGCAAACCAGCCTTTGAATGATGATGAAAGGTTGTTTACTCAATTTCAACCAAAAATAGGTGTGGCTGTCAACTCTGTTTGCTCTGAGGGAAACATCTTTCGCTCAAAATAATAGGAAAAAATCTACTCGAAATTGCTGAAAAGAGGGGTCATGAACCCTAGGAGCGTGGATTTTGATTTTCTTGATTCGATTAAGGTCAATCTGCGAGGAAAATTGTCTCGATTACAACTTGAGGCCTTTTGTATAGACTTTACAATTGTCTATCCTGAACTGACTGCTTATATCTATTCAAACGTTCTGCTCCACAAGATTGTGATTAACTGTCTCAGGCCTAAATTGACGTTAAAAATATATGTTTCCAAGACGGAGGCAAAACTGATGTTTGCTATCAATGAAGGAGTTAGATTCTCTCTCCCACACACAATCCTATTTCATATGTACAGGACTGTGGTTAAGGATAAGGGTCAACTTCCTTATTCTACTCTTGTCACTCAATTGTTTAGGCATTTTAGGATTCAAATCCCTACTCCCTTGTGTCTGACTAACTCTGCTCTTATGCTCGTTGGTTATAAAATGGTTATGAAGATGAAGCTGAGAGAGCTCAACAAGGATCTTGAGGAATTGAAGGAGAAATCTCCTTCAAAGTATGTTAAAGAATCTGCTGCTGCTGCAAAAAGGAAAGGCAAGGAGCCCATGGCTGCTCCTGAAAAGAAAAGAAGAAAAATCATCTTGCAGGACGAAGATGATGAAGATGATGATGATGCCATGACCCTTGCAGCCTTAAGAGATTTAAAGAACTTTGTTAGTTTTCGTGACCGAAGAGAGGAGCATGAGATGACAGAAGGAGAGATAGAGTGAAGAAGTGAGAGAAGAAGAGAAGAGAAAGCGACAGAAGAAGAAGAAGGATAAGGAAGAGAAGAAGAGGAGAGAATGAGAAGAGAAGAACAAGAAAATGAGAAGGAAGGTAAGGCACAAGAGGGATTCAAAGAATCCCTTGAGCCATTTACTGTAGTACCACCATCAGGAGAAAATGCTAGAAAATATCACTCTGCTTTTGTAGAAGAAGAAGAAGAAGAAGAAGAACATGGTGAAAAATTTTCTACTTCACCTATTGGCACCAAAACAGGGGGAGTTGTTGAAGCTAAAGGTACTTTATCGCCTTTCTTTGCAAGTGATGTTAGTAAGTCAGGTGCAGACCCAGAGGATGTGTATGCCTCACATTTTCCAGAAGCTAAGGTATCTTCTCCGACAGAAGGTGAAAGGGCTGGAAATGAACCTCCAAGCTTCAAGACTCAGAAAACAGAGTCTGCAGGTCCAAATACTAGTAATGATCATTCAGCAGAATTTTCAAAGTTGATGGATATAATGCTAGATCTCAAGAAGCAGATATATGGGATGGAATACGACATGTGGGATCTAAAGAAAGCTCCCTTGGCTACTTTAGTATCGATGCAAGATCAAATCGACGCCCTCAAAAATCAGTACAGTCAAATGTGAAGGGTGCTGATTTGAAATCTTTGAAGGAAGCCTTTGCTAGCCTTGAGAAGACAGTTAACTCATTGGGAGAATTTCAGCTTGTTTGGATCCCAAAGCAGCCCTAATTTTGATCATTTCTTTCATAAACTTTCTTTAATCCTCTACCTTTTTACTGTGACAAAAAGGGGGAGAATATTACAGATTTGATCATATTTGATTTTTGTTTGGACTTGGACTTTTTGTTCGTGTTTTGACTTTAAGACTTTGACTGGCGTGTTTGAACTTTCATTGTTCTGGTACTGTTTACTGGTATTATTAATGATTTGGTTTGGACTTTTGATCTTGCAAGTTTATGTCATACTTTTGAGGACAATTATTTTGCAGGACTAACATGTTTTCTGTGGTTACAGAAGTAATACAAATTATTCCTCAAATTATGTATAAGTTCTTCTTTGCAGGTCAAAAGTTTTCAAATCTGCCGAGATGTTTTGTCACCATAAAAAAGAGGGAGATTGTTGGAGAAAACTCCCTTGCTGTTTTGAAGTTAACAAAACATATTCGCCAGTCTAGTCTGAAGAGTTCAAGACCCAAATATTTAAGTTTGAAGATCTCTAAACTCTATTATCAAAGTTTGAAGATAATTAGACTCAAATTTTAGAGTCTGCCCAAGTTGACAGTTTTCCAATCTAATGGATTACGATTTTACAGATTGGATAATATCTTTAATGATTCGTTCTATTTTATGGAAGATCTCTGGCTGGATTTAGCTCGAAAATTATTTGGTTATTCTCATTAAGATCTATCTCGATTTGAATATCCATTGAAGAACAAGCAAAATTTGGAAGGTTCTACTTATGGAAACTCAAGATCCTGATTGTATGGGGGAGCAAGATTGACGAGCTATCTTCCACATTCATTCGACAGCTTGAAGATCACCTTAATTGATTCATTCCAACGGATAGATTGGATGAACTCCTTTGAAAGGTGCTAATGGCTATGAAGGCACGAGGGAGTATTTATAGGTGAAATCATTGTTGTTCGGTGTGTGCGCTGATAGAAAAATTTCAAAGTCTGAATCTCTGAAGCTCCTTGTTCTCACAATTCTTTGAGCTATAGTTGTGTACAAAGGAGAAAAACATACAGTGATGAATTGTGTGTGTAATAGCTAAGACTCTCTACTGAAGAAGTCTACATCACAAGCTGTACAAATCTCTTTTGATTCATAGTGAAATCCAGCCGGTGGGCTGTCAGCATGGAGAGTGAACGTAGGCTTGGATTAAGCCGAACCACTATAAACCTCTATTTAAATCTTCTTACCTTAATCTCTTTACTTATATTGCTGCACGATTTATTTGTTTAAGTGTATTACTTCAAATCTTTATACTCTGATTTTTATTTCAAAGTTGATTGAATCATCTTAAAGTTTTCAAAAGAAAATTATAAACACCTATTCACCCCCCCTCTAGGTGTGTTTACTAGCCTTTATCAATATGTTCCTCAACGGTTAATCACAAATTTCATATAAACAGTCAACTCTAGTGTTGAAGCTTTGAAAATTCTGAAAAGACAAAAATTTGTGGAAATTGTTATCTTTGTTTATCGTCTAGATGGTACTCATAAATTGAAAGAAATGACCAAATTACTTACGTCATTAAATTAGTCCATGATCCTGACCAAAGTCCAATCAAGGCAAAAGCAAGAAAATTTTGAGTTTGTGCCTGAAGTTAGTTATTATTTGCGACTGTTAACTCTATCATCTCCATTACTCCCCCCTCTTGACATCCGTTTTGTGAGCAGTGGATTCTCAGTATTCCTAAACAATATCAGATCCATCTTTTCGAACACAGCCTTTCCTACACTCTCATGCCTTAATTTCCAATGCAGAAAGTGCTTCATCCAATGCTAGTAATAACATCTTCGCTCGCTGAGGCAAAACAATATGTTTTGTTTCGGGGGATTTACCTGTCAAATGTCATACGCCAAGACGTATTTCTAGTGCATTCTGTGACTGCAAATCAGTAGAGTTGAGGTTTATTGCCGCAATCAGATAAGTGCCTAAGCAAGCAGTGTGCAATGACAATTTTACAAGAAAAATTGTCCAAAAAGTTCTAAACCTATTGTGCTATTACCAATTCAATCTTAAATCTTTTAATTTTTTTCTAGTTAAGTCGTAAACCTTTTTACAGTTGAGTCAGTTAGGTTAATTTTAATCTAAAATCGTTGACATAGACACTAGTAATGTTACATAGGACAGTTGATGCTAACATAGACAATTTTTTAAAAATAATTTTGATTTATTTTTATTTTTCTTCGTTTCTTTTCCTCTCTTGTGTGCGACCCTTGCTCGGATATTGTGAGGACTGGGGGGTGAGGCCATAGTGAGGGTTGCGAAGTGCTCACCTGTGAGCGGCAAGGGTTGGCTAGTGACCCTCAAAATATAGGAAAACTAAGAAAGAAAAAAGAAGAAAAATGTAAAAAATTATAAAAAACAAAATTTTTAGAAATTTCATAAAAATTGTCCATATCAATGCCAATCGTGTCACGTAGGAAAACTACCATTTATGTCTATAATTTTTGGCTAAAATTGACTGGGTAGATTCAATTAGCAAAACTTGAAAAGATTTATGACTCAATTGATAAAATTGAAAAGTTTATGACTATATTGATAAAAATGTAATAGATTTAAAAAATTTTGGACAATTTTCCCAGACTTCACGTGCTTTGTAGAATGCAAATTTAATAAATAAAGCGATGTAAGGTCATTTGCATTCTATTAACTATTGATGCGGATATCATTTAGAGTATGGGTGGATGCAAGATGATGGTAGCAGTATTGGGAGCACAGAGGGACCCTTGGAAGTTCTGTGACGTGGAGGTATGAAGATTAATGTAAAAAGAAACTTAAAAAAAATGATGATTACAGGGAATGGCAGCGGGAGAGAGGGATTGATGCCTAGTATATCTAGACCCTAAGTCTCTTGTAAATGAGGTTTTACTTAAACTATTATACTTAAATGTCACTATTGTAATTTTTTTTTTTTTGGTAACCCAGGGAACCTCGTAAGCCGACAGCCGGCGAGTAAACCCTGGGGGAGTGACTGCAGGACCCACCACCACAGTACTCCAGGTAAGAATCCCTAACGATGCCTCTGGGATTTGAACTTCTCCCCTTCGTGAGGGGGAGAGAGCCCAAGCCAGCTGCGCCGCTGCGAGCAGTGGTGTCACTATTGTAATATTCATAAGTACTAAAAACAAAAAGTAAAAAAGAATATGTTACTTTATGGGTCGGTTTAAGAAATGAATTTATATGAAAATATATATCAAAATCCAGAAAATGGTGTGATTACGAAAATTTGTGAACGATAATGAATAACTAATTGATCTTGTTATGCGAAGTTGAGAGACTATTAATGAATTGGAAGTTTAGGCATTGCTTATTTAAATTGCAGTAGTTTAAGCCCTGGTGACTTTTACCTAAAAAAGTGTAAGAGTGAATTCTTTGCATACTTTCAGCAGAGTTTACACCCCTCGAGAATTGATCCAACAACAGTGTAAAGTTAAAAATCTTATACCTGAATTGTCGCTGGCGGAAGGAACAAATAGACAAAGAATCGCAGATTAAAGTTACAAGTAAGTAATCAAATCTCTGCTTTCTCTGTGTATTCCCTCTTATTGTCTCTTCAAAATTGAATTTAACTAAGCTTCCCCACAAGTGTTAGGAACACGGGCATTCTCGGTGCCATTTCTATTGTTAGGAAGAACCTAATTCGTCAGCTTCTTGGGAGTCACCAGCATAGTAAGGTTTCGGTTTCTTGCCAGACCAATTTGTACTTCCTTTATTTTTCCAGATAATTCATCATCCTGTCATTAGTTCAATTGTCTCTGAACATTTATTCTGTTTTAGGAGTGTGTCGATGATCTATTCAGCAAAATAAAAAATGTGTGGGTCTCGATGATCTCATATTTGATGTTTGGGAAATGCTTGTGTACTGAACTGGTTTACCTTACCAGTCCGTTAATTAATGCAAGCATTGGCAGTTGGGTGTTTGAACATGAGGCGCTTCTTTGGATGTCCTTCTGCAATTAGCCATCTCATTGAATGCATCAAGTTCGTAGATCTGTTCTAGCAAAAACTAGCACCTAGCATTGCTTATAGACTTCTGAAACCACTCTCTCCTTTACGAGTTGGTTTCGCTCACATGCAGGGGAGCAAGACAAAATAAATCTCATTCGCTGTAATGGAAGAATTAAAGCAGTGTTAGGATCCCAAAATCTTACTGAACATATTGAATGAATGCAACAAGAAGCTTAGAGATTTATACTTAACTCTTCAGAATGAGTCCAAGGCGGTTCATCCATTCTAATCGGCATTAATTTCACTTGCATAGTTGTTTCTCAGAAAGAACAGCAGAAGACATCGCGTCCCCATGAAAGCGTTCAATCTGATATCATCCATAGTCACTACCGAATGGCCTGCCTCAAGAGATTTATGGGAAGCATGGGGCATCCAATCGCTGGTCACCATGAGCCTCATTTGCCAGATCACCCTCGCCATCCTCGGCAGCCGCCGGAGGTACATGACCTCGAGCATCATCAAATACGTCATCCAAATCACCTATTTGCTCTCTTCTTACTTTGTGACTATCGCCATTGGCAAGCTCACTGTTGTCCAGATTGTGCATTCTGATCGACCGGACTACATTACCGAGCTCAAGGGGTTGCTTGCACCGTTGCTCTTGATGCAGCTTGGGAACCCCGACTCCATAACTGCATACTCGGTTGAGGACAACCGCCTCAGTTACCGACAGATGCTGAATTTGTTTGTCAGGGCCGTTTTCGTCTTCTGCATCCTGATTCGCTGCTGGGACAGCACGTCCCCCATCCGATTTTTGTACTTCCCCTTGTTTGCCGCTGGATTCATTCGGTCAGCAGTGACAGTTTGGGCCCTCACGTACGTATACTGGAAGGGGTCGAGCATATCAGCCAGGGATATCTTCGATGAGGAAACTGCTGGCAAGTTTTTCGACAGGTCCGACAGGCCCAGATGGTCGATTGAGCAAAAGATCATCTTGAAGGCGTATTATCGGTTCCAATGCTTGAAGCCTCACATTGTAAACTGGCTCTACCACCCAGAGTCGCTATCAGAATCTCGGTTAAATATAAATCCCGATTTAGTCTTCATCACAACCGAGGTCGAACTTGGATTCATGTTTGACGTACTTTACACTAAGCAACCAATTCTCTATAAACAACTTGGCCTTATCTGTCGCTTCACTGCCGTTTCCTGTCTAGTCTCAGCCTTGTGTGGATTTGTCGTTATTTTCAAGAGTGCCTTCTTGATAGACGTGTACATCACCTACACTTATGCCTTGTTGATAGGAGTCACCGCCCTAGAAGGTTACCAAATTGTTCTGCAACCATTTTCGGCATGGGCCATTGTGAAGATGAGCCATATGAACTGCCTCAGGTCGACAAGGCTATTGAAATTCTTAGCTAAAACGTATATGAAGAGGAAAAGGTGGTCGAACTCAGTTGGGCAAGTCGACTTGTTGGATCATAGCCTGTACAATGACCGCTCATGGTCCATTGGGAGAATCCTCAGACACTTCGGCCAAAAAGATGTGACCTGGAGAAAGCCTCACTTGGAAATCCCTGGCTCTCTCAAGGTATTACTGGTGGAAAATATGGAAAAGTTCGATGTAATCAGAGACAAAAGCCCTTCACCAAACGCGGTGAGTGGACACTTGAAGCTCAAAAACTCAGGGGCGACATGGAGTGGACAGAGGAAGCCATTGATGCGTTGGAAAGAAGCATTTCCACAAAAACAACATTTGACAAAAGCATCATCATTTGGCACATTGCAACGAACATCTGCCTTTCAGAGCCTGATAATTCTCCGGACTGTAAGGGAAGCAAACTGCTGTCCAATTACATGATATACCTTCTAGCACTGCGACCCTACACATTGTCCCTAACGACTGCCAAAATTACATTGGAGCATGCTTGCGCCATATTGAAGCCATTTCTCAGGTACAGAGACCGCAGTGAGGCCTTGAAAACATTGTCATCAGAAGAGAATGTGCTTGAACCCTCCCCGGATCAGAAGGGAACCATAATCACCAGGAAGTGGCACATGCTGTCGGACGCAAAGGAATTGGCTGCAACACTGAAGGGCAAGAACAACAAGTGGCAGATCATAAGCAGCATTTGGGTGGAGATGTTGTGCTTTGCTGCGTATAATTGTCAAGTTTACCATCACACGAAACTGTTGCGGCAAGGTGGAGAGCTTATAACTCATGTTTGGCTGCTCTTGATGCACAATACTGATAAGTACTCCCACACTCCCAAGGAGAAACCCACCTAAGAAACCAGATAAAAGTTGCAAAATAAGTCATGATCCTAGGATTCGTTATGCTCTGCACCCGATTATAGCATGGGGTATGTGTGTTCTCTCTTTTTGTTCTTGGTAAAGAGGTGCTTTCTTCGTAAAATCACTGTAATCACATTCAGCTAAGAGATTTGTCAATGAAGCATAGTGACATATGTTTTGGATGTAGATCCATTATATACAAAAGGCTTGTTTTCTTTACACTCCCTTGCTCTCTCATTGCTCGGAAAGTAGTTTAGTCTTATGAAACCCGTATTGATGAGGATTGTTGTTTCGTTGTTAACTTGTCTACGGTCTGACATACTAGTCACTGGGCAGGTGATTTGGAGGGGAGAGTTTCTTCCTTTGGTAGTACTCAGACCACGTTCATAATGTTGGAAAATATCGCTCAATGACAACTAAATCAAAAGTATTTGATAAGCTGTCTTAAGTGTTGCAGAAACTTATAAATTAACCATGCAGGTTTTACAATCATACGAGGGTGATTCACTAAGTGTAATAATTTGCAAACTTAACGTGATATAAGCAAAGCGGAGGCTCTGCATTTGACCAGGCAGTGCAAACTTGGAGTTTCCAGGTATATACTTTATGATCGCTGGAGTTTTGAAACTGAAGATAAAGTTCATAGCAATCAAGTATGATATTTCAAGATTATTCTTGTAAAAAATCATGGACAAAGGAGCACATCTGTAATAGCTTTTGACTGGTGATACTAAAGGTGTGTTGGTTCAGCATTTTGAAAACCTATTGGAAAAATACAAAGCAATTTAGTCTAAAGGACTTTAGCTAAATACAAAGGCCATTTGATAAACTATGCTTTAAAAAGCAACTTTGAGAGAAAAGCCGTTTGGTAGAAAACATAGTTGAAAAGCTCTTTGGGTGATTAATATTAATTTTTTTTAATTTTATTTGTTTAAAATTGAACAAAAAATAATAATGTATACAACTTTTAAAAATAAATTTTGACAATAATACTAAAAAGTTGAATACATATATAATTTTTTTTTTTTAAAAGACTAAACCTTTATTGGAATTTTTTAATTTATATTTTCTTAAAATTAAAAAAATGATGTATGCAACTTTTTAAATATAAATTTTCACAATAATGCTAAAAAAATCAAATACATGTATATAATATATTTTTTTAAAAAGACCAAATCCATCAGCAGAATTTTTAAATTTTTAATTGTTTAGAATTGAAAAAAATAATTTATGCAACATTTTAAATATAAATTTGACAATAATACTAAAAAAATCATATATATATTTAAAAAGACCAAATCTTTGGTGAAATTTTTTTAATTAATTTAAAATTTTGAAAAAATAATATATGCGACTTTTTAAATATAAATTTGAAAATAATGCTAAGAAATCAAATACATATATATGTATATAATTTTTTTTTTTTAAAAAGACCAAACCCTTCATCGGAAATTTTTAAATTTTATTTTTAAACATTGAAAAAAATAATATATGTGATTTTTAAATATAATTTTTGACAATAATGCTAAAAAAATCAAATATATATGTTAAAAAAATAAAATATATAAATAATTTTTTAAAAGACCAAAATATATTTAATTTTTTTAGCATTTATATATATTTGATTTTTTAGCATTATTTTGGCATTTAAAAATATTAATAATGAGGGCAAAATCATAAATTTGAAGAATGAGTGAGGAGAATTTCGAAAGAAAAAAAAATAAGTTTAAGCATTTTGCCAAATGCTGAAAGCTCAAAGTTGGTTCCTACCAGCATTGGGTTTTTAGCCTTCCTAATGCTGACTTTTAGTTGAAAGCTATTTTAAAATGATTGCCAAACAGTCCAGCATTTCCCCAAGGGGCTTTGGAGGTTGAAAGCCACTTGGAAATGCTAAACCAAATGCATCCTAAGTAGTAGCAATAGTGAAACCCATATGTACACCCAAGAGAGAAGGGATTTTACTAAGGGTGAAGACAAGGTGTGGAGGGCCTTGTATCTTTTGAGTATCATACACCTGGAGTATCAAAACTTGGCATGGAGGGACACTTAAATGTCAAAAATTAGGAATATGACACTTAAGTGCCAAAATCGGAGCAAAATGAATCATTTAAGTGTTAATTTGGCCGAAATCCGGCTAAAATGTTGACGTGGCGATTTTCTAGCGAGATAAATGTAAAATGACATCGTTTTGCACGTTAACGTGGCTAAACAAAAGCAAAAACGACGTAGTTTTGTTTTATGATGTGGTATATAATTAATATAAAAATTAATTTAAATAATAATAATAATAATAATAATAATAATAATAATAATAATAATAATAATAATAATAATAATAATATGTTTAAAAAAGGTGGGGGAGAGGAGGCAATGGCTAAGGGTTGAGTCCTCGCCGTTAGCACTCCGGCGAGCCACGTAGATGAAAAATAATAATAAAAAATTGCCATGTTGGATTTCCGGTGAGGTTTGCCGGAGATGGCACTTAACTGTCCAATTTTTTTTAAAAGGTGGCACTTAAGTGGCACTTTCCTTACTTTTGGTACTTAAGTGTCCCCCTTCGTGCCAAGTTTTGGCACTTGGGCTATTTTTCTCCCTGTATCTTTCATAGTGGCATAGTTGTAGAAGAAGTTTTGGTTCTGCATGGCAGCAAATTCTGTTTGTGTAACATGGCAAGGTTTAAACTCTTAGCTAAATTGGTCGAGTTTAGCCTAAATGTGTCAATAGAATTGGAACAGTGAACATAGTTACATCAATCTATAATGTCATTTGTCTTTCCATTGAACTCTTTTATTATTGCTCTTGCTTGGAGTTGGTTTTGCAAAATCAGTTTGCTTTTAAGAAGAATCAATTCATTCCTTTCTCAGTTGCTTGGGCTTGGACATGATATTTCAACTTTTTAAGTAAATCTAATTTTTTTATAATAACTCAAAATAAAAGCTTGAGAGAAGATATAATTCATGCGTTATTCATTTGAGGGGCTTTTTATTTGCATTTTTCTTGTATAATGAGTTGTTGACCAATTTACTTCGTTGATTATGATTTTGTAATTCGCTATCTAATCCATACCATGGTAGTCCACTACTCTCGAAAAGTCCGGATACATACGAATAAAAAAAATTGAATAGTTTGTTCGGACCTAAGGGTGGAATAAAATTATCTCACCTGAAAAGTATGAAAGTTAAAAAGGATAAAAGAGAAAAAATAAACGGAAGGAAAATAAAAACTACGTTTTTGTTTTCCGCTTAGCAACGCCACCATGGCACTACTGTGCATGGCTATTGACACTTGCTGCCTGTTGACCTCAAGCACCCACTGTGCAATTTTGCAACTCTCAGGCCACCGGTGATCGCCTAAGACACTGTTTGGTAACCATTCAAATAAGGTCAAATTCTGATTCTTTGATTCCGGGAATAGTTTGGGAATAGAATCGTATTTGGTAAAATTTTTATTTCCGGAAACAAATTTCTATTTTTTTGCTCCCGGAAGTAGATTTGAAACAAAATCAAGAATAAAAGAAAAAAAGTTGATTTTTTTTTTTCCGAGAACAAATTTAAGAATTAAAAGAACTCTTCTTCCATTTTCTCTTCTTCTTCTCTTTTCTTCTTCTCCATCGGTCGCCCCATTTGCCGCCATCCGCCACTGTCGCTGCCGTCCCCCGCCGTCGCCACCGGTCTCCGGTGAGACTTCGTCAAGGTCTCCGGCGATGCAAGATTGATATAAATCATTACGCATGAGCCTCATTTGAATTAATGCATGTCTATGATTACAAATGCATATTGCCTTTCCTGTGACCATGTTTTATAGGAGACGTATTCCTATGGATCAGAGATGTTACCAAGTAAGTATATCTCTATCCATACCTTAAATGCTTATTACTGCGCAGGTATTTCCTCTTGAGTACACTGACACTCGATTGAGCTGTCCCCCAAAGATTTTTCTCCAAATTTAGTTTATGCGACTGTAGAAAGGTACGGGTGCTGAAAAAGTAATTTCCTCATTCAGGTGACCGTAGAAAGGTACAGGTTTTGGAAAGTAATTTCCTATTCAGGCGACCGTAGAAAGGTACGAGTTTTGGAAAAGTGAATCCCCGTTTAGGCAACCGTAGAAAGGTACGGCACCTGGACACAATCAAACACTGTCATACTGGGCGACGGTTGAAAGGTACGAGTCCTAGGAAAGCAGTCTCCTTACAAACCCCCGTTACTATTCTAGGCGATCGTCGAAATGTACGGGTCCTAGACTTGTAACGCCCACTATCTTGAATCACTCTACCCTCCTTGAAGGTAAGATATTTCAGGTAAGTCCCAAAATTTTGACATCTCAGTTTGGATCTAGATGTCTCAATTCTTTTCGTTAAACATTTCACTCTGGATGTGAATGTTATTTGATCTTCCTTGTTATACCTTAGTTTAAATCTAGGTATTTCGAGCTTCCAAAATCATGACATTTCAATCTGGATATGGATGTCTTGATTATTTTCATTTAAACATTTCACTCTAAATGTGAATGTTTTTCAATCTTTCTCATTATACTTTTATCTGATCTAGGTATTTTGAGTTCAAAAATTTTGATATCTCAGCCTGGATCTGGATGTCTTAATTCTTTTCTGTTAAGCATTTCACTCTGAATGTGAATGTTTTTCGATCATTCTCATTATACCTTAGTTTGGATCTAGGTATTTCGAGTTCAAAAATTTCGATATCTCAGTCTGGATTTGGATGTCTTAATTATTTTCATATAAACATTTCACTCTGGATATGAATGTTTTTTTTCTGACCTTTCTCGTTATACCTTAATCTGGATCTAGGTATATCGAGTTCAAAATTCTTGACATCTTAGTCTGGATTTGGATGTATTAATTTTTTTCATTGAACATTTCACTTGGGATGTGAATGTTTCTCAACCTCTCTCGTTATACCTTAGTTTGGATCTAGGTATATCGAGTTTGAAATCTTGACATCTCAGTTTGGATCTGGATGTCTTAATTCTTTTGTGGGGCATTTCACACTGGATGTGAATGTTCTTCTTAGTCTTTATGATTTAATTTATTACCTCTAAGGCTCTTCAAGGAACTTGAGTGAAAACTGGGTACTTGTGGAGTAAATGAGGATTTATCATGTACCTCAAGATGCTCTACCACATTGATTGGTAGATAATTGTATGTACGTTCTTTCCTTTCGCATCATGCATTTGCATTAGCATTTTCATGCATCATATAAATTGCATTTTAAAATGGAAAAAAATCATAAAAAAATTCAAATTGCATTTTAAAATGGATTTCATTTTCCAACAAAAAAATAAAAAAAATCATTCAGTGCATGTGTATGGTCAAAATTTAGGTCACAATTTATTTTTGAAGGCAACCTCTATGAGTTCACCTTCAAAGAATAGCAGTTGTTGATACATAAATTTTGGCGATCCAATCATTTATTTATTGCATAAAATTAGGGATTAATTTTAACCCCTAAAAAAATTAATTAATTGCATAACATATAATTTTAGATGTATTTATTTTTAATTTGCATTTTTTGCATTGAACTGGTAATAGATGGGTTCGAATTAGTGGTTCTGAGCTTTGAATTGATAGGGCGGGCTAAGCCCATGAAGCGAGCAAATTGGCCCAAGCTTTTTTTTTTTAATAATAAAAAACTTATCTTGTGAAAAATAAGAATTTGAAATTTGTCAAGATATGATGGGATTTGTTTCAATATCTTCGGATAGGGCAAGTGTGAACAAAAATTGCTTTTGGAAAAGCGAATATTGCGTTTTGAAAAGAAATCTTCATGGATATCGATTTGGATAAATAAAACCCTAATCTATGGCCTCTAGATAGGTTGTTTGCATAGGGTTTTGGAGGTCACACGATACAATGAATACCCAGCCACCACAGCAAAATCGTTAGTGAAAGCGGTCTTGGGTGGGACGTTCTGAATAGAGTGGACAAGAACACAATCTCCCCCGGCTGCCGTGGCCTCGCACCACCCCTCGCTTTCTCGTTGGCTTGCTTGTTGTCACGATAACACTTCGAGCAGCAGCTCATCCTTACCCTTCCACTGCCGTTGTTATTCTTTTGCAGGCTTTTGACGAGTTGTTGCTCTTTGCTGACACATTCCAGGAAGAACAGTTGCGGACATTCCAGCAGCACTAGCAAGGCCTCGTTCGATGCTGCTTCTTGACTTAACAGCAGCCCTCAGCGCAGCTTAGCAGTCCCTGGCGTCCACCTAGTAAACTCAAATCTTTTTCCGCACTCCTGGGGCAATCTGATTTTGCCGGTTGTTCTGTTCCCTGTCCAACATTACAGCCGCGTCCACCAAGCTCCAGTCGTCATCTATCTGAATCATCGTTTCTCGTGGTCCTCATCCAGCATCTTTATCTATTTAATTTTCGGTGGCTACCTCCAAGCAGCAAATGGCGTTCTCATCCCATGCATAATGTAAGAGAAAATTGGGGCACCAAGGCATCTAGCACACCCACATGGAGAATTTTGGGTTATGATGTCTTGAATAGGATTAAAAAAAGAGGAAAAGACAAACTAAAGGGGAAGTGATGGAATTTGTCTCTCCTTGAGAGTGAGATTTGGAGAACCGGCTGTGAGTTCTCAAGGGAGCGACCATGTTGAATATAAAAAAAGAAGAAGAAAGTGACATTGGGTTCAATTGTGGATCGACGAAGAATCACCCATTACATTATCAACACATCAGAATCCCTAGACGTGTTTAGCAACTCTTCCGGCGATCCCGTCAAGCTTGTTGTTGAGCCATAGCTTTCCCGCACTGCCGATTGTTTGTGAAAATCGAGAAGTTCACAACAAGAAGCACCACTAGCGGTCAGCCACCACACCGTGGGACACAACTACTGACCACCACTTGTGGTTTGTGACTTGAGTTGATTCCATCAAGTTCAAATTTGGAAAAAATATCATTGAATTAGGTAAGATGCATATCTCTAGTATATTTTGATATAGACTAGAGAAACCACCTAGAGGGGGGTGAATAGGTGATTGCGGAATTCTTTTGGAATCTTTTATCGAAGAATACTTTAACATGAAGAATATATCAATAACAAATAGATCATGCATTCATAAAGTAAATAGAATTGGGTAAAAGAGAATTGACACAATGATTATAGTGGTTCAGCTTATTGCAAGCCTACGTCCACTCTCCACACTGACAGCTAACTAGCTGTAATCACTATATAGCAAATGAGAGCTTGTTACAATTCACGAACTAGACTTCTTCAGCTGAAAGTCTCTCCTACAGCTTCTTGTTGTTTCGCACTATAATTGTCTCTTTTTGATACACAATTTGAACACGAGAGATTTTAGATAACAAGAAATTTCAAAGGTTCTAACATCGAGATTTTTCTATCAATTCTCTCCTTACTTTCGAGCAACTTCGATCCACCTTAAATAACTTCCGTGCCTTCATACCCGTTGGCACTTTCCAAGAATTCATCTAATCAACCCGTTGGACTGAATCAATTTAAGTGATCTTCACGTTGTCAAAAATATAAGTAGACAATAGCTCGTCAATCCTGCTCGCCCATACAATCGGGATCTTGAGTTCCCAAAATTAGATCCTTCAAAAATTCGCTTGATCTTCAACGGATAAAATCCAAAGAATAAATCTTCCGAGCTCACAATCACAGCCAGAGATATTCCATGGATAAGTTAGGGAATATAATATCCAAATCTTTACTTTCCTTAACCATAAAAATAACTTGCTGTCAGCCTGGCAAAATCACAAACAGTCTTCAGACTTAGATTATGGTCTGGAGGTCTTCAGACTGTAACTGAGTCTGACTGTCTTCAGATGGAAAAACTTCAGACCGAACTTTGGGTCTAACTGTCTTCAGACGGAAAACCTTTGGGTCTTGAACTCTTCAGACTTAACCGACTGAGTCTTGGATTCTTCAGACTTTACTGACGAGGCTGTTTTGTTAACTTCAAAACTTCAAGGGATTTTTCTTCAACAATCTCCCCCTTTTTTATGGTGACAAAACACCTCGGCAAATTTGCAAATTTATAACCTACAAAGAGAACTCCTATATACTTTGAGGATTATTTCTGCAAAACAGAAAATGTTAGTCCAATAACAATTATCCTCACAAATATAATGATCATGCAACACAAATTCACAAGTCTAGAAATCCAAACATCAGCATAAGGTTATAGAGGTTCAAATAAACAACCCAATCCAAATCCAAATAAAAAATAACGAAAATAGTCTAAGCAAAATAACGAAATAAAAGTTCAAAACAAAAACAAATAAACAAACTTCAGATCTGCAAAACTCTCCCCCTTTTTATCCCATCAAAGGAGGTAGAGTGAATAAGGGATGATTTTTCAAAAGATTTAGGGCTCTCTAGGGATGCGAACAAGCTGAAATTTGCTGAGCGTCTATACTGTCTTCTCGAGATTAGCAAGAGCTTCCTTTACTGAAATCAACTCTGCACTATTTTGATTTGATTCCACTTGAGCTCTAAGTGCGTTGATCTGATCTTGCATATTCACAGAAGTACTTAGCATTGCCTTCTTTAAATCCCTCAGCTCAAAATTCATTCCAAACACCTGCTTCTTTAGGTCCAACATAACATCCAACAGTGGTGTAAAAGCTGTCGAGTTAGTGTTACCTCCACTAGGACTAGCAGATTCAGTTCTAGGAGTTTGGAAACTTGGAGCATCCTTCTCAGCCTTTTCCTTCTCTAATGGAGAGGATTCTTCATGTTCTGGGAAAAGAGATGCATAGACATCCTCAGCGTCAGCACTTGACCTACTCACATCACTAAAATGTAATGGCGATAACGTTCCCTGATCCACAGCAACTCCCCTTGTGTTGATGCCAGTGGGTGGAGTCGAATAATCCTCGCCAACTTCCATATCAGCACTGTGATGTTTCTCGGCCTCTTCCCCAGATTTTGCAAATGATGGCTTAAATCCTGCAGCCATATCCTCTTGCATTCGGCTTTCCTCTTCATTCCTTTTCCTTCTCTCTTCCTCTTCTCTTCTCATCTCTTCTTCTTCTCTTCTCAACTCTTCTTCTTTTCTTCTTAACTCTTCTTCCTTCCTCAGTCTTTCCTCTTCTTCTCTCTGTTCTTCTTCTTCTTGTCTCCTCTTCCTTTCCTCTTCTCTCTTCCTCTGTTTTTCTTCCTCTTTCCTCTGCTTCTCGGCTTCTTTCTCCTTTGCTTCTTTCCTTGCCCTCTCTCTAGCCTCATATCTCAAGTTGACTGGGTTCCTCAATTTTGAGAGAGCAGACAAAGTCATGGCATCATCCAAATCTTCCTCATTCTCTTCGTCTTGCGGGATGATTTTTCTACGCTTTTTCTCAGCCATGGGCTCTTTGCCCTTTCTCTTTGAAGAAGTAGTGGGGATCTCCTTTGAAGGTGTCTTTTCCCTCAACCTTTCCATTGCAGCATTTAGCTCCGGAAGCTTCATCTTCATCACCATCTTGTAACCAACAAGCATCGGACTTAAATTGGTTAGGCATAGAGGTACAGGAATTTGAATTTTGAAGTGCCTGAACAACTTAGTGATGATCGATGAATAAGACAATTGACTCTTATTCTTAACCACAGTTATGTACATGTGGAAAAGAATAACATGTGGGAGAGAAAAGGGTCTGCCTTGGTTGATGGCAAACATCGCCTTGGCTTCGATCTTGGAGACATCGGTCTTCGAGGTTGTCTTGGGCCCGATACTGATTGATTATGATCTTGTGTAGCAATACGTTTGTGGCATTCATCCTTGTATAGGATATTTTGCCCTCTACAGTTCTATCACTCACAATCTCCAGAGTTGCATAGACTGTAGACACTTTTATTGGTTGGAAACTCCTTCTCTCCACCCTAATAACATCAGCCAAAGTGTCAACATCAACTATATAATCTTTGTCCATTAAAAAAAAGGACAACTGATTCGCATCTAGAAACGACAAATTAGAGTAAAAATAAGCCATGAGTTCAAGATGGGCATTTATCGTATCCGTGCAGAATTTCTCCAACTACAGCCTAACAAACTTCTCTCTAAGATTTATCTCCAACGAATCAAGAAAGTCGAAGTCCACACTTTTTGGATTTACTACACCCCTCTTCAACAACTTGGTGTACACTCGCTCATACTCTTTAGACCGAAACAAGCTTCCCGAAGGACAAACAGAGTTCACAGCTACACCCAATCGCGGCTGGAACTGAGAGAAAAGTCTCTCATCATCATCTAAGGTCTGGCTTGCGGTACTGTAAAACGGATCACTCGGAATGTTTTCAAGTGTCTTTTGCGCAGTTCCTTCCTCAACAACTTTCATCTTCTCCATCTCTATCAAGAAGATATACTCACTTTTATATCATCTTTCTTTCAAAAAATCCTCTATCGTCTTTAGACTCGTTCCCCAAGGCTTTAGTCTACTATAAAGATCAAAAGTAGCTTGTGGTTTAAGGGTTCTTACCGGCTTTACTTCAGTGATCCCTTCCTCAAAATGTTGACTTTTGGTCTCCCTTTGAGGAGAATCTTTGCCTGTTAGGTCCACCCTTATAGGACCCTCTGGTTGTCTCTGCGGTCCCCTACCAGCGATTCTGGAAGACTTTCGGGACGACATTCTTGGAACGCAAGCGAAAGTTCAACTTGTTCGCCAAAAAAGATGGAATTTTTGTCGAGAAAGGTAATGGAACAGTAACGGCAAATGGAGCTTTTAGGGTTTTGAAAGCGAAAGAGAATGAAGATGAATTTCAAAAGAGTAGAAGCGGATGAAGATGACGATTCGAGAGTATAAATAGTAGGAGAAAATAAAAATAAAACTGGGATACTGAACCGTCACCTAAAAGGAAAATAAAAACTGCCAAAAATAAACTTGAATTTTGAAAAAGTAAACTTCCTTTTTGAAAATGTAAATTGCAATAATTGCATGTCAGTATTAGAGTAAAAAGAGATTTTGAAAATTTAAAAAGCAATTAACAAAAATAAAATAATGCAGAGAATACGAAAAAAAATTAAAATACGTAAAAAGACTAAAAGACAGAGTCTAAAAGTGTTCAGACTTTACCTTAGAGTCTGAACTTTTTTCAGACTTTACCTTTAAGTCTGAATGCCATCAGACTTTGTGTTGAGTCTGAATGCCATCAGACCTTGCATTGAGTCTGAACGCCTTCAGACCTTACGTTGAGTCTGAACTTTTTAAGACTTTAATTTTGAGTCTGAACATCTTCAAATCTTACGATACTCAGTCTTGATCGAATTGATTCAAAGTGAGCCTTTTCTAGGGGCTTTGTGAATATATCTGCTAATTGATTCTTTGAATCAATGAACTGAATCACCACTTCACCACTTTGAACATGATCTCGAATGAAATGATGCTTGATTTCAATGTGCTTTGCTCTTGAATGAAGTATTGGATTCTTTGTGAGATTGATTGCGCTTGTGTTGTCACATTTGATTTTTGTACTTGTTTCCTCAACTCCAAAGTCTCTCAATTGTTGTTGCATCCATAAAATTTGAGAGCAGCAACTTCCAAGAGCTATGTACTCTGCTTCAGCGGTTGAAAGAGCCATGGTACCCTGTTTTCTTGAGAACCAAGACACCATCCTATTTCCTAATAGTTGACAAGTACCTGTAGTGCTTTTTCTATCCACTCTACAACCAGCAAGGTCAGCATCAGAATATCCAAGGAGAGTAAATTCTCCTTGTTTGGAATACCACAGACCTAGCTTAGATGTAGTTGCAACATATTTAATAATGCGCTTTACAACAGTCATGTTAGATTCTTTAGGATCAGATTGAAATCTAGCACAAATGCAAACACTAAATAGAAAATCAGGTCTAGATGCTGTAAGGTAAAGAAGTGACCCGATTATACTCCTGTATAACTTTTGGTCTACACTCTTTCCTTTTTCATCTTTATCTAGCTTTGATGAGCTTGACATGGAAGTTTTTGTTTTCTTGCAATTCTCCATTCCAAACTTCTTGATAAGGTCTTTTGCATACTTTTCTTGGTGGATAAAAGTTCATTCTTTCGATTGCTTGACTTGAAGTCCCAAAAAGAAATTCAATTCACCCATCATGCTCATCTCAAATTCATTCTGCATACAACTTGAAAAATTCTTGCAAAGCTTTTCATTAGAAGAACCAAAAATTATATCATCAACATAAATTTGAACAAGTATGAAATCCTTGCCTTCTCTTTTAATAAATAAAGTATTATCTACTTTACCTTTAGAGAAACCATTTTGAATTAAGAAATTACTTAACCTTTCATACCAAGCTCGAGGTGCTTGTTTTAAGCCATATAAAGCTTTCTTTAGCTTGAAAACAAGGTTTGGTTTTCTAGGATCTTCAAATCCTGGTGGTTGTTTCACATAGACTTCTTCTTGGATGATTCCATTTAGGAATGCACTTTTCACGTCCATTTGAAATAACCTGAAATTTTTAAAACAAGCAAAAGTAAGAAATAATCTTATAGCTTCTAACCTTGCCACGGGAGCATAGGTTTCATCATAATCGATGCCTTCTTCTTGAGTGTAACCTTTTGCCACAAGTCTTGCTTTGTTCCTTATCACTTTTCCTTGTTGGTCAAGCTTATTCCTAAAAACCCATTTAGTACCGATAATTGACTTACCTTTTGGTTTAGGAACTAGTTCCCAAACATTGTTGATTTTGAATTGATTCAATTCCTCTTGCATTGCTTCAATCCAGCTTTCATCTTTCAATGCATCTTCTATGTTTTTAGGTTCGATCTCAGAAATGAGTGTAAGAGCGTTAGATTCTTCACGCCCTTTAGATCTTGTACGAACTCCTTCATTAATATTGCCAATGATGAGATCTGCAGGGTGACTTGATTTGTGCTTCGAATTTGTAGTTGGTTTGTCACTTTGATGAAGCTCTTCTTCAGTTGGAGCTACTGAATTGGTTTGTGGCTGAGTGTCTGAGTTTTGATTTTCTTCAAGAGAGTTTGTAGACACTTGGCCAGACTCATAATCTTCAGGTTGAGTTCGATTTTAAACTGAGTCTTGAAACTTCACATTCATGGATTCCTCCACAGTCTGAGTCCGTTTGTTGAAAACTTTGAAGGCTTTGCTTGTTATAGAGTAGCCAAGGAAAATTCCTTCATCTGTTTTCCAAGTACACAAGGAGTGCATAATTCATGCTTTTGATACTTGAGGTTAGGAAGTCCCCGAACAAGCTTTTTGGAAGAATTTTTTGCAATTTGCTTCAGGTTGACATGTCCAAGCTTCCTATGCCAAAGAATGGCTTCATCTTGAATTGATATCAAGCATTGAGAACTGTCAGACTTTATATCCAGTAAATAAATATTTCCATGTCTTCGTCCAGTAAAGGATTGCGAGAGATCTTTGCTTGTTCCAGAACAAGTATCTTCTTGAAAGTTGATATTGTATCCAGCATCGCATAATTGACTAATGCTCAATAGATTATAGTTCAATCCTTCAACCAAAGAAACATTGTTGATTGTGAGGTTTCCTATCTTCACGGTTCCTCGACCAACAATTTTTCCTTTGCTGTTGCCATTAAAAGAAACATTTCTTCCTTTTACATGAGAGAGATTTGTGAAACAATTTGAGTCTCCTGTCATGTGTCTTGAACAGTCACTATCCAAATACTACTTGATTTTCTTCTTGATAGTGACCTGCATTTAAATGAAAAATTCAAGTCTTTTTTGGTACCAAAACTTTCTTGGGTCCATCATTATTAGTACCATAAACAGTCTTTGCCCAACTCTTCTTAACAGGTCTCCAGACTTTGGGACAATCATTCTCAAAATGTTCTATGCTTTTGCATTTAGAACATGTAAGGGCATTTCTTCCAACTTGATTTATTAAAATAAGGTCTTTGAATGGAAAGAATTTTATCCAACTTTTCAGAACCCATTGAAAATTTCTTTGTAACTTTCAACAAATCTTCTTTCAAGCAAGCATTTTCTTTTGAAAGTACAATCTCATTTTTTTTGAAACAGCAAGACACTTGTCTAGACTTTCAGCTTTTTCAACTAAAATTTTTCTTGTTGTTTCAATTTGGAATTCTCCCTTTTAGTTCAGAAATCCTTTTAAGAGAGCCTTTAAGACTGAGACAAAGTTCATCAATGTATTTTGATACTTTGGTAGGAACTTTTTAAATTTCTAACCTTGATACTGCTGTTTGAATTTGAGTCTGAGTCTGAGTCTGAATCTGAATCTGAGTTTGAGTCTAAGTCTGAGTCTGAGTTTGAGTCTGAGTTAGCCATAAGACAGATATTGGCATACTAGTCATCACTTTCTTCACATTCAGTGTCACTCCACGTTTCAGTTTTGAGTGCTTTCTTGAACCTTTCTGGTTTCCCTTTCTTTTTCTTTAATAAGGGACAGTTGGGTCAGATGTGTCCCTTCTTCTTGCTTTTAAAGAAAACAACCTCTTTGTTGGTATCTTCTTCTTCATTTGATTTCTTTTGAAATCTTTGATTGTTTTGTCTCTTTCCATTGAACCTTCTGCCTTTTCTATTTAGCCTTTTGAATTTTCTAATCAGAAGTGCCAACTCCTCATCATCCAAGTCTTCTTTTGAATCTATAGCATCAGAATCATCATTAGACTTTAAAGCAATTGACTTCTTACCTTTGGTGTCAAATTCCTCATTGAATTGCTCGACTTCTTATGATTGAAGTGTGCCGACCAACTCATCTACTGAAAGAGGCATGATCCTTTGTGTTTCTCTTATGGATGTCTTGATGTGATTCCAATCTTTGGAGAGTCCTCTCAACAGTTTATTGACCTTCATAGGTCCTGAGATTGGTTGTCCTTGATATGCCAAGCCATTTACAATTTCTGTAAATCGACTAAACATATCCGTGATGGATTCTCCTGGCTTTATTTTAAAGGCTTCATATTGTCCAAGAAGGATATTGATCTTGGTTTCTTTGACTCGATCTGTTCCTTCATAGGTGACGTGCAATCTATCCCAAACTTCTTTGGCTATTTCACAAGATGAAATTCTATTATACTCAGTAGGAGATAATGCACAATATAGAGAATAGATAGCCTTAGCATCAAGGGCTTGTCTCTTTGAAATATCGGCGTGCGACACTCCCACTCCATCAGGTAATTCTTTCCCTGTGATTGATGCAGTTTTAGGAACAATTCCATTCTCCACCACATCCCACTCCTGAGGATCTTTGGATCTTAGGAATGCCTTCATCTTATTTTTCCATATGTTGTACTCCTTTCCATCGAACTAGGGAGGTCTGGTATTGCTTTGCCCTTCAATTAAACCTGGAGCCAAAATACTAGCCATAGATCTTTTGCTTTAGAAATAATAAACACTTCTAATAAATAAGCAACAAGCTCTGATACCAATTGATATAGGCTAAAGAAACCACCTAGAGGGGGGTGAATAGGTGATTGCAGAATTCTTTTGGAATCTTTTATCGAAGAATACTTTAATATGAAGAATATATCTATAACAAATAGATCATGCATTCATAAAGTAAATAGAATAGGGTAAAAGAGAATTGACACAATGACTATAGTGGTTCGGCTTATTGCAAGCCTACGTCCATTCTCCACACTGACAGCCAACTGGCTGTAATCACTATGTAGCAATGAGAGCTTGTTACAATTCACGAACTAGACTTCTTCAGTAGAAAGTCTCTCCTACAGCTTCTTGTTGTTTCGCACTATAATTGTCTCTCTTTGATACACAATTTGAACACGAGAGATTTTAGAGAACAAGAGATTTCAGAGGTTCTAACATCAAGATTTTTTTATCAATTCTCTCCTTACTTTTGAGCAACTTCGATCCACCTTAAATAACCTCCATGCCTTCGTACCCGTTGGCACTTTCCAAGAATTCATCCAATCAACCGGTTGGACTGAATCAATTTGAGTGATCTTCACGTTGTCGAAAATATAAGTAGACAATAGCTCGTCAATCCTGCTCGCCCATACAATCAGGATCTTGAGTTCCCAAAATTAGATCCTTCCAAAAATTCGCTTGATCTTCAATGGAGAAAATCTGAAAAATAAATCTTCCGAGCTCACAATCACAGCCAGAGGGAATATAATATCCAAATCTTACTTTCCTTAACCATAAAAATAACCTGTTGTCAGCCTGGCAAAATCGCAAATAGTCTTCAGACTTAGATTTGGGTCTGGAGGTCTTCAGACTATAATTGAGTCTGACTGCATTCAGACGGAAAAACTTCAGACCGAACTTTGGGTCTGACTGTCTTCAGACGGAAAACCTTTGGGTCTTAAACTCTTCGACTTAACCAATTGAGTCTTGGATTGTTTAGACTTTACCGACGAGGCTGTTTTATCAACTTCAAAACTTCAAGGGATTTTTCTTCAACATATTTGCATATTTTACTGCCTAATATATGTCTCTTAGTATCTAATGTGCATATTTATAAGTGATAGACATATCAGGATATATCGCCTAATCTGCAACCGTACGTCAATTTTTTATTCCATCTATAAAGCTTTAGATGGAATAATTAATCACGCGGGAATAAAATTGATATTTTGATTTTTAAGGCTTAAGATCAATTTACCAATTTTATTAGTGAAATAATCAAGTTGATTAGATATCAATTCCAAATTCGAACGATGGATAATCTTCGATGACTGTGAACGAATTGTTGCTTATCTTTTAATTTCTTTATTTATCCCAAAAAAATCCAAAAAAAAAAATATGCATTTGCATATCTTATAGATTAGAATTGATTTCCTAGATAAAATTGCATGATAGAATAGTTAGATTTTTTTTTTTTTTTAAATGCATGTTTAGATGGTATCTAGGTTAGATGGTATCATTTGAATTAAATTGCATATTGAGATAAATTTCTAAGTTAAGATAGGATTCAGATTAGTCTATTTCCTAACTTAAAATAGATAATAGCTCACTTTAGTTAGATTTTTATTTTTAGCAATTTTTAATTACGAATTTTTTAGAAAAATACAAAAAAACATCATGCGCATGTCATATAGAATTAGGTTTATAAAATGCATGTCATTTAGTGATTATTGCTAGGTCCATTTAATTGGAAATTGCCCATCATTAGAATTAGGTCATTTGGTTAAATTGCATTGCATATAGATTAGATTTTTTATTAAACAAGAAAAAATCCTAAAAATTGAGTGATTACGTGTTAATTAGAAATCATATCTAGGGCTTTTGATGTGAATTTTGAGCTAACATTGCAGATGTTTTCGTTCTTATGAGGTAAGTCCTGCAATTTATTTATTGCTTTATTGAGTGTTAAATTGGTGGATTGCGCACTAGCATGATTACTGTCGTGACCTCTTTTTTTTGACGCCCACAGTCGGGTATGAGCGCCTAAGGAGGCTAATGGCTCGGCTGAATTTGTTAATGCCCGGACTCTCCCAAGTTCACCAATTCACGACTTTAATGGTCTAAGTTTTTTAACCTGCAAGTTAATTTGTAAAATGGAGTCGCCACTAATCGATTTGGGGTGGGTTGATTAGAAACCCAAGCGAAGTACCGAGAGAAATACTCGCTCCTACACAATCAGAGAAATTAGGATCGGGGACTTTATTACACTAGTTAATCACTAATGCCCTTTCGGTACCTAATCTTGTTTAAACCCTAAGGTTTTTTTGGATGTTTGAGGGATTTTCCATGCATTTTGGGAAAATCATTTTTTTTTTCTTTTGAGTCTTTTTCTCATTTTTTTGGACATAAAAGGGATTTTTGGATTTTTTTGGTATTTTTGGAAAAATACAAGTCCTTTTGGCATTTTATGAAAATTTTGGGCTTTTTATGAATTTTGGCATTTTTTGGGATTTTTGACATTTTTTGGACATTTTGGAAAATATAAAATATTTTTTTGATTTTTTGATTTTTCTGAAAATAAAATATTTTTTTCAAAAATAAATTATTTTTATTTTTATTTTTGATTTTTTTGGAAAATAAAATATTTTTAACATTTTTTAATAATTTTCGATTTTTTTGGAAATTAAAAAGCTTTTTAATATTTTTTGAAAATAAATTATTTTTTTGATTTGATTTTTTTAAATAAATTATTTATTTATTTTTATATTAAAATATTATTTAAAAAAAAAAAAAAAAAAAAACTGACTCGAGTCGGATCCATAGTCGGATCCAACCCGGGCTAGCCCTGAAACACAAACGGGTGCCGGGTCACGCATTCGACCCGCGCCCCGACCTGCTCCAAGACCCGGCGACCCACTTCCCGCGAAACGGCGCCGTGGCTGCTCCTTGCTAAACGACGCCGTGGCCGAGCGTTCACGGACGCCCGACTCGGCCCGATGACCCGGTTCCACGACCCGGCAACCCGCTCCCCAAGGCGAAGCCCTACCCGGATCCGACCCGGGACACGACTCGACTCGCCGACGCCTTTGAAGACGTGGAAACCCTACCCGGTTCCCAATCCGGGTTCGACCTGGTGACCAGGGATCGCGACCCGGAAAATCGAGAACCCTAGGGTTTCCAGATTGGGGGCACCGAGGAGTGCTCCGGTGACGATGGCGATGACGACGACGGTGACGACGACGACAAAGGCGACAACAGCAATGGTGATTACGGCGTGGTACTTGTTTGTGGCGTGACAGTGATGAAGACGACGGCGGCATCGGGGTCCCTCGCGATCTCCCCCTCCCGTATCTGTCTCTCTCTCTCTCTCTCTCTCTCTCTCTCTCTCTCTCTCTCTTCGCTTCTCCGGAGAGGCCTGGATCGAAGACCGCAAGTCCTCGGCCCCCCTGAAGTCTCTTAGTGGGGTGTCCAAGGATCGCGCTCTTGATCCTCTTGCTTCTCCCTCTGCTTCTGCCTGTCGCCGTGTGTTCAATGCCGACGGGCCCCACTCTATTTATAGGCGAGGGGGCGGCCGGTCGGCGAGGGTTTGGTTGACAGTTGGACTGCTGTCTCGTCGGCCACTGCTCCCCCTCCGGTCACGTCCTGTTGGCGCTCAGTCCCTCTCTGCTCGCTGTATGCTGTTGCCTGCTCCCTTCTATTCGGCGTCACGCCTGACCGCATGTGCTGCGCACCGAGTTGGGCGAAGAAGGAGACGCACATAGGCCGGGTCACGAGTCGGGCCGCGGGGGCCCGAAAGGGGCGGTTTTTTTGTTTTTCTTTTCAGTTTTCTTCTGTTTTTTCGGTTTTTTCATTTATTTATTATCGAAAAAGATAAAAATAGAGAAAATAAAAGCTTAAATGATAAATAATAAAATTAAAAAAGACCTAAACAAAATTAAGGCGTCAACAATCACTTCACATATTATGGAAGCAAATTAAAATCAATTCAAGTTGCCTGCAAATTTTTTATTTTTTTTTTCGAAATAAAGGAGAAAGGTATCAAAATGGCGTTAGAGAAATCCAACATAATCAAGTCCCCGAACTCATAAATCTCTGATTTGTAGGAGTAAAGTAAATCTCTTGTTACTTTACTTGAGTTTCTAATCGACCCACCAAAAATAGATTAGTGGCGACTCCTAATTGAAATATCATTTGTATTTTAAGAACTTGAATCTAAGTCGTGAATTGTATGGGCTTGGGAGAGCCCAAGCTAAGTTTAGGCTTAGTAATCCCTTAGCCAAACCCTAGGTGAATCATCCGAAAATTTGGTCGCGACAAATTGCATAGCACACACTTGTCATTACCCCTTTCCCTCATTCCGTTATGAGTTTACAGGGGTCATAAAATGAAGCCAAATTTCGAGAAACCAAGTAAGTCTGTGAAGACCCGTTTGGTCCCTTATTGCGGCAGTGTATCATATTTCATCACTGTAGCCTAAGAATAAGAGGCTTGTCTTCTAGAAGAATGGATACTCCTGCTCTTGCTAGAGGTTGTCCCTAATTGGCACGTTTGATTACATCAACAACTTCTGAGACCTGGACACCTAAAATACCAAAACTTGACATGAGGAACACTTAAGTGTTAAAATTGGAACAAAATAAATCAGTTAAGTGCCAACAATGAGAAAATCTAGCAAAAATGCTAACATTGTATTTTTTCGGTGAAACAAGTGCAAAACGACTTCTTTTGCACGTTGATGTGGCTAGATGAGCCAAAAATGACATTATTTTGCCTCAGATTTGAATTTTAATATAAATATTAATTAAATCAAATTATATATATATATATATATATATATATAAAGAAGATTGCAGTTCGACACAACCTTCGCCGCCACCTCCCCACCATTGCTTGGAAGGGCTGGTAACGATGAAGGGGAGAGTCGGCTAAGAGTTTGTTTGTTTGTGTTTCTGTTTAAAAATTATTCCAGTGAACAAAAATAGAAAAAATTATTCCTACTCCGAGGAACAATTTTTGAACAGAAAAACGCGTTTGATAAATATGTTCCAGAAATAAAATAAAAAAAACAGAAACACATTTGGTAAACTTGTATATTTTTTTATTTCCTTTAATTTTTTAATATTTTATTTTTATTTTCTTATTTTTCGTATTTTCTTTTTCCTTTTTCTTTTTTTCTTCTTTTGGCCGGTGGCCTCGCCCAGCCACAGCGAGGCTTGCCAGCCCTTGGCCAGGCTCAACCTTGCCGGGCCACCGCTAAGCGACGCTGGCTTGGTGGTGGTTGGCAACGCCAATGGCTGGGCGAGGTCGAGCTTGCCTAGATTTGGCGAGAGCGTCGTCGGTGATTGGGCGAGCTTGGCCTCGCCAGATCTGAGTGAGGTCGGCCTCGCCTTTGTTGGGCAAGCTCGAGCTTGCCCAGCCACCGGTGAGGCATGGCGTCGCCTGGCGGCGGCTCGGCGACGTCGAGCCTCGCCGATGGCTAGGCAGGCTCAGCCTCGCTAGGGGCTGGTGATGCTCGGCCTCGCCGAGGGCTGGCGACGCTCCGGCGAGGTTGCCGACCCTTGACGGCCGGTCGTTGGCCATGGCCAAGGCCGGTGACCGGCCAAAGAAAAAAGAAAGAAAAAAGAAGAAGAAAAGAAGAAGAGAAGGGAGGAGAGAGAAAATCTGTTTCTAAAAATTGTTCCGAAGCAAGGAACATGCCAAATATGTTTCTAGAAACAAAAAAAAAATAGATTTGGAACAAAAATGCAAACAAACGCGTTTCTATTTTTTTTTGTTCCCCGAAACAAAAAAATAGAAATTTTGTTTATAAACAGAAAAAAAGAACATAAACAAACACTACCTAAGTCACTAGGCCATGGCTGGGGACGGTTGGGGGGAGGCGCAAGCGGCGGCAAGGGTAGTGTAAGCCCTCGCCAAACTAACTGCATGTTTTTTTTTTAAAAAAATTTATTTTTAAATTTAGTGTAATTGATTTTATACTAAAATTCAAATAAGAGGCAAAATGACGTCGTTTTGGCTCTTTTTTGTTGACTCAGCTTTTGAGTTACGTAGGCGACTTGTATTATTAAAATAAGCCACATCGTATTTTCAACACTCTTCGATGGAGTTGTCACTTAAATGTCCCTTTTTTTTTTTTAAGGGACATTTAAGTATATCTTTCAAAACTTTCGACACTTAAGTGTCCTTTTGTACCAAGTGTTAATATTTGTATCATACTTCTACTATAACTTCTAGATGAATACACAAGGAGGACTCATGTACTACTCTTCTTGAAAACTTGAGTCTCTAGAGATGACAATGATTCACCATTGGAAAATATTCTACTCATTGCCAAAAACTTATTTCACACATGGTTTCAACAAGCCTCTCAACTTCATCATTTTTCTTCAAGTATATATACTGTCTTGTCTACACTATCGGCATCCCAAACACTATTGTTCTCCAAGAGAGCATTTTGAACAGACTACCGACGCAGAGCCTAATTGCAATATGAGGTGCTATAAAGAGTTGAGAACATCTTCCAGTTATATCACGGAAATCAAATTAGTTAATTAACTAAGATATTGATAGGATTTTGCTAATGTAATATTTTTTAATTTACGGAGGAAATTGGGACAATAATTAAGAGATCTTATAGACTCGTGCTCATTATAATCCTTTTTTTTTAATTAAGTAAAGTGATGATGAGAGTGGAAAGATGTGTAAGGAAACTCACTGGTTAAAACTCACTCGAACACACTAATAGCCGAAGAGCCCGTAGAACCCAGCAAGCCAATTTTGAAAGGGTAGATGGAGCCTTTTGTCAAAGTAATGTCATTCAAAAAAAAAAAAAAAAAAAAAAAGCAAGAGGAAATGGTAGATGGAACCCTTTAGTCAAAAAGGCTACATCGAGGCATTGATGGGACGAGAAAATAGTCTTCGCAATCTTGAATTAATTGTCATTTTAGCAAAACAGTTTATTGTACTTAGAGTTATTCATCATTTAATTTAGTTATATCACATTACAGTTTATTGTACTTAGAGTTATTCATCATTCAACAAGAGGGATGCGAGGCAGGAGAGACTTGGGCAAGAGGGTCGAACGAGATGATTTGTGAAGGCGACGCGCGATTAGGGCTTAGACTTGGAAAGAGCGAGGTAATGACTCGTGGTTCCGTCAAAACCAAAGTGGGAGACCCGTGAAGGTGGCACGTCCAAGAGTCGCGCTCAAGGAAGCGATTCAAGCATGAGAGGGAAAGATTGACGCGTGAGAATGAGAGGGAAAGAGGCGGCATGTGATAAGTGATTAGGTTTTTACACACATGGACATTAGTGCTGTTCTTTAAAAAAAAATTAAAAATTAGAATAAATAAATCAGTCACCCAGCTCCAGTTTCAATTTTATGGAACCAAGAATTATACCGACGCTTTTGGAAATCACCTAGAACCAACTAATTTGGTCCAATTCGGGTAATTCTATATGCTCACCCCAAATTAGTGTTAGAGTAGCCAATCATTTGCCTAATCCAAGAGGTAAAAGTGCAGGACAGAAGAAGAATCACGCGGGACCTTGAAGATGAAGATGAGATGAAGCTTCTGACACGGTTATGGACCCATTAGGCCAACCAAAAGATAGCCTCAGACGAAAGTTGCAAGTAAATAATCAATTCCCATATCATATTTTATTCCGTTCTCTTTTTGTCTTTTTTTATTCCTTCGCATCTTTTTTAGGGGGATAAGTACACTAATGGTGCCAAAAGTTGTATACGGCGCTCACTTTGGTGCCAAAAGTTTCCGCCGAATCACTTAAGTGCCAAAAATTTTGAAAAACGCTCACTTAGGTGCCAACTCCGGTCTGGGTGGCCGAAAATCCGACGTGGCATTTTTTTATTAATATTTGAAGCCGACGTGGATCGCCGGAGAATACAATCAGCATGTAAACAATAAAACGACGCCGTTTAGCGTCTTTTTCCCCCGAATAAGGAACCCTAAATCCCCAAGTTCGAGTATAATCGGAAATTGAAAACCCTAAACCCCCAATTCGACTAATTCGAGTGCATACTTCGATTTTCTCTTAAAGTTATCAGCTCGCTCTTGCGAATGGAGGGCAGAAGCTTCAGCAGCGGCTCACATTCGTATAAAAAAAGCGAATTAGATGGTGAGTGTTACTGTTATTGTGGGTTACTGAGTCCGAGAAGAACATCTGGGACTCGGTTGAATCTTGGGAGAAGATTCCATGGGTGCGGCAGATATAGAGAAGGCTCGAAGTGCAAATATTTCAAATGGGTTGATAGGAAATTCTCTGATCGAGCGACAGAGGTGATCTTGGAGTTACTTGAAGGCCGAAATGAACATCCACCTAAGTTAATGGACGAGTTGGAGGATGTCGACTCAATGCAAGCTCAAATGAAGGGTTTAACATCTCTGGTCGACCATTTGAAGAGGGAGGTTTCAAGGCTGAAAATTGAAAGAAACTTTTATCGAGCGTTGATTGTGTTCTTATTCTCTTGTGTAGTTTATTCAAATGTGAAGTTAAGTAATGAGAAGAAGTTTGTATGTCTACCATTTTTATATGAAGCAGAAGGTTTTGTTGTAATCCATGGTAGAAATGCAAGGTTGGAATTTGAATGCATTAATTGTAAGCACTTCAGAAATGCAATGTTTGCTTGCTGCATTTTTTATTTGCCCTCCTGATTTGTGTTAAGAGAACTATAAAAAGTACTAGTGATGTCAAGAACAGAGCAAGGAAAGAAAGTGTGGAGAACAGAGCAAGGAAAGAAAGTGTCGAGAATACACTTTTTCTCTCTACATCGTTTTTCATTTTCTGTTCTGTTCTGTTCATCAAATCTCTTCAAGCTGGTTTGTTGGTTTGCTGCAACTGCAAACTATGTCAAAGTGGAAGGTTGGAGTTGGAATACATTAGTTCTGAGCACTTTTTATTGTTTAGTTGTGTATTGGCAATGTTTGTTTTAGTTAGTTTTTGTTTCAAATAGAATAGTTGCTGCATTTTTATCGTTGTAATGGTTTGCTGGTTTGCCGTAACTGCAAACCATGGCAAAATTAAGGGATGGTGGCAAACTAACGATTGACCATTTCAGTGCCAAAAGTTGTAAATAGTGATCGCTTGAGTGTTAAGTTTTTATAAAAGTGATCATTTAAGTGCCGGTCGCGAGTGAAAAGTGATCACTTCTGTTGCACAAGTTGTAAATAGTGATCGCTTGAGTGCCAATTTCAAACATGCACCAGTCATGGTGCATCCTGCATCTTGTTCTTGCACCAGTTGGTTTGCTGGTGCATTTTCTTGCAACACAACAGCACTGCAACGAGATGCACCAGCACCCAAAACTGCATCTTATTCCAAAGACATCCAACCGTAACCCCACGAGATAGCATCAACGTATCAACGACTTCAACCAGCAACACTATATTCACGCATTTAAATCTAAAAATAATAGCAATAATAGCAATCTCATAAGAACATCAAGCCAATAGCAAAATATACGTAAAACAGCTATTGTCATTGATATTGATTGATTGTTTACAAAAGAAAAGAAAAACATCTCCCCAATCACTGAAGGTTCAGCACCCTCTTAAAAAAAAAAACCAATGGCAATATGGAGGCAGCAACTACCATCAGTGATATAATATCCACACTCTCCTAAAAAAAGAAAACATAAAAAGATGCGACCATGTCCAGCACCACATAAAAGTCATAAACTATATCCAGCACCCTTCCATCAGAAGCACCACATAAAAATAGACCAAGTCAGCACCCTCCCATTAGAAGCACCACATAAAAATAGACCAAGTTGAGCACCCTCCCATCAGTCAATACGGACAACACTCTAATCTCCTGTTCGTCTTGGGGCTTTGAATTGATTCATAAGCCGAGCACTCTTTCGAACTGGATGTGCAGATTCAGGTTCAGGTTCTTTAACTGGGCGTTTTGTCATTTCATTTTCCTTGTTTTTGATGGTGGCTATTCTTGTTCTAGCACGTGTCATGTGTTGGTCCATATCATCACTATCGTGCCTAATCGTTGGTTGAGATGGAACTGGTGCTGTGTTCTGTTTGGATGGCTGTTTTGCAGCTATTCCCACTGTCTTCTTCTTTGGAGCACTCTTCTTTGGCTGCGTCCTTGATTCTTGAGTTGGCCGACCTTGAGAGAGAAGTACCTCCGAAGTTCTCCCATGCTACAAGAACATAGCGATATTGTCAACCAAATGAATTGAAGTATAACAAATTAAATGCATGAGGCCTACAAATCTTACATTCAAAATAGTCATTCCAGTTCGTTCATCTGTGTAAATCCCATAACCATATTGCCTTAATCTTTTTCCAATAGCCCCTCTTGTTCGTGGTGCATCATTTTCAACAAAGAAGATGGGGGAGCAGCCTCTACAACTTGTGCAGTTGCTCATCTTCTCACCTGAGAAACACATAACAAATTTTAAATTCAGCCCATAAAAGACAAACACAGCGATGTACAACTCACATGAATTTTCTTTCTTCGCGTTTGCTCAACGGTGGACTCAGTTGTTGTTGCTGTCCTGCCTATTCCAGTCGCTGTCCTTACACTTGAGCCTACAGCAGGGCCTTTTTTTGGCCCTTTAGAAGGCCTTACAACAATGTACTATATTAGGATCATAACCAACTACAATGAATAATTAGACATCTACTCATTTTCATGGTGGAAACAAATGGAGAAAACTTATCAAATTACAAATGCATGATAGAGGAAAAGCACAAGAGAAGTCAGTGCACATAGTCAACTATCAAACTTTATCGAATAGGAAATGTAAAATTACTAAGGTAAAGAGGATACTTACCTTACAGCAGGGCTTTCTGTTTGCCCTTCAAGCAGGTACTACCTTGCAGGCCTTCGTCCTACCTTCGCTAGGCCCAACAAGAAGCTCTTCGGTAGAGCCTTCGTCCTACCTTCAGCCGTTACATCTTGCTGTTGATGCTGCCTTTTCAGCTCACAACCTTTCTTATTGTGCCCTTCCTTGCGGCAATATGAGCATTTCATCTTTGAGCCAGTCCTACTCATCCTGTGACTTGATGCCTCTTCCTGCTGAATTCTTCTTTTCTTTTTTGGCCTTCCAATTTGCTTCTTCAAAGTGGCAAAGGTAGAGGGCTTTCATGATTTGTTGGCTCCCAAAATTTGCTGCTTCTAATAGGCTGCATCATGAATTGGTATGCAGCAAGGTATGAGCTTTTTTTGTAGCAATCATGTAGGTAATCATATGGGTTTTCTTGCTTCGTCTGAATAGCACAAATTGCATGGGCACGGGTGGAATTCCATTCGGTTGCTGTGCTCGACATGAACACTTTCTTCTATTCAGGTTGACAACATACTTATCTTGATTTTGAATAATCTCATATCCATTGTCTCCATTCCAAACTGGATGGCAGAACCTACTAGCAGTCATGTTTGCATCCAATCTCTTCATAATCCTAGGGCCACAGTCTCTAGTCCATTTCGTAGCCTCATCTCTTTGCCTATGCAGTCTAGTCATCACCATCACTCGAATATCATCAAGCATGCTGATGATTGGTTTGCACCTGGCCTCTAAAATGCTACCATTGAAAGCTTCACGAGGTTGTTATCAATGATATCGCATTTGAACTCTTCGCTGAAGAAGGCCCGACACCAGTGCTTAGCTTCTGTCTGGAAGAGTGCATCAAAACCTTCCTTTGTGAGCTGCAACAATCCTTGTTTGGCTAATCTGAAATCAGCCATGTTGGTACTTTTTGCTATTTGACAGAACTGCTTCTGGAGCCTATCTCCTTTGAAGTTCCTTGACTAGTTTGCATATATGTGCCTTGCGCACATTCTATGCTCAGCATATGGCATCAACTCAGCCAATGCAGGAATAAGTCCCTACAAAAATTCAAACCAATAAATACAAGTCAGGAAAAATATGTAAATGATTAATATTAAAAAGGAGTGAATTAATTCACAATGAAATTACCTTATGTTGGTTGCTCATGAATGCCCATCCTCCCCCATCGGTTATCTCAAGGTCAGCCATTAAATTTTTGAGAAACCAGGACCAAATATCCTTGTTCTCTATTTTCACCACCGCCCAAGCTATCGGAAACATTTGATTATTGGCATCTCTCCCCACAGCAGCCAACAACTCCCCCTTACACAAGCCCTTTAGAAAGCATCCATCCAATCCTATAACTCTTCTACAACCATCCAAGAAGCCTCATTTGCATGCATCAAAACAGACATAAAATCTATCAAATCTAGGCCCAAGATCAGGGAGTGGCCTCTCCACAACCTCTACATACACCTTACTAGATGGGTTTTGAAACATGCATTCGCCAAAGATAGTCCCATACCGCGCATATTCTTCCTTATACCCACCCATCAGTATTTTCATCACCCTCATCTTAGCTCTCTTGCATTGATTCCTTGACACATTAACCCCTACTTGCTCCTTCACTAATTGTTGAAATTGAGGACTCTTGATCCGGGCATTGCTTTGACGGTGTTGAAAAAATGCTTCGATAACCACACACTCGTTATTCTTTTATTCTTAAAAATAATTGGACAAGTATGTTCCTCCTGCAATGACCTAATCTGGAATGACCCATTCCTACTCAGCGCGCCATAGAGCTTCCATGGACAATTGAGTTGTGAGCACTTAGCTCTCACAAATTCCTTCGTGTTTCTAATGAATGTAACACTCCTCTGTTCACCAATGGAGTTCTTCACAACAGCTTCCTTCAACTGTTTGGCATCATCAAATCTCATGCCCACAAACAAAATAGGTTTATCAACAGTCGGATCATAGTAAGGGTACTTACTTTTTCTTGGACGAGCAGGTTCTTCATCATCATTGTCAAGCTCATTCTCTGAACCAGCAACTTCATCACCGCAGCTTTCTTCATCTTCACTTCTATTAGCTTCAGCTGGAACTCCATCCCCATTTACTGGCTCGGGCCTCTTTGCTGAAGGTGCAAGTTTTTTTCTCAGAAATTCCCTTTGCTTTTGTCTTGATTGTGCGAGTTCATCATAATCTTCGTCACTTAGGGAAAATTTACTTGGAGCAAAATATTCATCTTCCGATTCACCGGATATAGCAACTTCCCATTCTAATCCAATGAAGTCCTCATCGCCCAAATCTTCACCCAAGCTTTCAGGACATGTCACTGTTTGTTCATCTCTATCAATGGGAGTTCTCTCCCTTTCATCCCCGACCTGATTACTCGCTTGAATAGGATCCCTCACTTCTCCTCTTTCAGTGGTGGTCTGCTCATCCCCATCCTCATCCTCACCATCCTCATCATCATCCTCACCATCACTATAATACTCAACATATACCTTAGCTTCTTCGCCGTGAAGATAATAGTAAATGATATCCTTAATACCATTTTCGTCATGAAAAAATCTCAATCCATCCTTCAATTCCTTCCTAGGAACACAGTAATGTAGTTTTTGCACTTTGCATCGGTAAAAATACACCAAATCCCTCAAAAAATCAATATATGATGGCTTCCGAACATTGACATAAATTGTACCTTCATTTCCACCAGTATATTCCCAATCATCGGTGCCAATAAGAAACTTTCCACCATAGCAAACAACAATGCCTACCTGATTCGCGTCCATGTCGATGCTGCACCCAATGAAAAAAAACAAATGTCATTACTTGTTGGGACCACATGACAGAATCAGTAACTTCACATGGAGGTCTTTGTCATTTTGTTCTCAAGAAACAAATGCAACTAATCTTTCAAAGTGCTTTTACGAAATAAAAGAAACCGAGTTGAACTTTACCAAAAAAAAAAAAAAAAAGAAATCGAGTTGAATAAATAAAGTGAGGTCCCACCACCCATTTTTCAATTCAATCACATTCGGCCCCCTGTTTCCCCCACGTAAGCAGTCCAATTTATTAAATAAATTTGGTCCCACCACTTTGTTTCCCCCCGAGTCGAGCCCCATTTTCCCCTCCGCGCCTTATTTTTCTATTCGGTCCCCACAAATGAAAGGGAACAAATAACGAAACCCTCAAATTTTCTATTCGGTCCCCACGACTTTCCCCACGACTTTCCCCACCACTTTTCCCCTGAGCCGAGCCCTCAATTTGCCCTCCACGCCCTAACTTGCTCGTCGGAACCCTAAATTGCAAAGTAAATTGACAAACCTGAGTGAGCGACAGTTGAGGACGTAGCCAATGACGGCGGTGGCCGAGCGATGGCGGTGGCCGAGCGACGGCGGCCGAGTGAACGACGGTGGGTCAGTGAGCTACGGCCGGCGGCGTCGAGCGAGAACCCTATACGAACATCGTTTTTCGCCCTCGTCGTCTTTTACCGTAACTATACGACGAGCGTTTTGTAGGTAATCCATGTGGAATGGTAAAACCACGTCGTTTCTTATGAAGAGAAGGAAACGGCATCGTTTACGCCATCCACTGTGGACAATAATAAGAGTTGTCGACTTTTTTTTAAAAAATATAAATGCCACGTAATATTTTGGCCGGAATTTGTCGCCGGTGGCACCAAAGTGAGCGTTTTTTCTCCGATTTGGCACTTAAGTGATCTGGCGGAAACTTTTGGCACCAAAGTGAGCGCCGTACACAACTTTTGGCACCATTAGTGTCATTTTCCCCTTTTTTCTTACTTTATAAACGGAGGCCCCAACAAATAGTAAGTTGTTGTTATGTGCTAAGACATTAGTGCTCTGATAGCTAAGAGAGGAAACCACCTATTTCTAGTACATGTTCCTTCACGACGTTAAAATATTAGAAAAAAGTCTAGCCTACATGTGAGGTGAAATATTTAAATATTTAAATATTAAACCACAAATCTATATAATAACTTTTTCTGTAGAACAAGTGCAATTCATCCCACAAAAGTTTACAATTTATACCCTCGAGATATCCTTGTTGAACCGGCTGGAAAGCAAAAATTCCCGAGGGAGAGTTTCAAGACACACTGAATCATTCGAATGTCATGCTCACATTCGGTCTTTCTATGCCTAGGTTCAGGTTTATTGATTCCTAATAGGTTGAGGTGAAATCAAACGCTGTGGACTGTGGATCCTGCAATCAGTTTATGTTGTTTGTAAAAGAAATTAAGACTTTAACGTTAGGGGTGATCTGCTCCAAATTGAGTTGGTGCCTACCAAGGTCGTTTCCCTGTTGAGCCTGGAACAGGCCCTTTTTCTCTGTTTTTGGTTCCTTTCCTGCATTAGGCTTAGACACGAACGAGTAGAGTTTCTTATGGGAGAACTACCGAGTCCGGGACGGTGAAATTGACAGAATCGAGAGGCGAACAACAATTTGAAGGTCAAATTCAAACTCAGGTGGATCTTCTTTTTTCTTTCTGTTTCAAAAGCTACAGAATATTTAAGAAAAGCCCCCAACAAAACTGGAAATCAGAAGCTTACTCTATATCAAAGTAAAAGGAACGCCACAGGGGCAATGGGCTCCGCCGTCGATTCAACCACCATCCTCCCCATTGGCTTGGAAATTCGACCAGGGCGACCGCCCTGGATTCCGGACCGGACAGAGGGGCTCAAGCCCTCCACTGCTGATGTGGAGCTTCCTCAAAATACACATCATCTTCAACATCGCTCACGCCTCCATCGGCACTCTAAAGTAGTTCATGGCCCTAGATCCTCTGCCCCCTACCTTGATCTCGATGGAGAGGTTCAGTCGGCCATGATCGACCTCAAATCTTGACATGGAAGTTGAGTCGGTAAAATAAGATGAGCGACAGAGGGTTGAGCGCCTCCTTTAATCGCGGAAAGATGATTATTCTCTTCCTTATATTTTCATTTTGGCCATGGTGGATTTCACCTAGACGTCCCTTTCGGGAAAAAAATTTATCCACTTCACACTTTGCCGTGGCCTTGCAGTACATTAGTTTCTTTTTCCTTTGGTCGGTCATGACATTAGCTGAATTGGGCGGGACTTGACGCATATTGGATTGATGGGATGATTTGAAAGCAAAAAAAGCTCACAATTCACATATGGAAGAGAAGGAGATAAATACGCTTTTTTTTTTTCTCTTTTTCTTTTTATCTCACCTTATCTAAAATGATCACGAGACTTGCCTTTATATAGGCTTATTGTGTGACTTTTACTCTTAAATGACTTATAAGTATATCCAACATTCCATGGAGATAGATCCTTGGGAATTTAAAAAGCATTTCAACTAGACATAAAAACATGAACAAACTCCTGAAAATTACACTACAATAAAGACTCTCAATTCATGCACCAATCTTGGAAGCCGAACGGACATCGCCGAAATGGATTTGGTTTAATTACAAACAATCCCTCTTAAACGAAATTGTCTTTTGTCAATCATTCTAAACAGACTTTTGAATTTCCAAAAGGCATCAACCTTGAGAGGTTTTGGAAAACTATGGGCTACTTGATCTATTGTCTTCACTTGTGAAACTTAATTTATTTTCTCACTTGTTCTTGAGTGAAGTGTTATTGAACATCAATATCTTTGCTGCATCAATGAAAAACTGAATTTCTTGCCAAAAAAATAATAGAAAAATTATTGACAAAAAATGTTGTTGCTTTCTTTTGCTCCATGTGAATTTCTTTGAGTAGTTTTGTCAACCATATTGCATGACAAACACATGAAGATATTGCTATATATATATATATATATATATATATATATTTAGCTTCACATGTTGAAAGAGTAACATTGGGTTGCTTCTTTGATGACCATGTGAAAGAAATGTCAGATAACAAAAATACAAAGCCTGTAGTACTTCTTTGATCATCAAAATATCCTTCATAATATTGTGTGAACAGGCTCCAAGATTAAAGAATTGAGACTGATAATGGTGTAAGCCACGAGCAGCAATTCCTTAGGCATAACAAAGTATCCTTTTTGTAGCTTAAAGATGAGATGACTTTGCTTTCTCCATTTATTGACTCACAATTCCAATATTGTGCAGAATATTTGGTCTGCTACATTTCGAATATTTCAAACTTCTTATCAAGCTTCTATAGTACGTTGAATTAACATGAATTCCATCATCAACTTTAGAAGCTTAACCCTGTACTCCATTGATTTAGTGATCGGTGTTCAGTATGCTTTCTGCATAACCTTTTCCCAAAGAAAAAAAATTCCACTTGCACTTTGTAACACTTTTATGCCAAGGAAATAATTCATGAGATTATTATCAGCAATTCCAAATTCTTTTACCATTGATGCCTTAAAAGTATTAATTATTGTTGGATATTTTCATGTAAAACAAGTTCATTTAGATATAAATAGGACAATAAAATAACACCCTTTTCTTACTTTAAATAACGTGCATACTCATATGGACATTAGGAGGAGCCATTTGCCTTGAAAAAAAAAGCATAAATTCTGGAATTCCATACTTTCGAGGCCTATTTAGACCCATATAGCTTCAATCTCAACACTTGGTCTTTATGACCTTTCGCAATAAACCCCATGGGCTGCTCAACATAAATCCCCTCATCAAGGATGCGATTTTAAAATGCTGATTTAACATTCATTTGATAAATTTGCCATCTTTTTTGAGTTGCAACATAAATTATCAATATATCCTTGCAACATAAATTATCAATATTTTATTCCAAGCAGATAATAGGGGCAAAAACTTTATCATGGCCAATTCTGGTCTTTTAATTGTGACCCTTCACAACTAATCTTGCCTTATACCTTATCACTTCCCCTTTCTCATTCTTTTTTGCCTAGTACACCCATTTGACACCAATCACTTTCTTATCCTTAAGAAGATCGGCAAGTAACCCCTATTTGGTTCTTCTCGATAACTTCAATTTCTTCGTTCATAGCTTTCCTCAATTTTTCTTCTTTGACAACATCATCATAGACAAGTAGTTCATAATATACAAGAAGGCGTACATGGCAGAGCTCATTGGTGACTTCATAAGGCTTAGACAATCTCCTCAATCTTGGTACTATCGGTTCATCAACATAATTTGAAGAAGTTGGCAATGATGGACTTGAAAAGAAAGGTCAAGAGTGATCATTCAACTCCATTTGGCTTGTATCACCATGAACATTCACTTCATCTTTTGGATCGTCTTCTCACATGCCTTCTTCATCGAACTTGACATCTTTGCTTAAAAACACTTTCAAAGTATTAGGATCGAATTTATAGGCTTTTGATGAAAAACCATATCCGATAAAAATGAGTTTTTTTGCTCTTGTCTTCTAACTTCGAACTTTTCTAGTTCTGGATATGAGCATAAGCAATGCTTCTAGAAATTCTCGAATGTGAAACACTAGGTGTACTCTCGCTCCATGTTTCTTGTGGAGTTGAGTCCATATGTGAGACATCTATTTTATAGATAGACTCCACACAAGATAGCTTCACTCCAAAACTCTTTGTGCAAATTTTTGCTTTTTAACATGCTTCGAATCATGTCAAGAATGGTTCTATTTTTATCTCAACATCTTCATATTTGCAATCAATTTACTATTTTGGTCTCTTAGCACAAGTCTAAGATCATTCATGTGGAACCTTTCTCCTAAAACTGTCCCAAACTCAAGATAAATGTTTACATTTTCAATACATAATAACGTTAGTAATAAATTGATGTGTTGTGGCATCCTAAAAATTTCTTGTCAATCTTTAGAAATGCTATACTTCATGTTTTGCATTGAGATTTTTGGCCAAGCTTTTGGTGGGTAATTATTAGATGGGAAAATTCTATTTTTGGCCATGTGAATTATGGATTGGAATTTATTAAATTAGGTCACAAAGATTTATGATTTATAAATTTCAATTAGGTGTTTATAAAATTGAGGTTTAAGGTGGATTATTAGGATGAGGATGGGTTGGATGTTTAAAGGCCAAACCAGCCCATAGCCCCACCCCCTATCTTGACTGGCCCACCATGTAACACCCCTATAACCCCCTTGAGGTCGCCACAGCTATCCTTCTTAGTCTGCATTTCAGTTTGAGTTGTAAATTCTTAGGCTCTTTTTTTTTTTTTTTTAAAAAACGAATGGTCCCAGCGCACTCGACTTTGCGGAAGCGAAATCATATCTCCCAAATCTCCTTTCTCACAATCCAAAAGGGCAATGCACACAACTAAACATTATAGGATAATGAAATCGGACCTCTTTTATTTATATAACTATAAGATGGATTCTTTCGGGGTAGGTACATATCAACAGAAAGCCAGCTCATACTAACAAGGCTTATACTAAAAAAAAAAAAAGAGTAAACTCATCTACCCCTCAAAAAAACCCTCAAAAACTGGCTCATCCATTTCTCGGTCTCGGTTTGTCAAAAAATCTCAGCTCTCTGCTCCCAGCTACCCCTCTCAGGCCCTACCTCCTCCTCCCTGGTCCGTCGGACGGTGGTGGTGGCAGCATGCCTCTCATAACTCCGTCTCGCTGCACGAAGACGGAAACGAACTCCTAGAATACGGGGCCATCCTCAAGATCCACCTCAAAGCGAACTATCACCCTCACTCGGAAGAATATCAGTCCAGGAACGATCGGACTATCGATCTGGGTCACCCCCACCTCAACGTCAGAAGGGATGCCATAGAAAGTGCTTGGAGAGACTGGCTGGAGCGGCATACTAGGCTGAAAGTTATTCCCCAAAAAGGGGTGAGTATAACAACTCAGCAAATACATGATCTCTATGGCCACTCATATATCACACAAGACAGTCAAACATGTCACATCAACACATAACAACAACAAATATATATCATGACATCATACAACATTAATAGGTAAAATCATATATATGCCCACCATTAAGCCATAGACACTCAATCATTCATGTACTTACTATCCAGTGCTCATGCTTGTACCATGCACTCAAATCATCAGTACTCAGGCATTCATATCATCATATGCACATACATATATCATCCAATGCCCATGCATACATTTCACCATGTGCACATATATACCATTCAATGCCCATGCATACCAAATTTCATCAGATGCACATCACATTTTCAATTTCCACAATATTAGTGAGCTTTTAATGCAATCCCGGCACACACCATCCGGGCTTCCGGCCCCCCACATTCGGAGCATCTCGCACCCCAACTGGCATCACGAGGAATTCACGGCACACACCATCCATGCTTCTGGCATTTACACTCCCTGGCCGGGCATCTCGCACCCCAACTGGCATCACGAGGAATTCACAGCACACACCATTCGTGCTTTCGGCATCCCCTACGCTTCGGGCATCTCAACTCCGAGGCCATCCAGATTTACGCTCACAGGGTTACTGGGCATCCGGCATTTTCATTCCCTGGCCGGGCATCCCGACACTCCCGGGACATCATCGGCTCACACCATCCGATGGCCTTCTCACATGCATGGTTCATGACATATAACATGATGCTCACCACTCATAACTATGTGTAATGTCAAACATTTTCACTCACACTCCATTTAATAAATTCTCATCCTTTCCTTATAAATTCATAAAATTCAGCAGGTGTAGTTTTCTGAAAATGGTTCAATTAAATACCAAATGGCTCTCAAAAATTGTGAAACTCACACACCTGATAGTCAAGACAAAATGACACATTTTTCATGAAGAATGCATGATCTAAATGTCAACACACAAAAAGATATCACTCAGCCATTGCAATACAGTAATTTTCGAACATCACAGCTTACACAGTTGTAGAAAAATTCTAAATTAAATATCCAATTGTCGACTAAAAATCATGAAACTTTACCACATCAATAATAAGACATAAAAGTACAACTTTCATTCAGAAACCATGTTCAAACAATCCTCACAGAAAAAGATATAAATTCGGCAATACATTTTAGAATTTTAAACCTCCCAGTTTACACAGTTTTCGAATTACATTAAATTAAATACTCAAAAATCATTCAAAAATTAAAAAATTTCACCATGTTATAGCCAAGAGGCTAAATTACATTTCTCATGAAGACATCAACATCAAATTCGTCCTACATAATTTATTATAAAAATCAAAAGATTCTGTTTCTACCCCCGAACCGTACAGAATCAATCATCCACGAAATCTCATCAATTGAGCAACTTAACCTCCTTCTTTTATTCTTATTTTTGGATATGTTCTATTTTAGCATGTTTTCTTGAACTTTCATTTAGAGGTCGAAGCAAGATTCCCAAGAAAAAGTCACCTTATGACCCACACGACCTATTGACCTTCCACAGAAACAGTCCAGAATCCATGTTCTTGAGAAAATACACAATTCACTAGGCTATACCGGTTAGATTTATCTAAATTTTTAGTATGTTGTTCATTAGGATATCTTCAACATTTCATATGAAGAAGTCGAAGAGAAATATCCAACAGAAAGTCACGTTCAGCAACCAACAAACATCAAAGGTCGACATGCAAGCCGATTTTTACCCGGTTCCTTAGAAAATCGATTTCACCCCGTAAATCTCAATCATTTTACTTCAAATTTGAGTATGTTATACTTCAGGACATGCTCTACAATTTCCATGAAGAAACCGAAGTCAGATTCTAACTCTAAGAACATCTACAGAACCTCACAAAGTTCTGGCGCATGCAAGCTCACTCGGACAGAATTACACCCACAGCAAAAATCAGTCTCAAAACCTCAATTTCTACCCATCAAACAATTTTGACCAGCAAACAACATCACAGCAAGACCACAGCATGCATGAGCAGTTGAGAGACCAATCTTGTCTTAAAATTGAGCTAAACGTGCGAAGAAAACGGCGGCAAGGACACGGCACAGCTCTCGGCAGCTCGGCTTCCTCTCCTCTTCCTCCTTCTTCTTCTTTTCCTTCTCCTTTTTTTTTCTCTCTCTCTCACTCTCAGCCCGTCGAAGCCCCTCAAATAAACCGGTCACTCCTTTTATATGTCTAACTAATCATCATTTGGGTGATGAATTTTCATGCATTTTGACACTTGGCAAGAAGCATAAGCCACATGGACACTTGGATGGACAGCTTGGCTTCCCCTTGGGCGTGCGTGGGAAGCTCCGGCCAGCTCTCCATGGGCTGCTTGGCCGGCCCAAGTCCATCCCTCCTTGAGTCCAATTCCACTTGGCCCAAGTCCTTAAGCCCAAGATTCCTAAGTTTAATCCCTCAAATTAATTACATCTTGGTTAAATTATTTATAAGGTTAAGTAACCTATAAGCTTGAGTCTAGATTGAACTTTAAGTTCCAACCTTGTACCTCACATAAACATAGCCTTTTCCTTCAAATAAATGCCTTACAATCTTCGGCCATATCACATGACTACAAGGTCAATCAAGGGTAGTTCAATTGTAGCTCATTAGCCCTCATGGTCTCACGATTCATCAATTTATTCTCTAGTACACATCATGGTCATAAGTGAGCATACAAAACTATAGCTCATCGAATGCTCGGCCTTTGGCTCAACTGCAACTTATTAATCCACTGACTAAAGTCTATCAGTGCTTTCATCAATCGGCCACAGTCAACACATCCTCGAGGGTTGTCAAATTTCTTGGATGCCACACACCAAGCCCAAGGAGGAGGAGCTGCCGTCGGCCCATGGCTGGCCCAAGCCCACCGGATGAAGCCCATCATGTATGTGGGAGAATTGACAAGTGTCAATCCCCCAAGTCCAAGTGTCCTCCATGCAAACAAATGATTGCTCATCATGGGGGTGGGGGGGGGAGAAAATAGGAGGACCGGTTTTGATGATGAAAGGAGGGGGGGTGTGTCGACCGAGAGAGGGAGAACCAAGAGAGGGAGGAGAGAAAGAAAGGAAAGGAAAGGGAGAAAGGAAGAGAGGAAGGAGGAGGACCGCTCATCCGCCGTGCGTCCGTCGTCCATCGCCGCCGTGTTCCACCGCCATTAAGCTCGCCGTTGCTTGGTTTAGAGGCAAGTGAGATCCTTTGATCTACTCTTGCATGTTGTGCCTAGTATGTGTTATTGAATGGTAATGAATTTCGGATGTCTAGGGTGTGAAAAACTGAAGTTTTAAGAGTGGTGTTTTAAGCTAGTAAACTGTTCTTGAGAAAACAGCTTGACCCAGAATGTTGTAGTGACTTGCATGTGATGTTCGACTTGAATTTTGGCTTTGACTTCTAAATGAAAGTTGTAGATAACATCTTAAAGTATGACGTACTAAAATTTGAGACAAAATGGATGAGTTTTGAGGGGCGAAACCCTTCCTCTACGAAAATGTTAGATCTGGAAACTGTTTTGTTGACCTCTTGGTAATTTTGTGTGTTGTATGTAACTTTTTACTAGGAATTTTACTTTGACCTCTTCATGAAAGTTGTAGAGAACATCTTAAAGACTAACATACTCAAATTTGAGGTGAAACGAACAAGTATTGCTGAGTGAAACGATTTTTCTTTTGAAGACGTTAGATCTGGAAATGTTGTAATGAGCTCCAGTGATTTCGTGGACTATAAAGTAACTTTCCTTTGAAAATCTCACCTTGACCTCTTAATAAAAGTTGTAGTAGACTTGTTGAGGTAAAACATATCAAAAATTCAGAGGAAAAGAAGAAGGATAAGTAGGTGAAATCGTTTTTCTTTGAGAAAACTGGATCTGGGAAATATTACTTCGACCCAGTAAGGCTCCGTGATTTTTATAAAATTATCTAGTTAAAATTGGATCATATGGTCCTAATAAAAATTATAGGTAGCATTCTGAGGAATAACATACTGAAAAATTAGAAGAAATGAACATTTACAAGTCAGAGAAACGAATTTCTTGGAATAATGATAGTCTGGAAAGGATGAACCTGAAAACAGGAAAGTAAATGGGATTTAACTTTTAACCCAGATCGAATTGGACTTCAATTTCTGCATGAAATTTGTATCTCTAGATCTTATTTACAACGTGTCCAAATTTCATAATTTTTGAAGTTCATTTGCCTATTTAACCAAAAATATTTCAAAAACTGTGCAAGTTGAACCGTTAGTATAATAGTACTGTGATGCATGGTTTATACCGAATTATATGGAGATCTTTTGGTGTAATGTTCTTCATGAAGTTTCTGCCTTTATGTATTGACTATCACATATTCGAATTTAATAATTTTTGAAGGTCATTTGAGTATTTAATTAAAATGTTTTCTAAAACTGTGCAAGCTGGATTGTGCAAATTTCGAAAGTTGTAATGCATGGACTATTCTGTTTGGTATGAGCCCATGGATTATGTTGTTGTAAGTGGTGAAATTTTGCTGCATATGTGATGATATTTGGCATTACATATAAGAATCAAAAGCTGAAATTGACCTTGTTGCCATCATATCATATGTCATGTTGATAATGAGACACAAATGTGAATGTGAATTATGATAAATAAGGATATCGTTGGAGGTGTGAGCCGACAATGCCCCGGGAGTGTCAGGATGCCCGGAAGGGGAGTGCTGGATGCCCGGAGTGTGTGTGCCGGATGTCCTTGGGAGTTTCGAGATGCCTGGGGTGTGGGGGTGCCGGAAGCCCCGAGGTGTGTGCCAGGGGATACCTCGTGATGCCAGTTAGGGTACGAGATGCTCGAAATGTGTGTGCCAGATGCCCGGAGGTGTGTGCCAAAAGTTCCTCACGATGCTAGGTTGGGTGCGAGCGATAAATGTGGGAGGCAATTTCTGGTCCCGGGAAAGAAAAATATGGTGACCCAATTGAAAGATAAAAATTGAGAAATTGAAATTGAATCATGCATGGTATGGTGACATGTATGCATGGTTGTATGATATAATATGTATGAGTGCATGGTGGTATGTGCACATATGGCATGGATATGTATGAATACTTGATGATGAGTGCATGGTTGTATATGCACCTATGGCATGATGGTATATTGTATGATTGCTTGATGATGAGTACATGATGGTGTATGCATATGTGGTATGATGATATATGCATGACTGCAAGGTAAGTAATGCTTGGATGCATGAATGATATGTACTCTACTATGATGTCATGATTGTTTTGTGTGATGCATTGAGTAGTTTAATGGATCTTTTACCTGCTGAGTGGTTGTACACACCCCATTTGGGGACTAACATTTCAGATTAGAGAGATGCCGCTCCCTCCGGTCACGCGGGGTACTTTTTATGGCCTTCCATTTGACGTGGAGGTTGAATGTATGGAGATTGATTGTCCCACCATCCCTGGTCTAACGTTTATTCGGATTCGTGTGCTGGTCATGTATGACGTGGGCCTGGCTGGGGGCCCGGTCACCCAAGAGTTCATATCCGTCCACGTCCGTCGTGTGGCACCCCAAATAGCTAAGGTCGCCACAGATACCTAACTTTATTTCAAATTTAAGAAGAACCATAGTTCTTAGGCATCTTGTTTATGTTTTTTTTTTTTAATAAAAAAAACAGTCCTAACGCAGCTTATTAGCGGAAGCATAATCAAGTCTCACCATTTCTCCCTTCAATAACCATGAAGCAATGCACACCAACTAAGCATCATAAGAAAGATAAAGCTGAGCCACTATTTATTTACATATTTTCAAGATGGATTTCTTGGGTCGATACAACCAAAAAGAAAAGCCAAGACTTTTAGCTAACTTGGCTACAACTCAAAAAGGAGATCTCGACCCTCTATATCGATCATGTATAACCCTCCATCTACAAGTGTCGGCTATGTCCAAAAAGTGTTAGCTCCTACTCTTCACGCGGGCCATCACACCCACCCCGGTGCGTCGGGTGGTGGCGGTGGCAACAACCCCCGCACTCCATCACAACGGACGTGGACGGATATGAACTCCTGAGTGACCGGGCCCCCAGCCAGGCCCACGTCATGCATCACCAATGCACGAATCCGAATAAACGTCAGACCAAGGATAGTGGGAAAGTCAATCTCCATACACTCGACCTCCACGTCAGATGGAAGGCCATAAAAGGTACCCCGCGTGACCAGAGGGAGCAGCATCTCTCTAATCTGAAATGTTAGTCCCTAAAAGGGGTGAGTACAGCCACTCAGTAGGTAAAAGATCCATTAAGCTACTTAATGCATCACACAAAACAATCATGGCATCATAATGGAGTACATATCATTCATGCATCTAAGCATTACTTACCTTGCAGTCATGTGTCACGGGCCGAAAGAGAGTCGACCCAAGAAGTTCCCCGAGGACGATCGCGACTCACCCGTGGACTTCCTGCTCTCACTTGGATTTCCACCAAGTCTTCTTCCCAAATTTTCCAAGGGTGGGCAAAACCGCCATTGAGCTATCTTCTAGAAGCCCTCTCATTTATGTTGGTAGTTGATAGTTTCCCTTATTTATGTCGTTAGACAGTAGTTGATATTTATGCCAGTTGTTGAGGCGGTGTGATCTTGCCCGTCGGATGAAAAGTAGATCAACGGCTGTAAGCCGATGCCCTCAACTATAAAAGGGGTGTCCTCCCTCATTTGTAATCATCCAACATTTCAGCAATAGAAGTTCACTTTCCTTCTAGAGATCCTCTCTCTAAACTTTCTCTCTCTACGATCCGAGTTGTGCGAAAGATCAAGCAAGGCTTGGCTTGGGTGATCTAAAGTTTCCCGAGTCGCCGCACGATTCGATCACAAATCAATCGGCCCGTGACAAGTTGGTACCAGAGCAAAGGAGAGTTTCGTTTGGAGAAGGAGCGCCAACTGTTCGAAGGAATGTCAAGCCAAGAAGCTGTCATGGATGGAGAGGCCGTGCAAGTCAAGGAGACCCGTGGCCGAGCAAAGAAAAGAGATGCCTCGATGGAAGCTGTAGCTGCGTTTGATGAGAAGATTGGGAAGGTTCAGAGTGCCGTGTTTGAACTCATGGAAGGTCTTGACGGTGTGCGAGACCGGATCATGGAGGTTGAGACCTCGCTTAGTGAAGACTTCACGACTAGCCTCAACGAAGCTACCGCTCATTGCACGAGAAGGATGAAGCCCTTGAAGCATCAATCGATGTCTTGAAGGAGCGCGTCCAAGTGATTGAGGAAGAAGGTCCACGTAGGGACAAGATTGAGGCCATGAAGGCGGAGATCCAAGAGCTCAAAACCGAGCTCGCCCTATGCAAGATGAGCATCACCAATGGAGCAATGCCTACTCAAGCGGTGTCCAAGATCGAGGTACCGAAGCCCAAGGAGTTCAAAGGTGAACGATCCACCAAAGAAGTGGACAACTTCGTTTGGAGCATGGAGCAATACTTTGGCGCCGCCAACATCCAAGACGAGTTGATCAAGGTATGAACCGCTTCGATGTTCCTTACTGATACTGGGATTCTTTGGTGGCGAAATAGGTGTGACGAGACTAGACGCGGTGCCAATCCCGTGGAGACATGGGATGACTTCGTGAAGGAGTTCCGAGACTATTTCTTCTCCGAATTTGCTCAACAAGAAGCCCGTAGCAAGCTCCATCGCCTCGAGCAAAGAGGTGCGATCAAGAGAGTACGTGAAGGACTTCACGGAACTCAAACTCCAAATTCGCAACCTAAGTGAAGAGGAGGCTCTCGGAGCGTTCATGGATGGGTTGAAGCCATGGGCACTTCTCGAGGTCAAGCGTCGGGATGTGAATAGTCTCGCGAGAGCACTTAGCGTGGCCGAGTCGCTCGTTGACCTCACCAAGACCGAACCAAGGAGTCGATTGTGGAGGTCGGATCGATTCGAAGACGAAGGAAGAAACACTCCCCGAGGCGCGAATGAGCAAAGCGGCTGTGTCAAGACGTGGGAAGAAGGGTCTTCCAACCCGTCGTTCCAAAGGGGTCGACCGTAATCGGACTGTACATCGAGTAAGTTCAATCAACCCCCGCCTTCTCCTTGTTTTATCTGCAAGGGTCCACATTGGACTCAAAAATGCCCGAAGAAGGGCTGAATCAACGCCCTCCTTGATATCGAGGAAGAAAAGGAGGAGCCCAAAGAAGATAAGCGGCAGATCTGGATTGGAGCTGTGAGGATGGTCAACTCGGTCCAAGCTAGATCGCCGTCAAAGGAAGAAGAAATTGCACAAAACACGGACATGTTCTTTGTGGAAGTCGAAGTGTGCGGTTGAATGCTTTACGCCTTGGTCGACACCGGCGCGTCGAACATGTTCATGTTGACCGAAGTTGCCAAAGCCTTGGGACTTCGCGTGGAACCATCCATGAAGTCATACAAGCCCATCAATTCAGGCGACTTCCATGGTGTAGGAGCAACTCCCGACGTGGATGTCAAGATTGGCAGATGGAAAGGCAAGGTGACATTCGAGGTAATCCCTCTTGACGATTATGATCTCATCCTTGGCATGCAATTCTTTGAAAGTGTGGGAGCCATGATCGACATGAGGACCAAATGTCTCATGATCCTCGACCAAAAATGCCCGTCGATGATCCCCCTGATCAAAGAAGTGGTCGACACCAAGACTATTGCATCGATCCGATGCCTCGACAAGAGCTTGAAGGCCGTGATGCGCATCAACAAGCTGTCCGAGATGAAGCCAAAAGTCAAGACGGATCCTACTCCAACACACTCCATGCCGATCCATGTGCTCTTTCTCGAGGTTGAGTGCGCACCGCATGCTCTGCCCAAGTCGAAGATGGAGCCACATGCTAAGTTCGAGTTCATCATAGAAGGTTGCGGTCCTTCGTATGAGAGCGTCCGCACCAAATGAAACAAGAACAAGAGAGCCCGTGCCAAAGCCCATGCTCGTGCTAAGAAGGCCGACCGTCAAGCTAATAGCGACGAGGACGTCGCTCGATTGAGTGGGGGAGAATGTCATGGGCCGAAAGAGAGTCGACCCAAGAGGTTCCCCGAGGACGATTGCGACTCACCCGTGGACTTTATGCTCTCACTTGAATTTCTACCAAGTCTTCTTCCCGAAGTTTCCAAGGGCGGGCAAAACTGCCATTGAGCTATCTTCTAGAAGCCCTCTCATTTATGTTGGTAGTTGATAGTTTCCGTTATTTATGTCGTTAGATAGTAGTTGATATTTATGTCGGTTGTTGAGGCAGTGGGATCTCGTCCGTCGGATGAAAAGCAGATCAACGGTTGTAAGCCGAGGCCCTCAACTATAAAAGGGATGTCCTCTCTCATTTGTAATCATCCAACATTTCAGCAATAGAAGTTCACTTTCCTTCCAGAGCCCCTTTCTCTAAACTTTCTCTCTCTACGATCCGAGTTGTGTGAAAGATTGAGCAAGGCTTGGCTTGGGTGATTCAAAGTTGCCCGAGTCGCCACACGGTTCAATCCCAAATCAATAGGCCCGTGGCACATGCATATATCATCATACCACATGTGCATACACCATCATGTACTCATTATCAAGCAATCATACAATATACCATCATACCATAGGTGCATATACAACCATGCACTCATCATCAAGCATTCATGCATATACCATCATGCCATAGGTGCATATACAACCATGCACTCATCATCAAGCATTCATGCATATCCATGCCTTATGTACACATACCACCATGCACTCATACATATTATAGCATACAACCATGTATACATGTCACCATACCATGCATGATTCAATTTCAATTTCTCAATTTTTATATTTTAATTGGGTCACCACATTTTTCTTTCTCGGGACCAGATGTTGCATCTCACATTTATCGCTCGCACCCAACCTAGCATCGCGAGGAACCTCCGACACACACCTCCGGGCATCCGGCACACACACTCCGGGCATCTCGTACCCCAATTGGCATCACGAGATATCCCCCGGCACACACCTTCGGGCTTTCGACACCCTCACATTTCGGGCATCTCGAAACTCCCAAGGACATCCGACACACACCCTTCGGGCATCCGGCACTTCCCTTGCTGGGCATCTCGACACTCTCGGGGCATCGTCGGCTCACACCTCCGATGGCATCCTCATTTATCATAATTCAGATTCACATTTATTTCTCGATATCAACATGGCATATGATATGATGGCAACAAGAACAATTTCAGCGTTTTGTTTTATATGTAATGCCAAATATCATCACATATGCAGCAACATTCAACCACTTAAAACAATATAATCCATGGGGCTCATAAAAAAACAGAATAGTCCATGCATTACAACTCTTGAAATTCGCACAATCCAGCTTGCACGGTTTTAGAAAACATTTCAATTAAATACTCAAATGACCATAAAAAATTATGAAATTCGAATATGTTGTAGAGAAGACATAAAGAGAAATATTTTATGAAGAACACATTTCCAAAAGAACCACATGCAAAAAGATACAATCCATGCATCACAACTTACAAAATTCGAACACATCAGATTGCGTGGTTTTAGAAATATTCTCAATTAAATACCCAAATGACCCTCATAAATTATGAAATTTGGACACATTGTAAATAAGATCTAGAGCTACAAATTTCCTGAAGGAATCGAAGTCCAGTTCGATCTGGGTTAAAAGATAAATTCCATTTACTTCCCTGTTTTTGGGTTCATCCTTTCCAGACTATCATTATTCCAAGAAATTCGTTTCTCCGACTTATATATGTTCATTTCTTCTAAATTTTCAGTATGTTATTCCTCAGAATTCTACCTACAACTTTTATTAAGAACATATGATCCAATTTTAACTAGATAATTTTATAAAAATCACGGAGCCTTACTGGGTCGAAGTAATATTTTCCAGATCCAGTCTTCTCAAAGAAAAACGATTTCACCTACTTATCCTTCTTCTTTTCCTCTGAAATTTTGATATGTTTTACCTCAAGAAGTCTACTACAACTTTCATTAAGAGGTCAAGGTGATATTGTCAAAGGAAAGTTACTTTATAGTCCACGAAATCACTGGAGCTCAGTACAACATTTCCAGATCTAACGTCTTCAAAAGAAAAATCGTTTTACTAAGCAATGCTTGTTCGTTTCACCTCAAATTTGAGTATGTTAGTCTTCAAGATGTTCTCTACAACTTTCATATAGAGGTCAAAGTGAAATTCCCAAAGAAAAGTTACATGCAACACACGAAATCATCAAGAGGTCAACGAAACAATTTCCAGAACTAACATTTTCATAGAGGAAGGGTTTCACCCCTCAAAACTCATCCATTTTATCTGAAATTTTAGTATGTTATACTTTAAGATGTTATTTACAACTTTTATTGAGAAGTCAAAGCCAAAATCCAACTCGAACATCACATGCAAGTCAGTACAACATTCTGGGTCAAGCTGTTTTCTCAAGAACAGTTTACTATCTTAAAACACCACTCTTAAAACTTCAGTTTTTCACACCCTAATCATTCGAAATTCATCACCATACAATAACACATACTAGGCACAACATGCAATAGTAAATCAAAGGATCTCACTTGCCTCTAAATCGAGCAAACACAGCAAACACGAATGGAGGGCGGGGCGGACACGACGGCGGCGGGACACGTCTTCCTTCTTCTTCTCCCTTCTTCCTTTCTTCATTTCCTTTCTCTCTTTCTCTCCGCTCTCCCTCTCACGGTCGACACCCCCCTCCTAAACCGGCCACCTTCTCTTTTAATTTTCTTTTCCCTCATCATCATTAGCCATGATTGGATTTTGCATGGCTAATGCCACTTGGTTCTAAGGGAAAGACACTTGGCATTTCCCGTGCACATGATGGGCTTGAAGATGGGCCGGCCTCCTCCCCCTCCTTTTTGTGGTCGACGGCCCATTTATGGGCTTATGGGCCGCCCAATTTGGCCCATCTTAGGCCACACTCTTGGGCCTAAGATCCAAGCTTAATTAAATCCAATTTTTAACCCCTTTTAAAACTAATTAAATCCTTATTAAATCAAAGTACTAAAATACAAATTTAAATGGCTATAATACTTTGTAACATAGACTAATAAAATCCAACTTATAAAATTTATGGCCAAAAGCATAATTTCCTCATCAAATAAATTGGGATCTTACATGGGCATGGAACATGTTTCTAACAAAATATTAACCCATTAGGTGCTTGGCCATTAATTCTATTACATTTCTTTGGTCTAGTGGTCATAACATGGTTCAATGACACAACCATTCCCTTTTCCATAGGTCGTAATGTCTCTAGAAATTGCCATGAGATTTTGGGATGCCACACGTCGTGATGGAGTGATGCGGGGGATGTTGCCGCCACCACCACCTGACGCACTGGGATGGGTGTGATGGCCAGCGTGAGGAGTAGGAGCTGACACTTTTTGGACATAGCCGACACTTGTAGATGGAGGGTTATACATGATCGATGTAGAGGGTCAAGATCTCCTTTTTGAGCTGTAGCCAAGTTAGCTAAAAGTCTTGGCTTTTCTTTTTGGCTGTACCGACCCAAGAAATCCATCTTGAAAATATGTAAATAAAGAGTGGCTCGGCTTTATCTTTCTTATGGTGCTTAGTTGGTGTGCATTGCGTCATGATTATTGGAGGGAGAAATGGTGAGACTTGATTATGCTTCCGCTAATAAGCTGCGCTGGGACTGTTTTAAAAAAAAAAAAAAAAGCCTAAGAACTATGGTTTTTCTTTAACTCTGAAATAAAGATAAGTAACTGATTTCATTAGGTATCCGTCGCGACCTCAATTGTTTAGGGGTGCCACATGTACCCTTTTTTCAAACAAATCAGAATTTTGCATTTGCCTTTGACAAGAATTTTGGATATATCATTGAACAAGACTTTCCCTTTAATTGTTTCATCTAACTTGTCAAACATCTCCCTTCGTCCGCACATGTAGTTGCTTGCACGGTGTTCAATTACCAAGTATCATTTTGTCCACTTTCATCTTCTTTGAATGCTGATAAAAGAACTTGCTCTGCATCGTTCACTAATTTTACAACCCATTTATGGCTAGTCTACTAAATTTTAGGTGCCCATTTATAACCCATTTCAATGAAAAAGGGTTAATAAATGGATTTTCAACACATTTTGATAGGTTTACTGAGGAGGATGGACAACAAGTGGGAGCTCATTCGCAGCATATGAGAGGAGGTAAGCTCATCACTCATGTGTGGCTCCTCTTGGCTCATAAGACCGACAATTACCAGTCCAGCATCCCAAGGCTTTTTGAAGATCCTGTCACCTCGATTGAATCTTCCTCCTTGAAAAAGGGTTATTCTAGTTGCTTCTAGAGGATTTTCAAGTGGAGGGAAGCTAAAACTATATATGGCAACACTCAATGATGCAGCATTGTCGTGCTCAATTGAGTTAGTGATGTTATAATATTTAAATATTAAATCACAGTTGTCTTTGTCATGTGTTATCAGAGCAATGGTTTTGAGTTCAAATTTTTCTAGATTCCTTATTTGCATTGCTAAATATATATTTTCCAGACCTTAATATAGGCAAAAGTCTAGCCTATGTGAGGTAGAGTATATAAATGTTTAAATATTAGAATTGGCTATGTGAGATTTAATATGGAGTAGTACCAACTATTTTAAAAGTTTAAGTTGTTAGATGTAACTGGGGAGGTAAATAATGCCTAAAAAAAATTTGAAATGACTTTTTGCTCTAATAGGATGTGAGATTCTATAGAATTACTATCGATTATTCTGAAACCTTAAACTTTTAAATGAAAGTGTAATTTAATATTGAAATATTCAACTAGCTAGAAATAAAGCAAAAATCAACAAGGGAGTGTTTCGGTACACATTTAGCATTTCTCATTCGATGATGTGCTCGCATTCGTTTTGGTACACCTAGGTTCATTGTTTCCCAACATGGTCAAGTGAAAATCATATGTCGTTGATCCTACAATCAGTTGTTTATAAAATAGAATGTGGCTGATGTATTATTCCATGATTTATTTTCGATTTTTCCTATATATACAAACAGCTCATGCATGTACATCTGTAATGTGTGGTAAGTTGTTTGCTTTCCTCTAGTCTCACTCACAAAAAAACTGTTTAGAGGCTAACACCCAATTAGATTAACTTAGTTACTAGATGAAGTTAGTTAAATCACCTAACCAGACTTCATCGACTAATCTTAGTTGGTCAAACCGTGAGAAACAATACACTTTCCCTCTTTATATTTTCATGCTTTTTCTAATTTAGTCATGTTGCTTTGGGATAGGTGCATCAAAAATCCTAAAAATTGTCCCAAAAGTTTAATTGACTTATAAAACTTTCAAAGGATATAATCAAGTACTATTTCTTGTCAAAGAGGTGTAATCAAATCCTTTAGTTAACTCTATCTAATTTGGTTAATGGAAAATGTCAACATAATTTTTTTTTTTATCACTTACTACATAATTTTTTTATCACTTACTTAAGGCATGTGATGCCAAAATGGCATCTACCATGCTTCGCATTGTAAATCAAATTAAATAATTAAAAGTAAAAGGAAATTAAAGAATAAAATATTGAAAAAAAAAAAAAAAAAAAAGAAAAGGAGGATGAAGCTTAAGGGGCCATGTCATGAGCTTGAAGAAACTCCAGCTTGCCATAACCTTAAGCATGAAAAAGATGATGAGGAAACTTTGGGAAGTCACATCTATTCTTGAGAATTTGTGAGACTTGGGATTAAGAGAGAGGGCCGGGGGGGAGATGAGTGTGTGGACTAGCTTTGTACTAGAAGCTGAAGAAGGGCGTGAATTTCACAATTTCAAGTTCTCTTTTCCTCCTTGCATCTGTGATTTCCCTCCTCCTGTCTTTTCTCGACATTGCCCCCTATAATTGCTCTCTCTCTCTCTCTCTCTCTCTCTCTCTCTCTCTCTCTCTCTCTCATGGTGTTGGATCTTCTTTCTATAGAGAAAACATTCTCTTAGTAGTTTCAATGATTGAAAAAATTTAGAGGCTTTGTTTTTTGATTTTTTTTTTCAGGTGAAAAATCTGATGGGATATAATTAAACGATTTCAATCAAAATTAGAGTCATGGATTATTCATCCTTGCTTACATATTTTATCAAATGGCTAGGAAGGCGTAAATCATCCCTACAACAGCTAGTGGAAATTTGGTTGGATTCCTTGTCATATTTATAAAGAGTTTAAAAAGGAAAGTGTTCCTAATATCTACCGGAGATTCAACTTTCCTTAAACAACTTATTAGAGGCAAAATATTTTTTTCCAAACACAAACTCTCAACTTTTATAAACCCAAATTGTTGTATGGGTGGCAAATCATATGGGAAGTTTCACTCTAGGTGATCCTAATGCAATCGGCACTTCTCAACCATATCCAGGGCCAACGAGTAGATTAGCTAGATGATCCAAGATATGTCCAATGGTGAGCTTGGACTAGGAGGAGTATAAGAGAAGGTCTCGAAACTGAAAGATATAGAATTCACATTCACGAGAATTGAGGCTTTCGATTCCAAAGTCTAAGAGTGTTTTTGATCATATACATTCGTCTTTGCTAAGCGATATTGTGTAACCCTTTAAAGGCTAAGAGTGTGAGTAGTTGTTCACACAAGCTTGAGTGCTTGTAGCTCAAGACTTATAACCTCTGATTGGTTCTTCCTAATGGATTTTAGCCACTAAGTTGTAGCGCGGGAGAATGGATATAAGCTTGCAAAAAGCTAAACCACTATAATCTTTAGTGTGTAATTCTTTATACCTTACCATTTTACTTATTGTGGTATAATTGTGCACTGGTAAGATTTCACAACTTCATCAGAAGTTGTCTCATTGCAATATTTATTTAAATTCTTTCATTTTTGCACAGTCACCTACTTCCTCCCCTCTAGGTGATAGTTATAGCCATAACACTTTCGATGCGATGGTCAATTAATCCATTCTCGTCCCTAATTGATTGTTTTAAACATTGGTTGATTGTTGGTGTGATTGGCGGATGCTAATTCTAGTGATTAGAGGTTTTGAGTCGCCGCTGGAGAAATTGAGCTAGGTTTGAACTAGGAGATTGGAGAGTCATTAAGGAAATGATTAAACTAATTCAAGTTTCATACTCTTCTTTTTCTTTTTTCCTTTTAAAGTTTTTTTTTTTATTTTTAAATTCTGATGTGGCACTTGGTGTAGATTACATTAGCATCACGCATTTTAAGATAATAATAAAAACTCATAATCATTTTTCATTCGATATTAGGGGCTTAATTGTATCAATTTGATAAGTTTGGGAACTTGATTACAATTTTTTGAAAGTGTTAAAATTCAATCACACTTTCACAATAAGGTTTAGGATTCATGATGCACTTATCCCTCTCATTTTTAATTGGTCTAATCAATTCTCCTAATTTCATAAACTAATAGCAAATTCTTCTAGCACCAAATCAGCTAGATCCGCCCATAGGCATACAAAACTATTGGTAAAGGGATTGTGGGGGGTGGGCCGGAGAGTACCAGCTCTGGGGTTCAGTCCTCGTGAGTACTGCACACACATGTATGTATAAAAGATGAGTAACATTAAAAAAAAAAAAAAAAAAAAAAAAAGATCAGCCAAATCCGACAAACATGGCCGTTAGATAATGTTGAAGTATAACGACACGGATAAAGTTTAGCTCTACTAGGTTGTGACTGCTCGAGCTCTAGTACGATGCTCGCCCTGGTCAAGCTTGTGACGATCAGCCTTGAAATGCCACTCCAGCATGGACCTAGAGGTCCCGTGACAGCTAGGCCACATAACACAAGTGTTTCAGAGGTTTGGCTTGTTTTTAATTTGCGATCTTGTGGTAGCCTGCTGGTCTATTGGGTCTATTACCTTTAGGTCAACCACTTCGGTGGTAAATTGCCGCAGATTTAAAAGAGAGCTCAATCAAATATTCATTGGATTATCGGAATGGTGCAAATTAATTGTCTTCTAGTGATCAATTTCAAATGAGAGAACAAAGAAAGGAATATAAAATATTTTAGTATTAATATCACGAAAAACTGTCATGCCTTAATTTCCAATGCAGAAAGTGCTTCATCTAATGCCAGTGATAACATCTTCGCTCGCTGAGGCAAAACAATATGTTTTGTTTCAGGGGATTTACTTGTCAAATGTCATATGCCAAGACGTATTTCTAGAGCATTCTGTGACTGCAAATCAGTAGAGTTGAGGTTTATTGCCGCAATCAGATAAGTGCCTAAGCAAACAGTGTGCAACGACAATTTTACAAGAAAAGTTGTCCAAAAAGTTCTAAACTTTTTGTGCTATTACCAATTCAGTTCTAAATCTTTTCATTTTTTTCTAGTTAAGTCGTAAACCTTTTTACGGTTGAGTCAGTTAGGTTAATTTTAATCTAAAATTGTTGACATAGACACTAGTAATGTCACGTAGGACAGTTGATGCTAACATAGACAATTTTTTACAATTTTTTAAAAATAATTTTGATTTATTTTTATTTTTCTTCGTTTCTTTTCCTCTTCTTGTGTGCGACCCTTGCTCGGATATTGTGAGGACTGGGGGGTGAGGCCATAGTGAGGGTTGCGAAGTGCTCATCTGTGAAAACTAAGAAAGAAAAAAGAAGAAAAATGTAAAAAATTATAAAAAATCAGAATTTTTAGAAACTTTATAAAAATTGTCCATGTCAATGCCAATCGTGTCATGTAGGAAAACTGACATTTACGTCTATAATTTCTGGCTAAAATTGACTGAGTAGATTCAATTAGCAAAACTTGAAAAGATTTATGATTCAATTGATAAAATTAAAATGTTTATGATTAAATTGGTAAAAATGTAATAGATTTAAAAAAATTTTGGACAACTTTTTCAGACTTCACGTGCTTTGTAGAATGCAAATTTAATAAATAAAGCGATGTAAGGTCATTTGCATTCTATTAACTATTGATGCGGATATCGTTTAGAGTATGGGTGGATGCAAGATAATGGTAGCAGTATTGGGAGCACAGAGGGACCCTTGGAAGTTCTGTGACGCGGAGCTATGAAGATTGATGTAAAAAGAAACTAAAAAAATGATGATTACAGGGAATGGCAGCTGGAGAGAGGGATTGATGCCTAGTATATCTAGATCCTAAGTCTCTTGTAAATGAGGTTCTACTTAAACTAATTATACTTAAATGTCACTATTGTAATATTCATAAGTACTAAAAACAAAAAGTGAAAAAAAAAATGTTACTTTATTATGGGTTGGTTTAAGAAATGAATTTATATGAAAATATATATCAAAATCCAGACAATTGTGTGATTACGAAAATTTGTGAACGATAATGAATAATTAATTGATCTTGTTATGCGAAGTTGAGAGACTATTAATGAATTGGAAGTTTAGGCATTGCCTATTTAAATTGCAATAGTTTAAGCCCTGGTGACTTTTACCTAAAAAAGTGTAAGAGTGAATTCTTTGCATACTTTCAGCAGAGTTCACGCCCCTCGAGAATTGATCCAACAACAGTGTAAAGTTAAAAATCTTATACCTGAGTTGTCGCTGGCGGAAGGAACAAATAGACAGAGAATCGCAGATTAAAGTTACAAGTAAGTAATCAAATCTCTGCTTTCTCTGTGTATTCCCTCTCGTTGTCTCTTCAAAATTGAATTTAACTAGGCTTCCCCACAAGTGTTAGGAACACGGGCATTCTCGGTGCCATTTCTACTGTTAGGAAGAACCTAATTCGTCAGCTTCTTGGGAGTCATCAGCTTCTTGGGAGTCACCAGCATAGTAAGGTTTCGGTTTCTTGCCAGACCAATTTGTACTTCCTTTATTTTTCCAGAAAATTCATCACCTTGTCATTAGTTCAATTGTCTCTGAACATTTATTCTCTTTTAGGAGTGTGTCGATGATGTATTCAGCAAAATAAAAAATGTGTGGTTCTCGATGATCTCATATTTGATGCTTGCGAAATGCTTGGTGTACTGAACTGGTTTACCTTACCAGTCCGTTAATTAATGCAAGTATTGGCAGTTGGGTGTTTGAATATGAGGCGCTTCTTTGGATGTCCTTCTGCAATTAGCCATCTCATTGAATGCATCAAATTCGTAGATCTGTTCTAGCAAAAACTAGCACCTAGCATTGCTTATAGACTTCTGAAACCACTCTTTCCTTTTCGAGTTGGTTTCGCTTACATGTGGGGGAGCAAGACGAAATAAATCTCATTCGCTGTAATGGAAGAATTCAAGCAGTGTTAGGATCCCAAAATCTTACTGAACATATTGAATGAATGCAACAAGAAGCTTAGAGATTTATACTTAACTCTTCAGAATGAGTCCAAGGCGGTTCATCCATTCTAATCGTTATTAATTTCACTTGCCTAGTTGTTTCTCAGAAAGAACAGCAGAAGACATCACGTCCCCATGAAAGCGTTCAATCTGATATCATCCATAGTCAGTACCGAATGGCCTGCCTCAAGAGATTTATGGGAAGCATGGGGCATCCAATCACTGGTCACCATGAGCCTCATTTGCCAGATCACCCTCGCCATCTTTGGCAGCCGCCGGAGGTACATGACCTCGAAGACCATCAGATACGTCATCCAAATCACCTATTTGCTCTCTTCTTACTTCGTGACTATCGCCATTGGCAAGCTCACTGTTGTCCAGATTGAGCATTCTGATCGACCGGACTACATTACCGAGCTCAAGGGGTTGCTTGCACCGTTGCTCTTGATGCAGCTTGGGAACCCCGACTCCATAACTGCATACTCGGTTGAGGACAACCGCCTCAGTTACCGACATATGCTGAATTTGTTTGTCAGGGCCGTTTTCGTCTTCTGCATCCTGATTCGCTGCTGGGACAGCACGTCCCCATCCGATTTTTGTACTTCCCCTTGTTTGCCGCTGGATTCATTCGGGCAGCAGTGACAGTTTGGGCCCTCACGTACGTATACTGGAAGGGGTCGAGCATATCAGCCAGGGATATCTTCGATGAGGAAACTGTTGGCAAGTTTTTTGACAGGTCCGACAGGCCCAGATGGTCGATTGAGCAAAAGATCATCTTGAAGGCGTATTATCGGTTTGATTGCCTGAAGCCCCACATTGTAAACTGGCTCTACCACCCAGAGTCGCTATCAGAATCTCGGTTAACTATAGAGCGCGATTTAGTCTTCATCACAACCGAGGTCGAACTTGGATTTATGTTTGACGTACTTTACACTAAGCAACCAATTCTCCATAAGTGGCGTGGTCTTGTCTGCCGCTTCATTACCTTTTCCTGTCTAGTCTCAACCTTGTGTGGATTTGCCGTTATTTTCAAGGGTGCCTTCTTAATAGACGTGTACATCACCTACACTTATGCCTTGTTGATAGGCGTCACCGCCCTAGAAGGTTACCAAATTGTTCTGCAACCTTTTTCGGCGTGGGCCATTGTGACTATGAGCCGTATAGACTGCCTCATGTCGAAAGGGCTATTGAAATCCTTAGCTAAAAGGTACATGAAGAGGGAAAGGTGGTCGAACTTACTTGGGCAAGTCGACTTGTTGGATCATAGCTTGTACAGTGACCGCTCATGGTCCATTGGGAGAATCCTCACATACTTCGGCAAAAAAGAGGTGACCTGGAGAAAGCATTGCTCTCACTTGAAAATCCCTGGCTCTCTCAAGGTATTGCTGGTGGAAAATATGGAAAAGTTCGACGTGATCAGAGACAAAAAGCCCTTCACCAAACGCGGTGACTGGACACTTGAAGCTCACAAACTCAGGGGCGACATGGGGTGGACACAGGAAGACATTAATACGTTGGAAAGAAACATTTCCACAACATTTGACAAAAGCATCATCATTTGGCACATTGCAACGAACATCTGCCTTTCAGAGCCTGATAATTCTCTGGACTGTAAGGGAAGCAAACTGCTGTCCAATTACATGATATACCTTCTAGCACTGCGACCCTACACATTGTCCCTAACGACTGCCAAAATTACATTGGAGCATGCTTGCGCCATATTGAAGCCATTTCTCAGGTACAGAGACCGCAGTGAGGCCTTGAAGACATTGTTGTCAGAAGAGAATGTGCTTGAACCCTTCCCGGATCAGAGGGGAACCATAATCACCAGGAAGTGGCACGTGCTGTCGGACGCAAATAAATTGGCTGTAACACTGAAGGGCAAGAACAACAAGTGGCAGATCATAAGCAGCATTTGGGTGGAGATGTTGTGCTATGCTGCGTATAATTGTCAAGTTTACCATCACACGAAACTGTTGCGCCAAGGCGGAGAGCTTATAACTCATGTTTGGCTGCTCTTGATGCACATGACTGATAAGTACTCCCACACACCCAAGGAGAAACCCAAATAAGAAACCAGATAAAAGTTGCAAAATAAGTCATGATCCTAGGATTCGTTATGCTCTACATCCGATTGTCGCATGGGGTATGTGTGTTCTCTCTTTTTGTTCTTGGTAAAGAGGTGCTTTCTTAGTAAAATCACTGTAATCGCATTCAGTTAAGAGACTTGTCAATGAAGCATAGTAACATATATGTTGGATGTAGATCCATTATATACAAAAGGCTTGTTTCATTTACACTCCCTTGCTCTCTCATTGCTGGGAAAGTAGTTTAATCTTATGAAACCCGTATTGATGAGGATTGTGGTTTTGTTGTTAACTTGTCTACGGTCTGACAAACTAGTCACTGGGCAGGTGATTTTTGGAGGGGAGAGTTTCTTTTCTTTGGTAGTACTCAGACCACGTTCATAATGTAGGAAAACATCGTTCAATGACAACTAAATCAAAAGTATTTGAAAAGCTTTCTTAAGTGTTGCAGAAACTTATAAATTAACCATGCAGGTTTTACAATCATACGAGGGAGATTCACTAAGTGTAATAATTTGCAAACTTAACGTGATATAAGCAAAGCGGAGGCGCTGCATTTGACCAGGCAGTGCAAACTTGGAGTTTCCAGGTATACACTTTATGATTACCGGAGTTTTGAAATTGCAGATAAAGTTCATAGCAATCAAGTATGATATTTCAAGATTATTCTTGCAAAAAATCATGGACAAAGGAGCACATTTGTAATAGCTTTTGACTGCTGATACTAGGTGGTAGCAAGAGTGAAACCCGTATGTACACCCAAGAGAGAAGGGATTGTACTAAGGGTGAAGACAAGGTGTGGAGGGCGCTTTGTAAATACTTAAATGTATCTTTCATAGTGGCGTAGTTGTAGAAGAAGTTTTGGTTCTGCACGGCAGCAAATTCTATTTGTGTAACATGGCAAGGTTTACACTCTTAGCTAAATTGGTCAAGTTTAGCCTAAATGTGTCAATAGAATTGGAACGGTGAACATATGTAATATATGGGCTTTAAAAATAAAAATAAAGGAAAAGGAAGAGTTTGAAAAGTCAACGATAGAAGCGAAAGGAAAGTGGAGAAAGCTTCGGCTGTGTTTTGAGAGAGAGAGAGAGAGAGAGAGAAGAGCATGGGCAGAAGTAGGGAAAAGAAAGAAACAGGGGAGAGGAGAGAAAGGAGAAAGGGAAAAAGGGAAAAATTTTGGTGGCTCGTGATCTGGACACCTCATTGAGCCAACTCAAGCGTGTTTTGTGACGCCGGTAAGAAATCGAAGCCTTTAATCACCCACTTGAAGCAATCGCTGCAATTAGGGCTCCAAATTCGGATTTCTTGGTTATTTGTGTGGCAAAACCCAATTTTTAAGTCGTTGAGCTGCATATTTTTGTAAAAAATGGTACTTTGGGATGTTATGAAGTTATAACATCTTATGGATCGTGATTTGAGCTTGCAGTTTGTCCGGAATGAAATTTTAAAGTGGGGAGTGCATTCTAGAACTATAACGGATAGTAGCTTCAAGCTTTTTTTTTTTTTTTTTTTTTTTTTTTTTTTTTTTTTTTTTCGGTATTGTTTTGGGGTGGCTGAGTTGGGTTGTTGTTGTATGTTAAGAGAGCTTTGTAAAGACTATAAGATGGCTTGAAACAGAATTTTGTAGAGGAAGTTATGACATGACGAAATTGGCGCATGAGCCGCACCTACTGGAAAACGATGGTTTCTGCTTAATGCGAGCTTTCATGGTACATATGTGTCGTTTTATCGACAAATAGGCATAGGATAGGCGAATCGTTATAAGAATATCCTTTTTTTACTCGGCCTTTTGATATTGTTTTTCCATTAATTGTTAGGGATCCGAGTGTGTGGTTTAAGTATGCATCGTAGTTGATTTTTGGTTTTTCCAAGGTGAGTAACACTATTTCTTCTTTATATTTTAAACTCATGTTTTAAGAAACATGGTGCATAATATACTCTATGAGTTGATAAAATGAATCTTTTGTTACATAAAACATGATTGAGTTATTACTACCATTTCGTTATTTGAAAGACTGAGTTATATTTCGAATTCGATTTGAATGACTGTTTGAAAATGATTTGTGAAATTCTTTATGAAAGAATCCTAAGACATTTTGAAGAATGCTTTGATATTTATATATCAAATTTTGAGTTGTGATATGATTTTTCTTCTGATGTTGGATTAGTGGATATTGTGATTGGTGGTTGGTGCTCAATGTCTCTTGAACCCTAAGGGATGTGTGGGTATGCGCATATTAGTCTATGATATCATTGTGGGTCGAGCCACTAGCTAATAATAGGTGGAGACTTTGCCAAGAGGGGAATTTTGTTCGTCTTGTCACGGGCATTATGCATGACCATGGCTAGACATTTGAGCATGAAATGGGTCAATGGAGTGGACCATTGACATGTAATTTGAGTTTAGTCGATGGAATGGACCATCGATGTATGGTTTGATGAGATTGATTGAAAGAATAGATCATTGATACATGTTTTATGAGATTGACTGATGGAGTGGACCACTGGTATATTCAGTATTTGAGTTATGATTATATATTATATTAAAATAAGTTAGGATTATGTTTTTAAATGTGTATAGTGATTTGTCGATCCGCTTATAAGAAATGTGTTAAGCTGTGGTAGCTCACTCCACTTGTCTATTTGTTTTTCAGGTTCTTTAATGAGTCGCAAATGGGTGTGAGCGTTCGTTCGAGGAGGACTTTTGTGGTGGAAATTTTTTGGTATGACTTGTGCATAGTTGATAAGTTTATAAGTTAGTCTTTACAGAAGATATATGTTTTGGTTCAGTGGATTGTAGAAATACTCTGATATGTAACCAAATACCCTTTTTGTCATATATATATATATATATATATATATATATATATATATATGGATGTGTATATGTTTATATCGGGTTGAATTTTAGTTATGTTGAGACTGCGTCCTTTGGTGAAAGGACAGCCATGTCATGCTATTTTTCTTATGAATTGGGGTGTGACAACATAGTTACATCAATCTATAATCTCATTTGTCTTTCCGTTGAACTCTTTTATTATTGCTCTTGCTCGGAGTTGGTTTTGCAGAATCAGTTTGCTTTTAAGAAGAATCAATTCGTTCCTTTCTTGGTCGCTTGGTGTTGGACATGATATTTCAACTTTTTAAGTAAATCTAATTTTTTATAATAACTCAAAATAAAAGCTTGAGAGAAGATATAATTCATGCGCTATTCATTTGAGGGGCTTTTTATTTGCATTTTTCTTGTATAGCGAGTTGTTTACCAATTTATTTCGTTGGATTATGATTTTGTAATTCGCTATCTTATCCATACCATGGTAGTTCATTACTCTCTAAAAGTCCGGATACATACGAATAAAAAATTGAATAGTCTGTTTGGACCAAAGGGTGGAATAAAATTATCTCATCTCAAATATGGGAAAGTAAAAAAGGATAAAAGAGAAAAAATAAACGGAAAGGATAATAAAAACTACGTTTCTGTTTCCCACTCAGCAACACCACCATGGCACCGCTGTGCATGGCTATGGACACTTGCTGCCCGCTGACCTCAAGCATACACCGCGCAATTTCGCAACTCTCCTATCTCGATCACGCGGGTTGGCCAGATGTAGCCACCATGGACTAGCGTTATCGTCACCACCAAGCGTCGGTTGCCCTGCCACGATGGCAACATATGGTGTTATAAATTCCGATACTCTCTAATACTCTTCGACATTCAATCAACAAATGTCAGAAAATTAGACACCTGGTCATTCTCTCGATACTCTCTGACGTTGGAGCTTGAAATCCCGACATGTGAGTTTGGAATACCGACATGTAATTCCGACACGCACGAGATTAATTTTAAAAATTTTTACTAAATGAGGGATCAAAATTTAAATATGTAAAAAATGAAAAATAATAAAAATAATAAATGGGGAAAGATTAAAATTTTAGTTTTCTCTTCTCTTCGATGCACAATTCCTCTCCTAATGAATGATATTAAAAATTGGTAGATTAATGTTTTTATTGTAAATTTATTCTATGTTGTTTTTTTAATTATTATCTGGGAATTTGAATCAAATTAATTTGATTAAACTAATCATAAAAATGATAATTTATCATGTATATATAAATATATATTTAATATACAGCGTGTCTCAACGTGTTCAAATTCTCTATTTTTTAAAAAACGACGAGTCGGCATGTATTTTGTGTTATGTGTCGGTATCGATACTACTTAAATGACGACCACCACATAATGCCATCAATCACGAGCCAAACTTGTTCCATATGCTGGTAGTTGCCCATGAAAGAGGCAGGCAACCACCCTAAATTATCGATTGTCATGGGCAGGTGACCTCACGAAGATCGTCGTGGCAGTAAATAGCGACCGCCTTGGAGGGAGGTGGTGGTTATTTTGTCTACACGACACGATACAATATTTTCTCTAAGTTATTTGTTGATTTTGTGTTGTGTATATAATTCCATCTAGGTCATGCCAAACAAGATATAATAAAAAAACGAATTTTCTCACATTGCCTGTTTTATATTATCTCAAACTTAATCCTTGTTTGGGTGACCATATTGAAATTCCAGTGAACTCTAGGATCTTAATCTAGACTTCTCGAAGAACTAATGGGCAAAAAATACATGACTTTTCGGCGCACGTTATCGATTGACCGTAATTTTCCAATTAGTTCTAAATCCATTGTACGGATACTAATTTAGTCATAAATTTTCTAATTTTGTCAATTGAGTCATAAACTTTTGCACAAAAATCCAATGTAGTTCTTTAGAGCAATTTTCGCCAAAAAAATTGCTAATGCTACGATGCCATGTATGGCGGCAGATGATTATTAGATTGCCACATTAGTGATTTTCGACAAAGATCGACCCAAAAAGACTATATTGAAATTTCACACAGATTTAAAACTAAATTGCCAAAATTGAAAATTTTAGAACTGAATTAACATCTATATAATAAATATAGGACTAATTAGGTAATTTTTCCCTATCAACTCCATAACACACACTTGTCATCTCTGGTACATCGTTCCTTCATTCCATCATGAGTTTACAGGCGCCCTACGATGAAACCAAAGTTTGAGAAGTCACAAAAGTATATGCAAAGACACGTTTGGCAGAACCAGAGAATTAAATGCTTGTCTTCCATATCTGAGTTTGTCTGCTAATGCAGCTTGGCTGCTGATTACATCAGCAACTTCTGGATGAATTCCTAAAGAGGATTCATATACTGCTCTTCTTGGAAAATTGTCTAAATGAGTCCCAAAAGGATGCCAATGATTCACCTTTGGAGAATATTCTACCCATTGCCAATAACAGATTTCACATATGGTTTCAATAAGCCTCTCAACTTCATCATTCTTCTCCAAGTATAAGCACTGTCTTGCTTAATATCAGCAGCCCAAGAGATAGCTTTTTGACCAGACTACCGACGATGGGCGTGACTGCAATATGTGGTGCCATAAAGTGTTCAGCAATCTCCAATTTCATCATAAAGTGCAGAGAGCTTATAACTCATGGATGGCTGCTCTTGATGCACCATACAGATGAGTACGCCCACACTCCAAGACCAAGCCCACTGAAGAAACCAAAGGCAAGTTACAAACTGAGTATGATCCTAGGATTGGTCATGCTCCGCACCTGATTGTAGCATAAGAGCGTCTGTGTATTTTCTTTCTTTTACCTTCTTGGTAACGAGGTGCTTTCTCAGTAAAATTACTGTGATTGCATTCAGCTAAAAGACTTGTCAATGAAGCATAGTGACATATATATTGGACGTTGATCCTATATATTTAAAAGGCTTGTTTTCTATACCTTCCCTCGCTCCCTCGTTGCTTGGAAAGTAGTTTAACTTTTTGAAACCAGTATTGATTAAAATTGTGGTTTGGTTGTTAACTTGTCTACAATCTGACATACTAGTCACTGGGCTGGTGATTTCAGAGGGCAGAGGTTCTTCCTTCGGTACTTCTCAAACGATGTTTATAATGGTGGAAAACATTGCTCAATTCTAACTGAATCCAAAGTATTTGATAAGCTTGCTTAAGTGTTGCAGAAAATTGTAAGTAAACCACGCAGTTTCTACTGTCATACGAGGGAGATATGCTAAGTCTGAAAATTTGCAAACGCAGGGTCATATAAACAAGCGTAGGCTCCCCATTTGACCAGGTAGTGCAAACTTGGAGTTTCCAGGTATGTACTTTACAATCGCTGGAGTTTTGAAATTGAAGATAAAGTTCATAGCGATCAAGGATGATATTTCAAGATTATTCCTGCAAAAAACCATGGCCAAATGAGCACATCTGTGATAGCTTTTGACTGCTGAATCTAAGTGGTAGTACGAGGGGACACATTTGTTAATCCAAGAGAGAAGTGATTGTACCTGGAGTAGACGAGGTGTGGATTGCCCTTCGTAAAAACTTATATGTATCTTTCATAGCGGCGTAGCTGTAGATTAAGTTTTGGTTCTGCATGGCAGCATATTTTACATGTACAACATCGGATTGTTTGCACACTTGGCTCGACTTTAGCCAAACTAGTGGAGTTTAGCTTAAATGTGTCGTTAAAATTGGAAGAGTGGACGGTACATCAAACTCGGATGTCATTTGTCTTTCCCCTAAACTCTTTCATTATTGCTCTGATATGGTTTTGCAAAATCAGTTTGCTTTTAAGAGAATCAATTTGTTTCTTTCTTAGTTGCTTACTTGGGTTCAAGACAGGATATTTCAACTTTTTAAATTTTGACCAAAAACAAAGTTTTTAAGTAGATCTAATTTTCCATAATAACTCAAAATTATAGTTTCAGAGACAATATAATTCACATTCGTCTGAGGACCTTTTTATTTGCATTTCTCTTGTATAGCGAGAAAAGTTGTTGACCTTATTATTACACTGCCTTCTGAAAATCCGGATATATCCTAATGAAAAATTGGACAGTTGTTTGACTCACGGGTGGGATAAAATTATCCCATATTAAATATTAAAAACTTAAAAAGGATACAAAGAGCCAAAAAAATAGAAGGAAAATAAAAACTATGCTTTTTATTTCCTACTTAGCAATGCCACCACGGCATTGATATGCATAACCGTCGACACTTGGGATGCGAATGATAATCATTCTACTCTCCAAATGAGTTTCTAAGGAAAAATATACGTTTGATAACGACACAAAATTTATATTCCTGAAACAGTCATTTCATAAAAGACAAGATTTCTCCCTCCTAGGTGGGCAATGGGCAACGGTGGAGGATGATGGACGGTTAGGGGTAGGCAATGGTGAGTGGGTGAGCAATGAAAAGAGTTTTTATTTTTCATTTCTGTTCCACAAATAGAAAAGTAAGAAAATTTTTATTTCTCTATTCCAAATTTATTTATGGACTTAAAATTTGTTTTATAAATAAAAAAATGAAATTATATTATCAAATGGATTTCTATTCCAAACTTATTTTCAGAAACATAAAATAGATATGATTAGAAATAAAATTATCATCTACATCCTTGATGATTGCTAACCTTAAGCACCTACCAAATAATGTTTGCAACCTTACGTAATTGGTGGTTGCCTTGGAGTTTTCCTCTTTTGTTCACATGGGTGGGCCATATCAAGCCGCGGTGGACCATCGTTATTGTCACCTTGCTTTGGCAACCACCCAATGGTTGTCAAGTCCCGGTCCTCCGAGCACGTGCTTATCCCTGGTCGATTAAATAGCGACGTCCCAGTACGCATCATCGACCCATTTATTTTAATGCGTATGCAGAAGTGAATAAATAAATCCCCAGACAACAAGAAGATATGATAGAAAAGTAGGGCCACGATTTTTCAAAAGTCACAACACACTTATATTTACATATACCAAGCCAAGTCATACACTGTCGCGACCAATTTTTTCGGGGTGTGAACCACCTAGGGTTTGGCTAATGGATTGTTAAGCCTAGACTTAACTCGGGCTCTCCCAAGCCCATACCAATTCGCGACTTAGGTTTGAATTCTTAACATGCAAATGATTTTTATTAAGGAGTCGCCACTAATTAGTTTTTGGTGGGTCGATTAGAAACCCAAGTAAAGTAATGGGAGATTTACTTTACTCCTACGAATCAGAGATTCTAGATATGGGGACTTGGTAACGCTAGATTCCTCTAACGCCCTTTCGGTACCTTTTCTTTTATTTTGAAAAAATGTTTAGCATGCAGCTTGAATTAATTTTAATTTATCTCCCTAACATGTGAGGTGATCATGCGGGTGCGCAATCCACCAATTTAACACAAAAAAAAATAATAATAATAAATGGATGGCAAAACTTACCTCAAAGCAATGAAAGCACCTGCGATGTTAAATTAAAATCCACATCATTAGTCCTAGATATGGTTTCTAATTAACACGCAAATTTATTTATTTATTTATTTATTTATTTATTTGTCTTCGCTTTGTTTAATGGAATTTAATCTAAATGCAATGTATGCTAACAACCTAATATGACTTGGCAAAATGACCTAAATTAAATGACATGAACAAAGTAGATCCTAAAGAAGTGCAGTAATTTAAGTAGCAACCTAAATGTCTTAATATGCAAATTTTAATTAAATGGCCCTAAAATGCAAATTACTTAACATGCACCTAATTTTTTGGATTTTTTATCTGGAATTTTGAATTAATAAAAACTCTAATTGAACTACTTAAAACGAATAATTTTCTAATTCATGTTTAGGATTAATTTAAATTAACCCTATTTTGGCTTAGAAAACCATTTCTTTATTTTTTGCTTTGTTTTTTTTTTTTTAGGATGCCAACTTTTCTAAGAATGAAATTATCTAAATCTAATCCTAACCTATTTAAAAAGAGATTTCTAAAAAATATGATCCTAAAAATGTGATTCTAAAAAAAAAAAAACTAATTTACTAACCTAAATGGCTCATTTACTAAATCTACATATCTAATTCTACATGCTCATGCAAGATTTTGATTTTTTTCTTTTTGATTTTATGATTTTTTTATTTTTCTAAAAATGCAATTTACCCTAAAAAGGTGGAAGTAATCTATCCTAAGATATTTGAATGAAATTCCTAACTAAATTAAAATTCTATCCTATTTAAACTAGGAATTAGGTCATCTTAATTTAAATTAAGACATTGTTTTAATTTAGTAATTTCTAGCCTAAGATGCAATCTATCTAAAAAATTGATCTAAGCTTAAAATTAAACATGTAATTCTATTCTAAAAATTGATGATTTTTTGTTTGCTTTTTGCTTTTTTTTTTTTTAATTAAAATTTAACATGCAATTCAACTAGCATCCTAAGTGAATTTTTTTGTTTTTATGATCTAAATAAAATCCTAATCAAAATATGCAAGACAATAAAAACTAACCCTAATCTAAGATTTTTTTGAGTTTTTTCACTTTTTTTGTGTTTTGAAATTAACAATTCCTAAACATGCAACATAAACCAGTTAATTTGTTTTTTCTTTTTTTTTTTTTTTTCTTTTTTATTATTTTAAAAAAAAATGAAATTACTATCCTAATCATGCAAACCCTAAAACTATATTTTTTATTTTTGATTTTTTTAAAAGGAAAATTAATTAAACAACCCTAGCAAATCAAGCAAAATTGATTTCCTAAATTGACGAACCGTATCTCGCGCATGAGATCGGGTTGGCCAATTTCGCGAAAAATCACAAATCGGATCTCGGGCGGGAGATCGGATTGGCAATTTTTTTAAGTAACCACGAGTCGGATTTCGGGCGCGAAAATCGGACTGGCAATTACTAATTTCATGACAAATTTATCAAGGAATTTCACCTTAACATTAATGGGACAATTTCTCCTAAAATAACAAATAATGTGCAATAAACAGAAAAATAAATAACATAAAAGAGTAAAAATAAAAATAAAGATAAAAATAAATAAAAAAGAATTTACCTAATATTATTTTTTTTTGCTTTTTTTTGTTTTTCTTTTTTTTTCTTTTTTCTCGAAAAAGAAAAAAGAAAGAAAGGGGGTGCGGGCGGCTAGGGCTTCGGCGGGTGGGGACGGGCGCGCGACGGCGGCGTGGCGGCACGGCAGCGGCAAATGGCGTCGGCTCGGACAGCAAGGGCGTCGCGGGCTCGGCTCGGGCGGCGAGGGGCAGCGTCGGGACATCGCAGCAGCAGATCTGGGAGGCAGGGGCGTTGCGGCGAGGGCGGCAGGGGTGTCGCGGCGAGGGCGGCAGGGCGTCGCGGATGCGAGGGCAGCGAACGGAGGTGGCGTCTTCGCAAGCGAAGGTGAAGCGAGGTCGACCGGGCCACGGATCAGCTCAGGCTGGCGTCACGGCGAGGAGGGAGGCTCGAGTCGCAGCTGCTGTGGAGGGGCGGGGCGACGCGGTGGCTGCTTCCAGGTCGACGGTGACTCGGCGAGGGCGTTGGGGAGCGTCGCAAGGCTTGGATCTGGCTCGGCGGTGGCGGCTGGCAACGTTGGGGGGCGCGAGGGCGGAGCAAGAGACCTTGCGGCTCGAGATCTGGGCGGTAGGGGCGTCGCGTCGAGGCCGGCAGGGCGTCGCGGCAGAGCGGGGGCGGCGTGCGAGCGGAGTCGGGAGCAGCAGACGGCGTTGGGGCGGCCAGGCTGTCTTGCAAGGGCGTCGACGGCAACAGCAACGGCATCCGGCGAGGAATTCCCCCCCGGGGGAAGACGAACGGGCGCCGAGGAGAGGGGGGCTTCGGCCCTTTTTTATTTTTTATTTAAAAAAAAAATCTCTCTCTCAGCTCCCTTCCTTCAGCTCCCTTTTTCTCTTTTGTCTTTTTTGCTTTCAAAATTTCTAAACGAAAAGTCATCCCCCCTAGCTCGACCGTACGCACCTGCTTTTATACACCCAAAAATTGTATCCTCGCGGTATATTTTATTACCAATTTCGCTCGCGCGCGATACCTCTGAATATATCATAGAAATATTTTTGCATATTCTATCCAAAAAATTCCGCTTTTTGCGTAGAAACACACCTCCCATCACATATTACCTAAATCTATAATAATCTTAACAAAAATAACAAAATATAACAAAATGAAATAAAATCTGCCTAAACTATATACCATGCATTTATTATTATTATTTTTATTTTTTAGCAAAAATGAACCCCCAAAATTTAGGTGTCAACAGCTGCCCCTCTTTGAAGGTGAGCTCGCAGAGGTTGCCTTCAAAGATAAATTGAGACCTAAATTTTGGTTATGCTTATGCAATAAATGATTTTTTGTTGGAAAATGAATTCCATTTTTTTTTTAAAAATGCAATTTATATGATGCATGCAAATGCTAATGCAAATGAACCTACCTGGAATAACTTACCTTCGAAGAGGATGAAGTAGTCCGAGGTAGAGGGTGCTACATGTCCAGTACCCGTATCATTCTACGGTCGCCCAGAATAGTAACACGGCTTTGTGAAGATTCCGCTTTCTTGGGACCCGTACCATTCTACGGCCGCCCAAGACGGCGAAAGGAATTGCTTTCCCGGGATCCGTTCTATGCTACGGTCACCTGAATGGAGAAATCGTTTTTCCAGGACCTGTTCTATGCTACGGTTACCTGTTAAAGCAATAAATGCTGTCTAGGACCCGTTCTATGCTACGGTCACCTAGACTGAGGTTTTGCTTGGCTAGGACCCGAACCATTCTTCGGTCGCCTTAATCAAATTGAATCTGGAGAAAAATCTTTGGGGGACAACTCAATTGAGTGTCAAATATACTTAAAAGGGAATACTTGTGCAATGACAAATATTTAAGGTATGGATAGAGATATACTTACCTAGTAAAATCTCTGATCTTCAGGGATATGTCTCCTACAAAACATGGTTATAGGAGAGGCAACATGCGTTTGCAATCATAAACAAGCATCAATTTAATGGATGTTCACGATGATTTCCATCAATCTTGCATCGTCTAATTTCCATTCTGAATACATGAGTATCATGAATGTGTCAAATGAGGGATCCTTTGGTCTGAAAGGACTTTTCTCTCATCCTCATTAAAATGGCTATTTTATCCTGATCTTTAATGCAGGATTCTGTTAATGACTCTATCTTACCTTCATCATGCCGGACAAGGGTCCAAGCAATCTCGCAAGTGGTACGATCTTACCAATCGAGAGGTCTTTTAAGAGGGACCATAATGCGGGCTTGGTCAATGGCTTAACAAATGGGACTCTTTGAGTCAGGCTTATTTGAAAAATATTCTGCAATCATCTTGGGGTTTACAAGTCAAGAAACATAAGAAATGAGGCAGAAATTATCTTACTCACTCTCCTTCGAGCGATGCTTTCGAACATATGAACCTTTACGTTAATTTAAGTGCCCTAATCTGAAGAGACTTTGCAAGGGACGTAACGTAGGCTTGGTTCATGGGTTAAGAAACGAAAGGATGATTAGGCTCAAAAAGTGTTTAAAGGGTAAAGTTGGTGATCATCTTGACATCTCCACCGATTTTCTTCTTCGGTATCAAAGATTTTCTTTGCACTCATTGATTGTCACATCATTTGAGCTTTTTTTTTTTTTTTTTCCTTTTTCTTTTTGTACCACCTTGTTCAGGGTATGACTAACTATATCAGGCGTTTTTTCTTCTTCTTTTTTTTCTTTGGGCATCGGCCTTGCTTTTACCAGGCACACTGCTTTTTTTTATGCCCCATTTTTGCAGTTTTTCTTTGATCAAAATCTTCAATTTTGTTGGCATTCTAGTTCATGTCACTTGAATGTTTTTGCCTTGCCCCAGTGTGGGGGATGATCACTAACTGGGTTTAATATGAAATGAAATTGCAGGCTCAAGTGGGCTATGCAATGGATAAAAGTGTATAGGATGGAGAAATGACTGCTCTTCGTCATCCTAAGGCACTTCAATTATCGTACAAGCTTCACCGTGAAAGCAATACCCGAAGATTGATGCAAGTGTGAGTAAGAAAATTCCTACCATTGATTTCCCAATGTGAGATGATCCTTGACAGGGGTAATTTAAATAAACTCTTCATGTGTATGGGCTCAAAGGGCTAAACAATGGATATACCTGTAGTGTTTTGGGTAGAGGAAGAAACTGCCCCTCATCACTTTGGATAACGTACCCTTTGCGAGACCGCCCTTTTCCTTACGGGCATGGAATTTTTTCACACAGCTCACTAGGGATTAGTGTATGAAATAGTGTATGGAATAAGGCTTGCCTTTCATCATTCCAAGATATCCCATTTGACACACTCAATTCATCTCACACAATTCATTATGGAGAATATGCAACATTTGCAACAAATTTGAATTTGCCACTTATTGAGGCAATTTATTCATCATAAAAGCACTTGCAATTCAAAACATGACACAGCAAATTCAATCATGGATAATATTTCTTAACAGCATCGAATTAACTGAGTGGAAAAGCGACGACCATCCATTTCAATTTAATGAGAGCACCTCCCGGAAATACCTTCTTCACCACATATGGACCACTGTAATTTGGGGCAAACTTTCCCCTGGAATCTGGAAAAATTGGCAACAACTTCCTTAGAACAAGATCATTTACCTCGAAGTGTCTCGGTCGTACCTTCCGGTTGAAGGACCTGGCCACTCTCTGCTGATAAGTCTGGCCATGGCAAAGAGCCTTCAGTCTCCTCTCATCAATCAAGTTCAACTGCTCATGTCTTTGTTGCATCCATTCAGCCTCAGACAATTCTGCTTGGGATAAAACTCTTAGGGACGGAATTTCCACCTCCACGGGTAGAACAGCCTCCATGCCATTTACCAGAGCAAAAGGAGTTGCCCCTAGTAGAAGTGCGGATAGACGTTCGATATGCCATCAATGCGAAAGGCAACCTCTCATGCCAATCTCGATAATTCTCGGCTGTCTTGGCCAAGATCTTCTTAATGTTCTTATTGGCAGCCTCCACAGCCCCATTCATTTGAGGGCGGTAAGGGGACGAATTCAGATGTTTAATCTTAAACTCGTTAAGCAGCTCATCAACGATTTTGTTGTTCAGATTTGTCCCGTTATCGGTGATGATTGATTCGGGGACGCCGTAGCGAGCAATTATGTCACGTTTGATGAATTTTGCAACACTGCGTGCGGTGACATTTGCAAAGGATGTAGCTTGAATCCACTTGGAGAAATAGTCTATTGCCACCAAAATGAACCGATGCCCATTTGAAGCCTTGGGATTTATTGGGCCAATCACATCAATGCCCCCACATCGAGAAAGGCCATGGCTCAGAAAATTGATGCAGCTCAGTTGGAGGAATGTTTATCTTATCACTATAGATTTGATAACGGTGACAACTTCATACGTGTTTGATGCAATCACTCTCTAGTGTGAGCTAGTAATAGCCTAATCTCATAATTTTCTTAGCCAACATATGCCCATTCATATGAGGGCCACATACTCCCTCATGCACTTCTTGCATGATTTGAGTAGCTTCGGCTGAATCCACACACCGCAATAGGACCGAATCATGAGACCTCTTGTACAAATTTTCGCCACTAATGAAGAATTTTGATGCCATCTTCGTGATGTATTTCCTATCTGCCGGAGTGCTTCCTTCAGGAAATTCCTGCTTTTTAATGTAGTTCATGATATCGTAATACCATGGCTTTCCATCAGATTCTTCAGTTATGATCATGCAATAAGCTGGCCTCGGCAAAACTTCTATTTTCAATGGCTCGACTTCCAACCCGTTGGCGACTTGCAACATAGAAGACAAAGTTGCGAGTGCATTCGCAAATTGATTATGACACCTCGGCAAGTATTCAAACGAAATTTCCTTGAACTCCTTTACCAGGTCTTCTAGATACTTGTGGTATGGGAGCAGTTTGGGGTTCTTGGTTTCCCATTCTCCTACAGTCTGTAGTATGATCAGTGCAGAATCCTCGAATACTTTCAATTTGGTCACACTCATCTCGATTGCAGCTTGGAGTCTGAGGATGCAAGCTTCATACTCAGCTATATTATTAGTGCATGGGAACACCAACTTTGCAGCTACCGGATGATGTTGTCCGTCTGGAGATATTAGGACTGCTCCAGTACCAAAGCCGGACAAGTTCACGGCTCCATCAAAGAACATTGTCCATGAGCCTTCATCTACACTCAAAACACGGTCATCTGGGGAACCGTCATCATTACTTGAGACTCCTGGATTCTCAGCCAAGATATCAGTGATCACTCGACCTTTAACTGACTTTTGCGGCATGAACTGCACATCAAATTCTGAGATTAAAATTTGCCACTTAGCCAACTTACCCACCAAAGTTGGCCGATCAAGCAAATACTTGATAGGATTATTCTCAGTTACGAGGGACGTCTGGTAGTGCAATGTGTATTGCCGCAATCTATACAACACCCACACTGATGCAGCACAAGTTTTCTCAGTATCAGAATATTTCAGCTTTGATACAGTGAATTTCTTGCTCAAGTAATAAATGGCCCGTTCTCTTCTGTCAACAGGGCTTTCTTGGGCCAACATCGCTCCCAATGACTCACTATGGATAGTGAGATAGAGAATCAAAGGATGCCCGGTGAGGGTGGGACCGTAACCGGTGGGTTCATTAGGTACTTGCTTCAGCTTGTCGAATGCTCCCGACACTCACCATCCCAGTTGACTCGTGCATTCTTCTTTAGGAGCTTGAAGAACGGCTTGGCAGTTTCAGAAAGTTGGGAAATGAATCGGGCAATGTAATTCAACCTCCCCAAAAGGCTTCGGACTTCTTTGACCATTGATGGTGGCTGTAACTCACATATAGCCTTGACTTTAGATGGGTCAATCTCAATCCCTTTACTACTCACAATGAATCCGAGTAATTTACCGGATGTTGCTCCAAACACGCACTTAGCGGGGTTTAATCGAAGCTTGAATTCACGAAGACGATCAAACAACTTCTTCAAGGTTTCAACATGACTTCTTCTAGGTCGGGTCTTCGCAATCATATCGTCGACATAAACCTCGATCTCTTGATGCATCATATCATGAAACAATGCTACCATGGCTCGCTGGTAAGTTGCCCCTACATTCTTGAGTCCGAAAGGCATGACCTTATAATGGAAGGTCCCCCACGGGGTAATAAATGCAGTCTTCTCCTTATCTTCCTCCTTCATCCTTATCTGATTGTACCCGGAGAAACCATCCATGAACGAGAATAACTCAAATCCAGCGGTGCAATCCACAAGGACGTCTATGTGGGGTAGCGGGAAATCATCCTTCGGGCTGGCCTTATTCAAGTCCCGATAGTCGACACAGACTCGAACTCGACAATCTTTCTTCATTACTGGCACAATGTTAGCTACCCATTCAGGATATTGTGAGACTTCAATAAATCCCACATTCAAAAGCTTCATCACCTCTTCCTCAATTTTCTTTGAGAGCTCAGGTTTGGTCCTCCGTAGCCTCTGCTTTGTAGGTGGCACGTCCGGATTAGTAGGCAAGGCATGCTCCACGATTGCTGGGTCTAAACCGGGCATGTCAGCATAGGTCCACACGAAGACTTCCTGATATTTTTTTAGTAGCTGGATTAGGCGCTTGGCGTCGTCTTTTGGGAGATTTGCCCCAATCTTGACCTCCCTGGCTTCTTCAGTGTCACTTAAATTGATAGTGACAGTTTGCTCGGATGTAAGAGCCTTGGCTTTTTCATGCTTTGCTCCCAGCCTACGCTGCACTTCAATGGAATCTTCAATCAAGTCTCCAGGAACTTCGTCACTAGCATTTGTGGCATCGAATTGGACCATTTCCACACCTTTGCGTGCTATAAGATTATCCCTGAAACAGGAAGTAGACAAATTAGAAAAACAAACAAAGTAATCTGTATTTTTTGAAGGATTTTTTTTAAAGACTTTTTGAAAGACTTTTGAAAAGGATTTTTTTTTTCAAAAAACATTTTGACACGAGGAAGCATGATGAAGCCCAGGCCTCAGAATTCTCCTTGGATTTTTCTCTTTTCCTTTTTTTATCGGCTGGATATCATCACCGGGCTGGTTTGGTGTACCTCATCATGCCCTCAAAATAAAACTTGTAATTTTATTGATATTCATCAATCAATTACATTTATTGAATGGAAAATGCAAATCCAAATCCTAAAAAGAAATCAAAGACAATCGCTAGATAGCGATAATTATTCCTAGAAAGTAATAAAAATTCCCACGCAGGGGAATGCGAAAAATCGATAAATGAGTTACTCTTGTGGGCGAGGGCCCATTTCTTCGGGGGATCCTTCGTCAATGGCTCCTATGATGATGTCCTCGAACAAGCTTGTTACTCCTTCCAGCATGTCTTCAGGGTCCTCAGTCTTCGAGGGTATCGAATCTTCGATGCCGCCCCATCCATCTGGGACAATGCTCCGGGGATCAATGTAGAAGCTTGGAGGGGCCGAATACTTCACCAGGTAGTCAAACTTGCCGCTCGGCTGCCCCAGGGTGTCTATCACTTCCGCCTCATCCTGCATCATTACCGGAGGACCAGGGAATGTTTCATGAATAGCTGGGGGCAACGGGTTTTGCCTCCCTTGCCTTCGGTTAGGCGTTGGGTTCGGTCCTTCTTGTCTTCTTCCTCCAGAATTTTGTCCACCTCTTCCATGGTACCCTAATCCAGTAGAATGGGACCTCTGAGGGGCTTCAATGGGGTCTCGAATGCCTTGACCATTTCTTCCAAGACCGTTACCAGGAACAAAACCGTTCCTGACCATCACTCTACCAACCATGAGGGCCGCATTTGAAACTTCAGGAGTAGGAGGCGTCGAGTCAGGAGAGGCATGTATGGTGGATACTAACTAGAAAGAGTGGTAGCTTGCTTCAAACTCAAAGTCTGGCTCCACATAAGGGATGGCCGTCTCCTGATAGATCCGGTGATCCTCCTCACCATACACGGTGACCAACTTCCTTTCAATCACGAACTTTACAGCCTGATGCAAACTTGAAGGTACCGCTCCCGCGGTGTGTATCCAGGACGACCCCGGTAAGAAGTTGAATGCAGTGGGGATGTCCAAAACTTGAAAGGGAATGTTGAAGACGACCGGCCCTATTTGTATATCAAGGTGGATTTGCCCGATCACGTCCTTCTTTGTGCCATCGAAAGCTCGCACAGAAGTTGTTGCACCATGTATCTTGGATGGGTCAACTTTGAGGCGGTGAAGAGTAGCCAATGGGCATATATTTAGGGCAGACCCATTATCAATGAGCACTCGAGACACATGAGTAGTCTTGTGCTTGACAGATATGTAAAGTGCCTTGTTGTGCCCTCTACCCTCAAGAGGGAATTCCTCATCGGAAAAAGCAATCAAATCCTTGAGAAGGACTGATCCTACAAATTCTTCTAACTTGTCTGCCTCAATCGTTTCTGGCACATGAATTTCACTTAGCACCTTCATTAGTGCCTTTTGATGCACGGGCGATGTCTGTAGGAGTTCAAGCAAAGAGACTTGGGCAAGCATTTTCCTCAATTGGTCGACCACGTTGTACTCACTTGCTTTAATCACAGCCAGAAATTTCTTAGCCTCTTTATCAGTGACAGGCTTTGCGGGTTGAGCATTTGCTTGAGCATAAGTCCGGCCAGACCTTGTAACAATGCCAACATCCAAGTCATAGGACCAAGGGACGGCCTTGTTGCTGACATACTCATATGGCTGTGGTATTTCAATCACTATCTCATCATCAGATGCGTCCTCTAACTGGGGCATGTCCGCAAGTAAAGGATCAACTTCTTCTTTTTCAGCAACAAGTGCGGCTTGTTCCTCCTCCCAATCGATGATGATGTGGGAAATAGTGGAAACTATGCAATTATGGTCGGCGTATACTATAATGCCGTCATCCACCATCTTGGCAACTCTTTCCTTCATTAGTGACAGGGGGATATCCTCATGATCCAGATAATACCCAGCTCTCACTAGGCCATTGTAAGCATCCGCCACATGTACCTTCGAGTTCTTGATGCGACCGACTTCAGGTTCCAGAATGGCATTCACTGTACCCTCATGCTCAGGTAGCGGATTCTTTTGGACATTTGGTTGAGCTGTTTGGAACGAAAAGGCCTTCGTGTCCAAGAGATTTTAAATCTTGTGCTTGAGGGTGAAACACTCATCAGTTGAATGCCCCAATTCCCCACTATGGTAATCACATTTCTTTGTTGAATCATAACTACGAAGGACTTCGCGGTTAGGGCGCTTTGGCCCGCTAGTAAGCAAGCCTTTCTTTCTTAGGATCGCCAACACTTGGGATGGAGATCTAGGGAGAGGAGTGAACTCCCTTTTATTATTTAGAAATTGTGGGCGACCAGCGGTTTGTTGCTGCCTTGGATTGATCTGGGCGGGCGGGCCACGGTTGATACTTTCTTGGCTGTAAGCCATGTTCACGTTCACAACAGCTTCTTTCTCCTTCTTAGCAGAGAATCTTTTACTTGATGGTTCAGCAAACCATCCTTCCCTTATCCCCATTTCGATTTGTTCTCCCACTGGAATCAGCTAGTTGAAATTCTCGACATAAGTGCTAGCCATCCGATTACGGAAATCAGATGGGAGGGTCTTTATGAACAACTTCATCAACTCCTTGTCAGTAGGCTCAGGAGTGATTTGAGCAGCTAGATTTCGCCATCTCACGGCGTACTCCTTAAACGACTCGCTCCTCTTTTTCTCCATCCTCTCAAGATCTTCTCGGGAAGGAGTGATGTCCATGTTAAACTTGTATTGCTTGATGAAGGCATCAGCCACCTCATTCCAGGTCTCCAGAAGGTTCACGTTCTTCATCACATACCAATTTAGCGCGGGCCCAGTCAAACTCGCGTGAAATGATTGAATCATGAGGGGCTCATTCTTGACATATTGGGCCATGCGTACATGGTACATCTGCAAATGAGACTTTGGGCAGGTCGTACCATCGTACTTCTCAAATTCCGGCATCTTGAACTTCTTTGGCATCTTGACTTTCTCGTAGACTGACAAGTCAAAAGGGAGTGAGTTCTGTGACTCCTGCAGTTATTTCACCTTTTCTTCAAGTTTCGCGAAGCGTTCATCCGGCTCCGTCTTGGGGAGGTCAACAAGCTTTCCCTTTTCCACATTGATCGGGGATGGGTCGTCTTCTAAATCAAGCATGCCATTATTACTCAACTAGGGGTCATATGCTTGCTTCGGGATAACAGCCTGAGGAAGAACGGATGGAGGAGTCGGATTGACTTGGAATGATTTGAATTGAGTCATTATAACCTCCATGGAGGTAGCTAACTGATGGAGCTGATCTTCTATATTGGACATACGATCACACATCTCGTTTTGGTCCATGGCAACGATCGCGTGATAATGGGCGAGCGTGGGGGATCCGTTACCACCTAATACGAAAGAAATGAACAAAAATAAGTATCTCATATGAAAAATGAACGCCGATCCATGGCAACGATCTAGAGCTTTTATTAATGGAATTTTTGACGAGTCTAGCAAAATAGGAATTTGAAATACTCTAAACAAATGAACTAGGAAAGTAAAAGACTCGACTCCCTAAACATCAATCTAGAAATGAGAATGACGTGATTGATTCAAGCACTTCATTTAGCGTGATCAATATACACTCGAGACACCATCCGGCGCAATCGCTTATTCTCCTCTCGAGCTTTCTCGGCAACCCTCTTGAGGCGTTTATTTTCAGCACGGTTGGTGATCTTCAGTGGCGCCTCAGGTATCTACGGAAGCAGCTCCTTCGAGATCTTGTGTTGTCGAATACAGTTAGTCGAGGCATAATACTTCCTTTCCTTACCCTCCAGCTCCTCTTCGGGCCACTTGAGTTTTCGTGGACGGCACATATCCCACATTGATTTGATTGTGAGAATGGAATCTTCATGGCCTTGGCTTCCATCAATGAAGTTGACTTGAAGCGGATCTGCTTGCAATGCCGGGGGAAGCTGTTGCACGACTTGGTATTGACGAGTTACTACGGTCGGATAGTACTCCAAAGCTCCAGTAAATCCCAATAGAGGGATTGGGCCAACACCTCCACACGTGAGTCTCGCCGCACGAACTTGAAACCACATAGCATGCCATAGAAAACCCTTGGAAGTTGGTTTTTTCATGAAAGCTAGCCACTCGAGAATAGTGGTAATCCGGTGCATGTTTTTGCTTATCCTCAAATTTCATAATGGGGTGATTAGAGTCATTGACATCATGTATAGTCATTAGACCACCAAATTTTTTCAAATGAGAAAGAAACCAAATTTGCAAAAGCTCAGGAGAGGAATGGAAAGTCTTATCACCATCTCCTTTAAATCGAGTGAGGGAAAGGAAAGTTTCAGTTAAAACAGTGTTTACAAAATTCTTTCCTTCCAACACTTGTTTGACCAAGTGAGCCATCAAAGGGTTAATAGCATTCTTGTAATAAGGAAAAACTATAAACCCAAAGAAGGCTAAAAGAAAAACCCTTCGCATTTGAGATGAAGGGCCAATTTCAAAATGTTCTTTTAGAAAAGATAGGGGACATGTGTTGCGATGAGCCTTTAAAACCTTTCTCACATCATCCCCTTTAATTCTTAAAAAATCAGATAAGGCCATAACGGGATCTATCCCGATAGGCGGACCAATTAACTCAGCTTTCAAAGGCTTTCCTATGGCAATGCTATATTCTTCCGAGGTGGGCATGAGCTCATGCTTACCGCCAAGAATGAAGGTAGAAGTCTTAGGACACCAAGAGTGGGCGAGTGCTTGGATAAGGCCGCCATGGATGTTGATACGCAGCAATGGAAGCAGTCGGCCAATGTATGACTCCACAAATCGACGGCCATCTTGGTCTAACTTGTCCCACCATGTGCCGAGCTCTTGCTTCGGAGGGAGAATAATTCGAAGGTCCGGTATCCCCATTGTATATTGACCAAGACTCAATAAAATCCTAATGCCATGGACCAACAAAATAATATGACAAGGTAAGTAAATTGCAAGGGTGAAAGTTTAGAGAACTTACTTTACCAATGAGGGGCAATCACATAGACATGCGCATGATAAGTGGTTCGATTTCTACTCTAGAAGGCTTAACAAGCTGGAGCCACAAGGATGATCGGACTAGCCACGGGCGCGTGGACTATGTCGGGTCCTCATGACTCCGGCTTGGTCAAAGAGCCGTCCCAGGTCACGGGCATGCGGACCGAGGTGGGTACTCTTGACACCATGAATGAAATTTCAGGATTGAGATGGGCGACTCGTACCACGAGCTTGCGATCGGAGTAGTATCCATCTCAATACCATCCTAGATGATCCTATGGCGGCCCAGGTCCAGCGGCAGGTTGTGTGTGCAATAGTGTAGTGCTAAATGCAATGCATGCACAACAGTTTATATCAAGCAACACTTCATACATAAAAATAAACCATTCATTCCTACACCTCCCTGCAAAACAAAGGTCAGCAAACACTTCCCCTTATACCTCCCAATCTGCAAAATCATTTAACACCTTAAATGTTAGGGACGTACTTGGGATCCTCGCTGCCAAACAAAAATATTTTTCAAAAGAAAAGAAAAATTGGCCTAAGTCCACTAAGGGTTTTAACCCAAGTCCCCAGTGGAGTCGCCAAGTTGTCGCGACCAATTTTTTCGGGGTGTGAACTACCTAGGGTTTGGCTAATGGATTGTTAAGCCTAGACTTAACTCGGGCTCTCCCAAGCCCATACCAATTCGCGACTTAGGTTTGAATTCTTAACATGCAAATGATTTTTATTAAGGAGTCGCCACTAATCAGTTTTTGGTGGGTCGATTAGAAACCCAAGTAAAGTAATGGGAGATTTACTTTACTCCTACGAACCAGAGATTCTAGATACGGGGACTTGGTTACGCTAGATTCCTCTAACGCCCTTTCGGTACCTTTTCTTTTATTTTGAAAAAATGTTTAGCAGGCAGCTTGAATTAATTTTAATTTATCTCCCTAACATGTGAGGTGATCATGCGGGTGCGCAATCCACCAATTTAACACCCAAAAAAAAAACAATAAATGGATGGCAAAACTTACCTCAAAGCAATGAAAGCACCTGCGATGTTAAATTAAAATCCACATCATCAGTCCTAGATATGGTTTCTAATTAACACGCAAATTTCTCTTTTTTTTTTTTTGTCTTCGCTTTGTTTAATGGAATTTAATCTAAATGCAATGCATGCTAACAACCTAATATGACTTGGCAAAATGACCTAAATTAAATGACATGAACAAAGTAGATCCTAAAGAAGTGCAGTAATTTAAGTAGCAACCTAAATGTCTTAATATGCAAATCTTAATTAAATGGCCCTAAAATACAAATTACTTAACATGCACCTAATTTTTTGGATTTTTTTATCTGGAATTTTGAATTAATAAAAGCTCTAATTGAACTACTTAAAACGAATAATTTTCTAATTCGTGTTTAGGATTAATTTAAATTAACCCTATTTTGGCTTAGAAAACCATTTCTTTATTTTTTGATATTTTTTTTAGGATGCCAACTTTTCTAAGAATGAAATTATCTAAATCTAATCCTAACCTATTTAAAAAAGAGATTTCTAAAAATATGATCCTAAAAATGTGATTCAAAAAAAAAAAAACTAATTTACTAACCTAAATGGCTCATTTACTAAATCTACATATCTAATTCTACATGCTCATGCAAGATTTTGATTTTTTTCTTTTTGATTTTATGATTTTTTTATTTTTCTAAAAATGCAATTTACCCTAAAAAGGTGGAAGTAATCTATCCTAAGATATTTGAATGAAATTCATAACTAAATTAAAATTATATCCTATTTAAACTAGGAATTAGGTCATCCTAATTTAAATTAAGACATTGTTTTAATTTAGTAATTTCTAGCCTAACATGCAATCTATCTAAAAAATTGATCTAAGCTTAAAATTAAACATGCAATTCTATTCTAAAAATTGATGATTTTTTGTTTGCTTTTTGCTTTTTTTTTTTAATTAAAATTTAACATGCAATTCAACTAGCATCCTAAGTGAATTTTTTTGTTTTTATGATCTAAATAAAATCCTAATCTAAATATGCAAGACAATAAAAACTAACCCTAATCTAAGATTTTTTTGAGTTTTTTCACCTTTTTTTGTGTTTTGAAATTAACAATTCCTAAACATGCAACCTAAACCAGTTAATTTATTTTTTTTTTGGATTTTTTTATTTTTTATTATTTTAAAAAATGAAATTTCTATCCTAATCATGCAAACCCTAAAACTATATTTTTTGATTTTTGATTTTTTTAAAAGGAAAATTAATTAAACAACCTTAGCAAGTCAAGCAAAATTGATTCCCAAAATTGACGAATCGTATCTCGTGCATGAGATCGGGTTGGCCAATTTCGCGAAAAATCACAAATCGGATCTCGGACGGGAGATCGGATTGGCAATTTTTTTTAAGTAACCACGAGTCGGATTTCGGGCACGAAAATCGGACTGGCAATTACTAATTTCATGACAAATTTATCAAGGAATTTCACCTTAACATTAATGGTACAATTTCTCCTAAAATAACAAATAATGTTCAATAAACAGAAAAATAAATAACATAAAAGAGTAAAAATAAAAATAAAGATAAAAATAAATAAAAAAGAATTTACTTAATTTTCTTTTTTTGCTTTTTTTTTTCTTTTTTTCTTTTTCTCGAAAAAGAAAAAAAAAGAAAGAAAGGGGTGTGGGCGGCTAGGGCTTGGCGGGCGGGGACGGCGCGACGGCGGCGTGGCGGCACGGCAGCGGGGCGTCGGCTCGGACGGCGGGGGCGTCGCGGGCTCGGCTCGGCTTGGGCGGCGAGGGGCAGCGTCGGGACGTCGCGACAGCAGATCTGGGCGGTAGGGGCGTCGCGGCGAGGGCGACAGGGCGTCGCGGATGCGAGGGCAGCGAACGGAGGTGGCATCTTCGCTGGCGGAGGTGGAGCGAGGTTGACCGGGCCACGGATCGGCTCAGGCTGGCGTCACGGCGAGGAGGGAGGCTCGAGTCATGGCTGCTGTGGAGGGGCGGGGCGACGCGGTGGCTGCTTCTAGGTCGACGGCGACTCGGCGAGGGCGTCGGGGAGCGTTGCGGGGCCTGGATCTGGCTCGGCGGTAGCAGCTAGCAACGTTGGGGGGCGCGAGGGCGGAGCAAGAGACCTCGCGGCTCGAGATCTGGGCGGCAGGGGCGTCGCGGCACTCGGATCGGCTCGGCGGTGGTGGGGCAACGTCGGGGGTGCGAGGGTGGAGCGGGAGACCTCACGGCTCGAGATCCGGGCTTGGGGGCGTTGCGGCAGAGCGAGGGCGGCACGCGAGCGGAGTCGGGAGCGGTGGACGGTGTTGGGGCGGCCGAGCTGTCTTGCGAGGCCGTCGACGGCGACAACGACGGCGTCCGGCGAGGAATTCCCCCCCGGGGGACGACGAACGGGCGCGGAGGAGAGGGGGCTTCAGCCCTTTTTTATTTTTTATTTAAAAAAATTCTCTCTCTCTCAGCTCCCTTTTCTCTTTTGTCTTTTTGCTTTCAAAATTTCTGAACGAAAAGTCAGCCCCCCTAGCTCGACCGTACGCACCTGCTTTTATACACCCAAAAATTGTATCCTCGCAGTATATTTTATTACCAATTTTGCTCGCGCGCGATACCTCTGAATATATCATAGAAATATTTTTGCATATTCTATCCAAAAATTCCCCTTTTGCGCGAAACACACCTCCCATCACATATTACCTAAATCTATAATAATCTTAACAAAAATAACAAAATATAACAAAATGAAATAAAATCTGCCTAAACTATATGCCATGCATTTTTTATTATTATTTTTATTTTTTAGCAAATATGAACCCCCAAAATTTATGTGTCAACATACACCAAACTAGTTTATAAAACAAAGTCTGCAAAACAGGGGTGGGGGTTTCATAAAACTACAGCTCCTCATCATCGACCTCATCCTGATTGGAGCCTTCAGTTAAGTACACTGGAGTCCCTGGATCGGAAAGATCCGGATCCACCACTGAACCCTCCAGAGGATCAGCCGTGCCCTTCCCAAGAGCAATCTCCAAGACATACCTAGGTATCTCGGATTTAGGTATGGGACCTTCCCTCTGTTCGTTCCGCTTCTGATGATGCCATGATCTGAATTAATGAGGTACCTTATGGGGTAAGGCCTCATCCACCTAGACCATGGACTTCACCAATTCATACACCCATCCCCTGGGATCCCCATGCAATGGGATGAAACACTTCTATTCCGTGACCTTCTTAGGTCGACTAAAACACTCAGGAGGAGCTACCATCTAAGGACCTGAAAATATTATCCCACAACGGGGTGAGACGACATATCAGCAAATTCACCTCCTAAGACTCGACTAGGAAGAAAATATTACCCAAGGGCTGTCTAAGCATAAACACGAGTTAGAGGACTTACCTTGGCCTTAGTCCCTTCCTACAAGTGAACACAATTCAAAACTTCATGGAATCACATCAATGAATCAATTCAACACATCAGATCGAATCATCAATCAATTGACCCAGTCGATTCCATGTCATCAAGACCATCTCTCAGTCAATTAACTTAATACTATCTATCAAGTTTGACCATGTCCAGAACTACTCATCCTAAGCTAAAGATAGATATTGTAGCTCACCCAAAGCTGATAATATAGTATACTGCTCACCCTAAACTAACATATCAGAGCTCTCAGGTCGATATAGTATACTAATAATACTCACTAGAAGCTGCTAAGGTATGCTGCTCACCCTAAGCTCACATATCAAGGCTCGTGGGCGGATATAACATACCGGTATACTACTTATCCTAAGCTGACATATCAAGGCCCGTAGGCTGATAAGATGCTCACCATAAGCTGATAAAGTACACTGTTCACCCAAAGTTGATATATCAAAGTCCGTAAACTGATATAGTATACTTATTTTCACCAGCTGAGAATGCCACCAATTTTATCATTCTCAATAAAATACTCATGTGTGGGTACATGGTCGGCCTTAGCCAAAATATAATACTTTCCTTTCTATAAATCCCACCATTTAATATGGTCTACCAAAATATTTTTGGCCCTGTAAATTGACACTCGGTTATTTTCCAATCAATTACTAAAAATAATAATTTTTGGGATAAATACCCTAAAATCACAAATCACACTCAATTAAATAACTCGGCAAAGTTTGCGTCATACTGGTCCACAGTCATTGGACCTTGATGAAGGCACAGAAATTTCACCATCTTTAATTGCTTGGCACAGCTAGAGAAATATTTGCTGTTGAATACTCTATCAAAGGCGTTCCACACTGGAACCACACCTTATGGGAATACCTCTTCTTTGGTGGCCCTCCACCAAGTACTAGCAATCCCCTGCAATTGATATACTGCAAGGATGACCTCCTCCTCGTCAGCCCACCTCAATAGTGCAAACACTTTCTCCAATTCTTCGATCTAGAGGGTTGTAGCCTTGGGATCTCATGTTCCTGTGAACTTCAGTGGTTGCAACTTTAGGAATTGTTCAACGAGCTTATGAATCAGTCTCCTGGCAATCACGTTCCCATGTGGAACTTTAGCAGGTATGGTAGCAGCTGCGGCATTAGCGACGGCTTGATTCTGGGCTTGTTACCCCATCAGATTTCTAATAGTCTGAAGTTCCTGCATGATCCCTTCGAATTTGGGATCACCAGGGGTTGCTACCCTAACACCAACCAGCGGGACTGGCGGAGGTGCTACTCCACTTGCGTTGGCCTCAGCCTAAGCTCTACCTCAGCCACCTTGGGTATTGACCCTTGTCGGTGTCCTGCCTCGAGTTACTGAAGAAATGGTCCTCTGGCTACGAGTCCTCGGCTCTTGATCACTCATGCTGTAGACTTTCTACAAAACCTGTGCCTAATTCCATATAGAATTAGAAACTGAGTGATCCCACAACCAATTTATCAAATAGCTATCAATCACATGCATCGGCATAAAATAAATTCCTACTAAATATCCCAAGAACCCATCACATCTTATCACTCCAAACACTGACCTTGCTCTAATATCACTAAACGGGGATGTCACGCCCCAATCCTCGAGCGCGTGCCCATCCCTCTGTGGTCAATAAAATTTTCCGACTTTCTAGGACGAGTCATCGATCCTTACATTTTATTGCACAAGCGGAAGCAAATAATAAATCCCCTCACAGTAATCATCTCGAGATAGAAAAGCAGGATAACAGATTAATAAATAAACACGCTTTTATAAACATATTGAGTCATGTACAAGAACCTATGCTCAAAAGATTTCAAAAGACGGTTCTCCAAAAAGAAGGTAACCTAACTGACCTACTCCTTAGGTTCCCTTAGCTAGGCTTCGGATCCACCACTATGAGATCCTAAAAATTTAAGCCCATGACAAGGTGAGGTATAAATCTTAGCGAGTTCACGTTCTAAACCCCGATTATGAGGGAAATATGCCTAGAAGCGTCCTAATCACACAATTGCACAACTATAGGGACTTACCTCGTCTCAAGTCCACCTTGCAGGTCAGTACAAATTATATCGTAGACAACCATACAGATATGAGCAACAATTAAGCTCATCAATAGGAACGTCATACTCAATTATAACAAAGCACAAGGGTCCTAATTATGGGGCAAAATCGTTATGACACGTCCTATACCATGCCACACAATTTTGTCCCATAATTCGGCACATTCAACTCAATTAATCATGCGTTTCTAATTTTGATTTGGACATATAGCACGGCCTACTCTCTGTCGGCAGTCTTTTGGTATTGCCAGGCTTCACCTCACACCATTGAGCACGGCTATGTCTTTCCTAGATGGCTTTCCCGAAGGAGCACGTGTCTAGAATCTACTGCGAACGGCTTTCCCGTGGTCTAGGGGCATCCCATATAGGGGTAATGTCCAACTTAACAGCCCGGGACGGGTTCTCTTAACCAACACATGATCACTCAAGTATGGCCCAGGGCACTGTGCATTGCATTCAAATACCTCAATTAAAATGGTGAACCTAACCTTTTTTCTTCGTATTAGAAATACATGATAAAATTATCATGTGTGGGTATATGGTCAACTCGTTCCAAAAAAAGTGATATCTTTCAATTTAAAATCCCACTATTGTATATAGCATATAAAACCATTTTCGGTGTCAAAATCCAACACCCATGATTTTTTGAATAAATATTGAAAATTCACAAATTTTGGAATCAAATACTCAAAATTCCAATCAGCACTCAATTTACTCAATTTAACACTCAATTGCAGAAATTAACCACACCATTGTAATTAGTATGAAATTCCGATCACCGACTATTCTGGTCTAATTTATAGAAAAAATTAATAAATAAATAATTTCTAATATCACCCGTGGTGGTGGCGTAGTTGGTTGGGTGCAGGTTCCTCTCACGAAAGGTCCTGCATTCAAATCACGGCGTGGTCTGCCTTGCGAGAAAGGAACCCACGACTTACCCGAGCAGCAAGGGTGGTGGTGACTCTACTACTCCCTAGGGTTTACTCTCACCGCAAAGCGGCGTACGGGGTTCCCTAGGTCACCAAAAAATAAATAAATAAATAAATAAATTATAAAATTAATTAAATAAATCAATTTAAATTCTAAAAATGCCAACCTAAGCCAAAATCTAAATTAAATATTGAAACGGGCCCAGAAAATTCTTGAACCAAACTAGATAAATAATACAATTTATCTAGGCCTCAATTAATTTAATCTAACTACCTAACATGCATAATTAACTAATTAAATCACTAATCTAATTTAACTAACAACCTAATTCCTAATTAATTTAATCTAAACACCCCTTAAACGTCATTAGCCTACTAAGAAGCATTAGTGCATAAACTCATCGGTTTAATGCGAAAACCGGTTCACTGCGATGGTGGCGCAACGGCGACCGAAACTAGAACTTTCGGCGACGTCAACAGACACTTGGACTAGGCCAAAAGGGCCTTGCAAGCCCACAACAAATTGTTGGGCTTGGTCTGGGCTAACTTTAAATGGGCTGAACTCCAATAACGGGCTGGAAATTTGCGGGCTGATGGACTTAACTTCGAGCTGAACTAAGGGCTTCAAATGGCTTGGAGTTTGCATGTTTGCTAGACTGAATTCGTGGGGCTTCAAACGGGTTGGAAATTGGCTAATTTGTGGGTTGAGATGGACTCGTGGACTGCTCAATGAAGACTAACAACGGCAATTGGTGGCTGGCTTTTGAGACAGTGACAAAATGGAGAAGGATCAGTGGCGTTGGTAGCTGCTTCAATCAACGTTGCTGGGGATGTGAAGCGATTTGACTAGAGACACAACAATGTGGATGGCAGCAGTTAAGTTGGTGGCTTGACTTCATGCAGTTGGCATTGGCAACTTGTGGTCAATTGACCGTTGAAGAAATTGGTGGGATGGGCTTTGGTGGTCGCTGGTAGTCAACACAACAATTTTGCTGAGGAAGTTGACTTGGGAAAACAAAAATTGGTGGAGCAGCAGGTGGTGGAAGAAGACACGAGCATGGGTGAGTAGAGAAGGGGGGAAGAAACGTGGCAAGGGCAAAGGCTGATTCGGTGGATACGAAAAGCAAAGATGCAAAGGATAGAAATGAAAATCAAAGCAGAACAAAGAGGGATTGAGGACGAAGACGCACGAAGATTGGGGAAAAAGGGACCGGCTGAAGTGCTGGATAAGCCAAGGATGAGGGGGCCAAAGTCAACATATTTATCCCCTCCATTGAATGCCTTGTCCCCTAATACTTTTTAGAATCAATTGAGTCCATAAATAGCACAAATAGATGCCAAAAATACAGCCCCCAAACCATATTCCGAATTTCAAATTTTGGACTTCAATTCCTTAACAAAATTCCCCAAATTGACGTCCAATTTTGCTAGGGAAAAAGCCCATACAATTTCTGCAAGTCCCCATCGCCAAATAGCTTTGCTTGGAAGTCAAAATTCCCTTCAATTGACCCCATCCGAATTTCCATTATTTTTCCGCAACATCCGAATTGATTTTCCGTAAAAATCTTGGAATCTCTTAAAATTCTTTGAATGATGAGTTGAAATTTCTAAAATGAATCGTGACACTGTTGAACTTTCAATTTTTGAAATCGGGTTCAAATTGGCGGTTAATTTCAATTTGAAGCGATTTTAGTGTGACTTAGTCTATCGGATAGCTTTTAGGAACTTTTCGTGCAATTGACCCGTGGTCAATTATTTTCGAGTCACAACGTACATCTTCGACACATTAGTGACTCTTGGTTATCGTGAAAATCTCAAGTTTCAATTATGGACACTAGGTACAGAAATGACAAAAAAATCAGTGTAGTGCCGTTCGACGAGAATTTTGTAATTAGGTGGAATCACTCACGCACTAATCACATATCCCCATCGAATCGACCTATCTCCAGTTTCTAATCGATTTTTTATGGTATCGTAATGACACTTGCAAATTAGCACAGTCGAGTAGTCGATTTTTTATGGTATCGTAATGACCCTTGGTGCGTCGATGAAATGCTCGATTTATTTAATCGAAAATAATTCTGAAAATTCAAGCTATCACAATAGAGGTTGTCATCGTCGTAGTAAATGGCGACCACAACAGGCGATGGTTATTCTATCCTATTTGTTGATTTTGTATTGTGTATATAATCCTAATTTAGTTCATATCAGTGACCTACTGTACAAGATGTACAACATAACAAATCTCCTCGCGTTTCTTGTTTTATTCTATCCTATTTTAATCTCAATTTTTGTCTCAATTATTGTCTTGAAATTTCAAATAGTTCTAGGATCTCAACCCAGACTTCCTCACAAGATTGATAGTCAAAAAATAGATGGCTCCTTGACTCACACCATCGATTGAGGAAACTTGTGCAATCGGTCCATATATATTACATGGATGCGAATTCAATTGTAAATTTTTTTAATTTTTCCAATTGAGTCTCAAACTATTACATCCCAAACCCTAAGCGCACGAACATACCTTGACAGTCGATTAAGTTGCCACGTCCCAGGACTTGTCACTGACCTGTTCTTTTTATCTTTCAATTAAACGCATGTAGAAGCAATTTATATAAAAACCCAGTCAACCAATAAACAATAGGGATAGTAAACACCGCAAACATTTGCAAAGGCGCAAACTTTATATATTAATTTGTTAACCCTATGAAGTTTTAATAATTACAAGCACATTTCAAAGGGCGACTTCCTACCGACCAACTAAAAACCCTACTAGGATCTAGGTTAACCTAACTTCTCTAACATGAGGCCAACCAAAAGCGACACCAGGCATGCTTGCGTCTTGGCCCAAACTATACGTGACAGCGTTCCATCCTACGGGACTGAAAACAATTAACAATAGCGGGATGAGATAAAATCTCAGCGAGTCAATAGCTTAAGCCTTGATTAAGGCGCGAATTCCTCTTGGAGGTAGCCTAAACACACACAATATACAAACTTAACTTGTGTTGGCAAACCTCTACATATTAGTATATCAACTATGCATCATCAATGCAATAAGTACAATTAATAACCATAACACATAACTCTTATGTATCGAGCATTCACATGGGTCCCGATTATAAGGTAAAACCTGTTTTGGCCCATTCCATATCGTGCTTCACAATTTTACCTCATAATAAAGCACAATACATCACAATCATTCATACATGTTCCGATTATTACAACTCATCGGATCATGGCTAACACCACAGTTGGCGATCTTCCGGTATGACCGAGCATTGTTCCGCCACATTGGATACGGCATTGTCCACAACCCTCGCTCAGATAACATTCTATAAAGGAGTATCAATTCAGCCTCAACCGTGACTTGGCATCAGACATCATCCCCAAACTCTTGTTAGCTTAAAGTAACTACACGAGTATACCAACAATCAAGCCAATTTTTATTGTCATTAATTAGCCCAAAACATAAGCGTTCGTTTTCAAATAATCAACAATTTCAATTTTTCACACTTAAAAATTTTTAGTAAAATATTATATGGTCACGTATTTGAAATCGATTCGTCAAACTTTGGTCACTTTTATTTTAAAACCACGTTTTTCCATTTCATATGTAAAACTCGGCATTTCAACCCGAAACCTCAAAATTCTCTATTTTCTTGCCATAAAACTTTCTTTGAAATAGTAATCAAAGCATATACATTAAACAACCAATAACATGGCACAACAAGCTCAAATAATCGTAATCATGCATAGGTCCATCCAATAAAACAAGCATAAAATTCTACTTAATGGCTAATCCGTCATTAAATTACACTCGTTGCAATTAATTAAGCTAATCACGATTAATTAAGCTAATGAGATTAATTAGGCTAATCATGATTATTTAAGTTAAACTTGAATAATTAATATAATTATAACTAATTAAAATTAACTGTCGTTAATTAAAATAATTACATTTAATTAAACAAATTAGGATTAATCAAATAAATCACAATTAATTAAGGCTAACCGTAATTACTTAAACTAGTCGCATTTAACGTTAATCTAAATTGTCCTAATCACAATTAAACCTTGAACTAACCTACCCCCTAAATGTAATTAATTACCTAATCAATGATTATGAGTTAAGTCATGGCCTTTCCGGTGACGGCAAGCTCGCAGTAACGGCGTTGAGAATGGGATGTTCGTTGCTCAAACGGAGGCTCGACGTCAGTAGCTCAAGTTCATGACTTGAGTTTGATTGGGCTTGTGACATCCTGAAATTTGACCCCGATTCGGATATATGAAATGGACATTTCGTCGACGCGCCTATGGTCATTTTCCTTTGAATGGGCCCCTCACGAGTTGACTAATCTATCAGGTGAAGCTATTAAGGGATATAAACGTGGCAGGCTAGAGAATTTGATTGGAAATCGATTGCTCGATTGAATAATCGGTAAGGGTCAATACGACACTGTTATAATTGAATTGTGATCAAATATAGGTCGATTCAACGGAATCACGTAATTGATTTGCGGGTGATTTCGCGTGATTGGGAAATTCGCGTCAAATGGCACTAACCCGATTTTCTATCGATATTATACTCGAGACACGTAATTGAAACCTTGCGATTTTTACAACAATCAGACTTCCAATAATGATTTTTAGCTCTTTCCTAAAATCCAAACCAACACTAAAAAATCAACCATATTTCTTAAATAGTTTCTTTATAAAATATCTACCAATCTTGTCAATTTTTCCAGGAAATAAAATGTACCGGAAGTGGTAGAGTAGCCTATCATTTGCCTAATCCAAGAGCCAAAAGTGTGAGATAGAACGAGAATCATGCGTGACCATAAAGATGGAGACAAGCTTCAGGCATGTTTACGTACCAATTAGGCCAAAGAACAGAGGAAAAGGACCTCAGACAAAAGTTACAAGCAAATAATCAAATTCCCATGCCGTATTTTATTCCAATCTTTTTGTCTTTGTTTATTCCTTCGCGTTTCTTTTTCTTACTTCATAACAGAGGTTCCAACAAACAGTCAATTCCTATATATAGTGCTCTTCTAGCTAAGGAAGGAAGTCACCTTTTCCTGGTACTTATTCCTTCACTATGTTTCTTGGGACAAATATCTCCGTTGCTTTTCTCTGCTTCAGTTTCTCCAATTTGTCTGAAGTCGGTGTTCTCGTCTTCTAAATCATACTTCTGGGATTCATTGGCCTTGAGTTCAGGTCTCGTGGTGCTAGTCTCGTGTTGTGTTGCACCTCTTTCTTGCCTATTACTTTAGTTAGCTTGCATTTGCTCGTCGTCCTTACTAACAAGTATTACTTTTAGGGACAGATGTTTGTATGCTTCCTATGCTTTGGATGTTTCGGTAAGTGATTATCGTACTTTAATTTGTTGGTCAGTACACTTAAACATGCTCTATACAAGTTATAGCACATGTTTATATTTGTTATCATGTTCACTTTCCAACTGGTGAAAGAACTACCGGTAGAAATTATGACCCTTCACAACCTGTCACTTTTGACATTTAAAGATTGCCTCGTCAAGAATAGTATAGCAAATGTGCTACCTTATGCAATCTTTCCTACGTGAATGGGATCTAAGAAGTCTGCAGGTTTAGAAATGTGGTAGGATTACAGGATTATTTTGGAGTTGAGAAGGCGCTGCTTCTCAAAATTTTGAAAATCCAACCTGAGAGCAGATGCATCTGAAGTCATCTAATCTATTGTTGTGTTGTATTTTGGTGCATATAGTAGAAGGCCAGAGAGAAGTGGAAATGTGGCGTTCTGATTGGGCGACACATCTATTCTAATACCCATCACAAGAATTTAAAGTAATAAAATCCCAAAATTAGAAAAGAAAAAGGCCTTGGTTCATGAAGAACGAGTAAGTTTCACATTCAGGGTTAGAACTCACATATTTGGTTCCAGCTCTAAAATTGCGGCAAAAGTGGGGATAGTATATGTTCCATATCACTATGTAACCTTTGCAGGTACCCTGCATGATATTTAATAATAAATAAATGTGTACTTAATTGTTTATTATTATTTGTTTCTTCCTTATGAAGTGTTTCATACATTAACGTGTGAAAGCTCTAATTGATCAATTAATCTCCAACCTCATTTAGAAAATAACTCTCTCTGTCTCTTTGTCTCTCCCCATGCATACTATGTGTGCGTAAGTATGTGTGATGAGATTGACTATGTCTACAGATGATACATTTTAGTGCATATCATTGTGATAAGTTGCTGTCTCAACTCATGAATTTAATCGAAAGATGGAAATTTATTAATTTATATATGTTTGCTTTTGATGCTATAGACATCATAGGATTGTTACTATTAGACATGAACGTGGTTTTTAACATGTAATTCATTTAGGTGTTGCGTTGAATGTTCAATATGAGTAACTAGAACAATTGTAATTTCTGTTCAATGATTAAAAAAAAAAAAATTGAATAAATACAACGTAGTTTAGGGTACTTTGGAATGGAACAACAATTCCAAGTTCCAAGGTGGTTTCAAAAGCATATAAAATGGGTTTCAAATTTTAAAAACTTGGAACAATTGTCTGTGGGGTAAAGAACTCTAGTAAATACTCCCATATTACCACTCCTCCACCTTTTTACTTTTCTTTTTGTTTTATGTAAAAAAATATATTTTAACAATAATTTGGAAAACTAATATTTGAAAAAGAAAGGAAGAAAAAACTTAAAAACGACATCTATAGAATTTGTGCAGAATTCACCTTTAGAGAACTCCAATAGAACGTGGAGGCTAATATAAAGAAAATCCCAAAAATGAAATTATCCGGATTGCCAAATAATTCATGACTTGCTCAAATTTGAAAAGACCAAACTTTTCCAAGAAAGCTTGCCAAAACGACCTTTTTGAGCATCAAATTGCGACCGAGTAAACTTAGAGAAAAGATACTTATAGTAGAAGAGTGAAGGTTTTGCAAATTAAATTTGGAAACTTTGTTTTTCATCGCATAGAGCAAAACATGGAATGGGCAAGAAAAAAGAAGTATGCATTACCTAAGAGTAAATTTTCAAGAGAAACGGGAAAAAAAGATAAAAGCTCGTACACTAGTGTATGATGATAATACATAATTATACAAGAAAAAGATGAAGAAAATCCAAGGTAAAGAAAATCTATAGTCAAGCGAACAAATAAGTACTGGGTTAATACTACGAAAAACCTAAAACTAATACATATGTGACAAATTTACCTTAATTAATTTTTCTACTACCAAAAAGGCAAAACTGATATATTTGCGACAAATTTATTCAAAACCAATTTTTTGACTATTAAAAACCCAAATTAATATATTTATATAATATTATGAAAAATCACAAACTTGTGTATATCTATGACCAATGGAAGGTAAAACCCCAAATTAATATACTCGTCAATTATCATGTGTCATCTAACTTAGCTATTTGATAGCAAAACTTTATAAATATTAATGAAGAGTAAATTTACCATGTGTGTATCAATTTAAAATTTTTTGTAGTTAAGAAATAAGTTTGGAATAAATTTATCACTGAAGTATCGATTTAAAGTTTTCCATGATATTAACTTAAAATGAAAGGAAAGACTCAATGGAAAGACATGGCAATGAAGAAATTTAACTAGTTGACCAGATAGAAAAATGAACAATTTATGAAAATAAAGAAAGATGTGAACATCATTGGGGAATGTTTTGATCATGGCACTCCACTTTATTTTTATAGAAGTACTCAACATAATCACTTTTTGGCATCTCATTCTTTTTTGAAATATTTATCTATGTTTCTATAAAATGCACCAAATGAGGTGTTGACACCTACTCCACTATCGACACATGTCCTATTGGAAAATTATTTTCTTTTCCGGAAATTAATGTCAGCACTTTTTTAATTAAATATCCAGAAAAAAAACCCAATAAAATGGAATAAATTAATATATTCTGCCAATTTTGTTCCTTTAAAGATTTATTTTTGGTCGAACGTTCCTTACGAAAAATGTGACATTTGATCTGTTATTGGGTCCATATGTGTCACAAGGAAATTTATTCCCTTTTCCCCAAATTAATTTCTATGCTTTCTTTCTTCGATCCCCGAATGGTCAACATTGAAAGTCCAGTAAAAGATGAATAAAACTCTAAATGCCAAAAATGTTCTTTTACCGGAAAAGGAAATTCTTAATTATTTGTTAATGTCATAATTAAATTCCTAAAAAAATGTGACTAAAATCTTATTGTAAAATCTTTGAAATATACAAGAAGATAAAATTAAATCCTTATTTCTAATTTTTTTATTTTTGTAATTACAAACAGTAAACCAAGAATCTACGATGATAAAACCAATTGGAACACCAATAATTTGCATTCCCAAGCCCACGTGGACAGTCGATGTTTTAGGAATGATCAAAAGTTAGCAGCTTCAACAAAGCAAAGCTTAGAAGTGTCATTATTTTTCATCTGTTATTGAAAAATTGACTTGGAATAAATCATTCTTTCCGTTAGAATTTTCCTTAAGTTATTAGTCTCCCAAGATTTTTATCTGTTTTGAGAGAATGCTTTAGCGCAACATTTTTCCATGTACACCAAATTGTAGTGAGTATAGCCAGTTCATTATTTTGAAAAATCAAGGACATAAGAAGGTGGACGGCTGACGGCACTCATTTGTACAGAAGCTTCTTCAAAGATGGTGAAGATCTACATGAACACATTATAAATGAAAAAGAAAGAAAAATGGAAGGTGGAGTCGCAAAAGAAAATACAATCAACAACTCTAGGAAAGGAAAGAGAGATGAACATGGAGAGAGATGGGAAAGCGGGTAACTATGACCGGACCTTTTCCTTCTATCAATCTATTTTAATACGTTAGATTCGTCTGTTTTTATTTTACTTTTGACTTTTTATTTAATTATTAATTTTGCGGCTCATGGATAATATTATTATTTTTTAAATTCCAAACTCCCGACAATTCCACAATATTCAATTATTAATATGTAGTTTATTCATTATTTTTTATTTTTTATTTTTGACAGGAAAAAAATACTTTTTTTTTTCTTTTGCTTAAGTGTAAATAAACAGTCTTAAGAAATACACCGTTACCAAAAAAAAAAAAAAAAAAAAAACAGTCTTAAGAAATACACAAATATCTACCTACGTACTCCCTTTGCCTGGACTTTCAATGAACTAAATAAGCTTACAATTATCAAAAAGAAATTTATTTGCATTGCAAATCTTCCTTTCTATATGTAACGCCTGACAATCATTGTCAACGACAAGTAAAATACACAGAACTTAACAAAGTACGCGAGGGGCAAAAAAAAAAAATTACAAACCATATGCTGCCTCCAATACAGAATGAAAATCCAGAGTCCTACTAATGCATAACTTGTTGGATAAGCAAAGTGCACAGTCTTGGATTCAGTGGTGCGAGATTCTAACTGATTGAGAGAATTAATGCATGCAATATCGTATGCATTTATGCCGTTTTGTGCAAGCTCTTTGTAATTGTTCTTCATACAATGTGAACCTCACTCTGCATTTGCATTGATGTCTAGTGCGCACACCTGAACGAAGCTGCCATGAGTTTGAACACTGTGTTGCTGCTGTTTAAAGGCCTGTGGGGGGCATGGGGGATTCAGTTGTTGTTCACCTTAAGCTTTGCCTGCGAGATTGTTCTCGCAATATTAGGCAGCCGTCGGAAATATTTGACATCAAATTTAGCTAGATTCGTCATATGGGCCACATACTTGCTCCTTTCTTACTATGCAACATTGGCGCTGGGCAAGCTTACTGTGGTCCGCATTGACGATCCTGAGAATCCAGGTTATGATGTGGTGTTGGAAGGTCTATTGGCCCCATTGCTTCTGATGCAACTCGGGTACGTAGACAGCATGACAGCCTATGCGGTGGAAGATAACCGGCTAGGATTGAGACAGATGCTCAACATCGGGGTTACGGCTGTCTTAGTGCTTTGGATTCTCTTTAGATGTGGGCGCGGCTTGTCCCCTGTCTCATGGCTGTACTTCCCCTTGTTCATGGTTGGAATTGAGAAGTCGGCCGAGTGGGTCCGGGCTCTCCAGTCTGTGTATGATGAGAACTGGAGCGTAACTGCTGAGGACATCAATGAGGAAACCGAGATTCAGAGAAAGTTCAAAGAGTTCCCCGAGGACGACAAGTTTGCCTCTGCAAAGGACATCTTGAAGGCCTACTTTCGGTTCGAATGTCTGAAGCCCCACCTCGTGACCAGGCTGTACCACCCTCTGTTCATATCCCGCGACTAGATGTCCATCGATGATTACACTGCCATTCGTGCTTTCACCATGACCGAGATTGAGCTAAACTTCATGTTCGATGTGCTCTACACTAAAGCGCCCATTCTGTACACCAAAGTTGGCCTGGTGGTCCACTTCTGCGGCTTCTTCTTCTTGGTGTCTGCTTTGTGTGGATTCGCCATCATCTTCAGGGATGCCTTCTTGATCGATATGTATGTCACCCATACCTACGCAATACTGATAGCAGTCACATCATTTGAGCTTTACCAAATCATGGTACTGCCTTTTTCAGATTGGGCAGTGGTGAAGATGAGTATGAAACTTAAGATGCCGCTTGTCCGAAGGCTCCTCCCTTGTCTAGCCAATTGGTGCATGAAGCAGAAAAGATGGTCGAGGTCAATGGGGCAGTTCAATTTGTTAGACCCCAACCTCATAAACAAAGAATGTCCGAAGCCCATTGCCACGGTACTTGATTGTTTTGACAAAAGGAAGATCTTCAGGAGGCATCCGTTTTGCTCCCGCCAGGCCATCCCCTCGTGCCTCAAGGTGCTGGTAGTTGAAAAGATGGCGGAGCTAGAGAAGAAAAGACACCACCGGCCCTTCAAAGAAAGAGGTGAGTGGACGCTTGAGACTCACAACATCCAGGAGAAACGAGGACTGAGCAGTAGCATTGAGACGACATTTGATAAGAGCATCATTATCTGGCACATTGCGACGGAATTCCTCCACACATTGGAGAGCGAGAACTCCGCTGCTTGTAGAGGAAGCAAACTCCTATCAAACTACATGATGTACCTCCTGGCTCAACATCCTTATATGTTGTCCCTCAACACTGCTGACATCACGCTGGAGTACGCTTTTTGCACTCTGAGGCCTTTCTTTAGATACCGAGACTATAAAGAAGCAATTAGCACACTGACGTCGCCAGATGTAGAGTTGCCACCCCCCGTCAAACCAAGTAAGGAGACAAGGATCACTCGTGACTGGCACATGCTGTCGGACGTGCAGAAGCTTGTGGTCGACCTGAGGACGTTGGACAACAAGTGGGAGCGGATTAGCAGCATTTGGGTGGAGATGCTGTGTTATGGAGCACACAACTGCCAAGTGTATCACCATGACTATCTACTGAGAAGAGGAGGTGAGCTCATCACTCATGTGTGGCTCCTCTTGGCTCACAAGACCAACAAGTACCATACGAGCATTGACGAGCTTTCTGAAGATACCGCCAGCACCACGGCCTTGGCCACAGCCACCCCCTCGGGAAAAGGTCATTCTAGTTTCATCCAGAGGGTTTTTCTGGGGAAGAGAGACACTAATATATTTGACAACCCATAAATGACGCGGCCTCCTAACACGTAGTTGGGTTATTTATTTATATTATAATATATAAATATTAAAACACAGTTGGCCTTGTCATATGATATCAAAATAAAAGATCTTCAATTCCAATCTTTTTTTATTTTTATTTGTATCGGAAATTTTATTTTTTCCACCAATGCTTTGGTATTTGGCAAGAGTCTAGCCTATGTTTGAGGTGGAATATTAGAATATTTAAGCATTAAATGCTTTGAATTGAATAGTTAGTATTAATCCCACAAAATTTTACAATTCTTGCACTTGAAATGACCTTTTTAAATCAGTTGAGAAGCAAAAATCCACACTGCAGTGTTTCAGTACATCGACCCCTAACAGGTTGAGGTGAAAATCCTATGTTGTCGGATCTTGCGATCAGTTTATGTTGTTTCTAAAAGAGAACGTGACTGAGAATGTATTTCATCATATCTTTTCCTTTTCCTCCAAGGCAATCAAGAACACCAGCATTCACCAAGCTGAGATCATCTATCCACTACAAGTCAAGCTGAAAAGTGGAATTAAGGCGGCCGTGTTTAGATCCTTCATGCCTGCCTAGAAACAAAATGGCAGAGCTTCAATTGTCACGATTGTTACTTCCACATGTCCGCTAGAAGGATTGCAGTTGAGTGCGAAATAAATATCGCTAAACAGAACTTAAGGAATGTAGAAACTCTGGAAACTTACAAGATGAATCCAAAACTTCGACTTGTTTCTCTAATATTGTGGCAATAGGTAAGAATGGCTAGCGCTGCTCGATAACCTCTATCTCCACTTCTAATATTATTCATCTGTTAATGAGATTAAATTAACTCAAATCTATACTCAACTCAAGGTTCAGTACTAAGAATGAAAAAGAGAAGAAGCTGGATGACAGGCTCTAACTAGCTAAAAACAATGCATAAATTCTGTACACAAGTCATTGATCAGGACAGAGCAATAAAGTGGCAGCATCTTCTTAAGCGTTGACAAAGAAAAAACAGAGGGATGATAACCGCCATCGGTTTAGGACTTGATTGGCCAAGTCCTCTCTCTGCAACCACGATGATACCCGCCATTGGTGGATGCATGTCATCCTTGTTAGCTGGGCTCACTCTTATGTGGAGGAGACCCAATGAGTTGCAAGCCCAAAAAGGGCTTGAGCCCATATAATAAGTTATATGAGGAAACATGGTTTCTCACTATCTATATAAAGTGATAGTTGCAAAAGGAAATTGTAACAAGAGAAAAAGAGAAAGCAGAAAATCTAGGGTTTGAGGCAATATCTGATTTACATCAAGCTGGCATCGGAGGTCGATTTGTGGTCCGATTGAGCTAAAATTTTGTCAGCATGTTCATGGCGCAATCTTCTCGAATCTGAACGGTTTGATTTTCGTTTGAAGCTGCCTACATTAAGTTTTTCGTGGATTGATCAAAACCTGCGTTTTTGGTTAGATTTATCCTTGATCTCTTGTGAAGTTTATGTGTATTGCCAAGAATTATGTTTTTGAGGTCTTTGCTGCTATGTACATCTAGTATTTACTAGAGAAGAACAATTTTATTGTAGTGAAGAATTTTGGGTGGACTCCGGTCCCGTGGTTTTTTATCTCCTCACATCGAGGAGGTTTTCCACGTAAAAAATCGTCTTGTGTTGGCGTGCTTGGTATTTATTTTATTCTACTATATCGATTCCTACTAGGTTTACACAAGAGGGGAGATTATTTTATTCCGTTGCGTTGATTCGATATTGTTCGAATTGTTATCGTTCTCCCATCAGATTGGTATTAGAGCATCAGGTTATTACTTGATTTCTTTACCTTGTGTTAAACATGGAAACGAATACGAGTAGAATGATTACACTGAATGGTTCGAATTATCATATTTGGAAAGGGAAGATGGAAGACCTTTTATATGTGAAAGATTTTTATTTGCCCGTATTTCTGAGGAGAAACCGAGAGAATAAAACGATGCTGAATGGTTTATATTTCATCATCAAGTGTGTGGTTATATTAGGCAGTGGGTGGATGATAATGTTTTGAACCATATTATTGAGGAAACACATGCACGCAGTTTATGGGATAAGCTCGAACAGTTATATGCTCGAAGGATTGGGAATAATAAGTTATTTTTGATAAAACAGATGATGGCTCTGAGATATCAAGATGGTACTCGTTTGACTGATTATTTAAATTCTTTTCAAGGAATTATAAATCAATTGGCTGCAATGGAAATCAAGTTTGATGATGAGATACAAGCACTATGGCTGCTTGGTACCTTGCCGGACTCATGGGAGACGTTCCGAACATCTTTGTCTAACTCTGCCTCGGATGGTACAATTATCATGGATTTGGCCAAGAGTAGTATTTTGAATGAAGAGATAAGAAGGAAGACACGATGATCATCATCTTCACATTTTGATGCCTTGGTTGTTAAGAAAAGAGGTAGAAGTGAGTCTCGAGGTCCGAGAAATAGAGATAAAAGTCGAGATAAAAGCAGAGGTAAATATAATAAATTTGCTAATATTGAGTGCCATTATTGTCATCAGAAGGGACATATTCAGAGATTTTGTCGCCAGTTAAAAAGGGAGAAACAAAAGGAGAAAGGTAAAGAGAAGAAAAGTGATAGTGACAGTAATGACAATCGTGTTGCTGCACTTAACGAAGACTTTCTCATTATTTTTGATGCTGATATGGTGAATTTTGTATCTCATGAGACCAGTTGGATAATTGATAGTGGTGCATCCGTTCATGCTACGTCTCGTAGGGATTTCTTTACATCATATAGGTCAGGTGATTTCGGATCTGTGAAGATGGGAAACAATGGGCTAGCTCAAGCTGTAGGCATCGGTGATGTGTGCCTAGAAACTAGCAATGGCACAAGGTTAGTATTGAATAATGTTAAACATATACCTGATATCCACTTGAATTTGATTTCTACAGGCAAGTTGGATGACGAGGGGTATTGGAGCACCTTTAGTAATGGTCGATGGAAACTCACCAAAGGTTCTCTTGTTGTGGCTAAAGGTGAAAAATATTCTTCGTTGTACATTATGCAAGCAAATTTGTCCACAGACAAAATTAATGCAGTAGACAGCGAAGATGCAGCTGAGTTGTGGCATAAGAGGCTCAGTCACATTAGTGAGAAGGGTTTGTCAATATTGGCCAAGAAGAAACTCCTTTCAGGATTGAAAAGTTCGGCGCTAAAGAAGTGTGCTCATTGTTTAGCGGGAAAACGAACGAGTTGCATTTAAAAGCTCCCTCCTTCAAGAAAGTCGGTATACTTTGGATTTAGTGCATTCTGATGTTTGCGGTCCTATGAAAACAAAATCACGTGGTGGATCTCTTTATTTTGTTACTTTCATAGATGATTTTTCAAGGAAAATTTGGATTCGTACCTTGAAAACTAAAGATCAAGTGTTAGATGCTTTTAGGCAATTTCAGGCTTAAGTTAAGAGACAGACTGGAAAGAAATTGAAATGCATCCGAACTGATAACGGGGGAGAGTATATTGGACCTTTTGATGAATATTGCAGACAACAAGGTATTCGACATCAAAAGACACCTCCCAAGACGCCTCGGTTAAATGGCTTAGTTGAGAGAATGAACGAACACACGGTTGAAAGGGTAAGATGCTTGCTTTCACAGTCAAAGCTACCTGGATCCTTTTGGGGTGAGGCTTTAAGTACAGTTATGCATATATTAAATCTTACTCCATACGTTCCTTTAGAGTTTGATGTTCCTAACAGAGTTTGGATAGGCAAAGATGTTTCTTATGATTATTTGCGTGTCTTTGGGTGCAAAGCATTTGTGCATATTCCCAAAGATGAGAGGTCTAAATTTGATGTGAAAACACGACAGTGCATATTCATTGGTTATGGACAGGATATGCTTGGCTACAAATTTTATGATCCGGTTGAAAAGAAAATTGTAAGAAGTAGAGACGTTGTGTTTATGGAAGATTAAATAATAGAGGATATTGAGAAAACAGAGATGACTTCAGCACCACAGGTTAGTGATAATTTGGTTGATTTGGATCCGGTTCCTCTTACAAATATTCCTACACAAAGGTTGATGAAGAGCGCAGGAAGTCAATGTTCCAAATAACGCACATGTTCTGAACATATTGAAACGGATAACAATATTCCTGAATCAGAGGCTCAATTAGATGTTCCATTGGATGTTCCAGTCCGGAGATCCGTTAGAGACCGACGACCTTCCACCAGGTATTCTGAAGATGAGTATGTATTATTGACTGATGCAGGTGAACCAGAGTGCTATGCAGAAGCAATAGAAGATGAGTACAAAAGCAACTGGTTTGATGCTATGCGAGATGAGATGCAGTCACTTTATGATAATCATACTTTTGAGTTGGTGAAGTTACCTAAAGGTAAAAGAGCTTTGAAGAACAAGTGGGTATATAGGTTGAAGCAAGATGAACATTCTTCACAACCACGATACAAAGCTAGATTGGTTGTTAAGGGATTCGGTCAGGGAAAGGGTATTGATTTTGATTATATATTTTCTCCGGTAGTGAAAATGTCTTCTATCCGTGTGGTACTAGGTTTGGCAACTTCCCTAGATTTGGAGATTGAGCAAATCGATGTCAAAATAGCCTTCCTACATGGTGACTTGGAGGAAGAGATATACATGGAACAACCTGAGGGTTTTAAAGTGAAAGGGAAAGAGGATTATGTATGCAAATTGAAGAAAAGTCTCTATGGCTTAAAACAAGCACCGAGACAGTGGTATAAAAAGTTTGCGTCAGTTATGACAGAACAAGGCTATAAGAAGACTTCCTCAGATAACTGTGTGTTTGTCCAAAAATTTTCTGATGATGACTTTATTATTCTCTTGCTTTATGTCGATGATATGTTGATTATTGGTAGGAATGCTTCAAGAATTAAGTTATTGAAGAAACAATTGAGCAAGTCTTTTGCCATGAAAGACTTAGGCTCGGCGAAGCAGATTCTTGGCATTAGAATTACCCGAGATAGAGATGCTAAGAAGTTGTTTTTGTCGCAAGAGAAATATATCGAGAAGATCCTTCAGAAATTTTACATGGACAAGGCTAAAGTGGTTAGTACTCCTCTTGTTGCCCACTTTAAGTTAAACATGAAGCAAAGTCATACGACTGATAAAGAGAAGAAAGATATGGAAAGTGTTCCATATGCCTCAGCTGTAGGAAGCTTAATGTGTGCGATGGTATGTACACGCCCAGACTTGGCGCACGTAGTTGGCGTTGTTAGTCGCTATTTGTCAAATCCGGGAGAGAGCACTTGGAATGCGGTGAAGTGGATTATGAGGTATCTTCGGGAAACTTCAAATTTGAAACTCAGTTTTGGGACCGGAAAACTTGAGTTAGTTGGATACACAGATTCTGACTTGGCAGGAGATATTGATACTCGTAAATCTACTTCTGGTTATTTGATTTCTTTTGCGGGTGGAGCTGTGTCTTGGAAGTCAAGATTGCAGAAATGTGTTGCACTTTCTACAACCGAAGCTGAATTTATTGCAGCGACTGAAGCTAGTAAAGAGATGCTATGGATGAAGAAGTTCTTAGAAGAACTTGGGTTCAAGCAATAGAGGTATGTGCTATTTTGTGATAATCAAAGCGCAATTCATCTTGGTAAGAATTCATCTTTTCATTCTAGATCGAAACATATTGATGTTAGATATCATTAGATAAGGGATGTTCTAGATGAAAAGTTGTTGGAACTTGAGAAAATTCATACAGATCATAATGGCTCTGATATGATGACGAAGACTCTGCCAAGAGAGAAGCTTGAATATTGTCGATTGATAGCAGAGATGGTGAATCCCTCCACATTGTCGTGAGGGGGAGATTTGTTAGCTGGGTTCACTCTTATGTGGAGGAGACCCAATGAGTTGCAAGCCCAAAAAGGGCTTGAGCCCATATAATAAGTTATATGAGGAAACATGGTTTCTCACTATCTATATAAAGTGATAGTCGCAAAAGGAAATTGTAACAAGAGAAAAGAGAAAGCAGAAAATCTGGGGGTTGAGGCAATATCGATTTACATCAAGCTGGCGTCGAGGTCGATTCGTGGTCCGATTGAGCTGAAATTTTTTCAGCATGTTCATGGTGCAATCTTCTCGAATCTGAACGGTTTGATTTTCGTTTGAAACTGCCTACATCAGGTTTTTCATGGATTGATCAAAACCTGCGTTTTTGGTTAGATTTATCCTTGATCTCTTGTGAAGTTTATGTGTATTGCCAAGAATTATGTTCTTGAGGTCTTTGCTACTATGTACCTCTAGTATTTGCTAGAGAAGAAAAATTTTATTGATAGTGAAGAATTTTGGGTGGACTCCAGTCCCGTGGTTTTTTATCTCCTCACATCGAGGAGGTTTTCCACGTAAAAAATCGTCTTGTGTTGGCGTGCTTGGTATTTATTTTATTCTACTATATCGATTCCTACTAGGTTTACACAAGAGGGGAGATTATTTTATTTCGCTGCGTTGATTCGATATTGTTTGAATTGTTATCGTTCTCCCATCAATCCTGTGCTTCCAAAGTTAAATCAAGTCACAACTGAAAGGATTTGGGAAAACCGAAGCCAAGTGTAAGTGCTACCTTGGGAGAGGGACCATCTGTGCTCACTTGGCAATTTGTTAACCACCTCAAGGATCTCACCTCAGGAGGATCACCACAAATGCTGACTTCTCAATCATACGATAGACTTTTAAAATGAAAAGTCCGAGGAAAATCTCTTTTATCTTACCTAGCATCTACATGTATGGTTTGTATGCACACTACGAATAAAAGATCAACTTGCATCTCATTAATTAGCTCTTAAAATGAAAATTATTAGACAATATATTAATCATATATGTTCTACAATGGTTAATCACAAATTTCATACAAACAATCTACTTGTGTCGAATATATTAAACTTCTGGAAAGATAATAACAAGAGCAAATTGTGATATTTGTTTATCATTAAGATGGTACTCATAAATTAAAATAAATGACCAAATCACTTAGACTGCCAAACTAATGAATAATCCTGACCAAAGATGAATCTAGGCAAGAGCAAGAAAACTTGTATTTTGTCCCTGAAGTTAGTTATACTTTGCGACTGTCAACTCTATTATCTCCCATCTCTCCTCCCTCTTGACATCCTCTTTGCGAGTTGTGGATTCTCAGCATTCCTAAGCAATATCAGATCCACCTTTTCCAACACAGCCTTTCCTACGCTGCATGCCTTCATTTCCAATACATGAAGTGCTTCATCCAATGCCAGCAATACCATCTTCACTTGCTGATTAAGCTTTGTTGCCGCAATAAGCTAAGTTCTAATTTTACGTGGAAAATTGTTCAAAAAGTCCTAAACCTAGTGTAGTTTTGTCAATTGAGTTCTAAATCTTTTGACAATTTACCAATTGAATCATAAATATTTTGATAATTTACCAATTAAGTCTTGAACTTTTTGACACTTTGCAAATTGAGTCAATCGAGTCAATATTAACCCAAAATCATTGACATGGATGCCATTAGTTTTACTTAGGATGGTAAGCACTAATGCGATCAATTTGTTAGATTTTTTTTTTCTTTCTTTCTCTTTCTCTTTTTTTTTTTTTTCCTTCCAAGTCCAACGAGGATTGTGGCCAACCTTTGCCGGCCACTAGGCAAGGGACTGGCAAGGGCCATGAAGACCTTGCCGATCGCACGTGAGGGTCATGGCTCTCATCCAGATATCATGAAGGCTGCGGGGTAAGGCCATGGGTGAGGGTTACAGCCCTCGCAACACCAAGCGCTAATCCATGGCCCTTGCCCATGACCAGCAAGGGTTGCCTGGCAACCTTGATAAAAATAGGAAAAGAAGAAAAAAAGAAAATAAAAAATATACAAAAATTATTAAAATTGTCCACGTTAACTAGCATTGCCACATCCAGCATCAACATTAATGATTTACGGCTAAAATTGGCTAAATGAACTCAATTGGTAGAATTAGAAAATGTTTATAATTTAATTGGTAAAATTAAAAGATTCAAGACTAAATTGGCAAAAATGTAATAGGTTTAGGACTTTGGATAATTTTCCCCAACTTTACCTTCTTTATAAAACACAAATTCAAGAAAAAAAAATGATGTAAGGTCATTTTAGATTTATGTCCGTGCATTGTCATATCCTATTAATTTTGTATGCGGACATCATTTGGTGTATGCGTGGGCGCAATATATATGTAGTGGTAATGGAAGCACAGAGAGATTCTGGGAATTTCTGTGATGTGGAACTCAAAAGACAATGATAATTACTGAGAATGGCAACTAGAGCGAGGGATCGATGCCTAGATTACTTGAATTGCAATCGTTTAATCTCATGTGGTGACTTTATCTATAAATGCGTTAAGGGAGAATTCTTTGCATACTCTCACCAGAGTTTACACTCCTTGAGAATTGATCCAACGAATAGTGTAAAGTTAAAAATCTTAAAACCTAGTTTGCAACTGTCAAAAGCCGCAAAAACAGAGAAAGAATCACTGATTAAAGTTGCAAGTAAGTAATCAGCTCACTGCTCTCTTTTTGTTATTATAATCCTTCCTATTATCTCTTCAGAATTGAATTTAAGTAAGCTTCCGCACAAGTGTATCACAACCAATGCTTTGGGAGAGGAAATAGGTCTAGGAATATTATCTAAAAGACAAGCCTACAGCTCATAATCAGACAAAGACTCTCTCAACATTAGGTGTTTATATTAAGGATATGAAAATTTTCTAATGAATGAGTCATCACTAGCTTATTGAGGTCGGCTAGAAATAAGTGAGACATGGGAATGTATCTCACTTCCTATGTAACCAGAAGATCTAGGGTTAGTGACTTGATTATACTAATTAACAAATTATTGTCATTTCGATATATAATCTTATTCATTTTTTTAAAAAAGATTTTTGTCAGGCGGTTTGGATTAATTTTAGGTCGACTACAAATCTAATAAGATACAGGAGAATATTTTATTTCATACACAACTAGAGATCTTGGAATAGGGACTTGATTACATCAATCATAAGATTAATGTCTTTTCGGAACCTAACTCGATTACGTGCTAACTAATACTATGGTAAGCTATCGAAGATTTTTAGATTTCATTCAACCATTCTAAAAAAATAACACTCAAGATATTGAAATGTGCAATCAAGTGTCATTGAAGTAAAAGCACATTGTCGCGACCTCTTTTTTTGGGGGGCCCACGATCGGGTACGAGCGCCTAAGGAGGCTAATGCTCGGCTGAATTTAGTTAATGCCTGGACTCTCCCAAGTCCGCCAATTACGACTTTAATAGTCTAATTTTTAACCTGCAAGTTAATTTGTAAAATGGAGACGCCACTAATCAATTTGGGGTGGGTTGATTAGAAATCCAAGCGAAGTATCGGGAGAAATACTTGCTCCTGCACAACTAGAGAAATTAGGATCGGGGACTTGATTACACTAGTTAATCACTAATGCCCTTTCGGTACCTAATCTTGTTTAAACCTGAGGTTTTTGGATGTTTGGGGGATTTTCCATGCATTTTGGGAAAATACTTTTTTTGAACCTTTTTCTCATTTTTTTTTTGACATAAAATGGATTTTTGGATTTTTGAGTATTTTTGGAAAATACAAGCTTTTGGCCTTTTTATGAGTTTTGGCCTTTTTTTTTTTTTTTGGGATTTTTGGCATATTTTGGATTTTTTGGAAAATATAAATTTTTTTTTATTTTTTTGATTTTTTTGAAAAATATATTATTATTGTTTTTAAATATAATTTTTGGAAAATAAATTATTTTTATTTTTTATTTCGATTTTTCAGAAAATAAAACATTTTTTAACATTTTTAATCATTTTTTGATTTTCTGGAAATAAAAATATTTTTTTGATATTTTTCGAAAATAAATAAATTTTTTTATTTTTGAAAATAAATTATTTATTCATTATTTTTATATTAAAATATTATAAAAATTGACCAGGGTCGGATCAACGGGTTGGTTCCGCCCGGAGCCCGGCCCGAAACGCGGATGAGCCCGAGTTTTGGTGCGAGGTGTCGAAACGACGTCGCGGTCGGACGTGGGTACGTTCGGCCCGACCCGATGATCCGGCGACCCGCTCTCTGCAAAAACAACGCCACAGCCCGCTCCACGACCCGGCTCCCATACTCAACGTGAAACGGTGCCGTTTCACGGACACCCGACCCGACCTCCAATCCCCCCTTTATTCGTGGAACCTTACCCGGTTCCTGGTCCGGGTCCGACCCGGCGACCGGGGATCGTGACCCGGAAAACCAAGAACCCTAGGGTTCCGAATTGGGGGTAGAGAGATGGGGCGACGGCGACGGCGAGGACGGCGGCGGCGGCGGCTGGGCTTGGGGGGAGAAGATGACAGCGAAGGTGGCGGTGACGGTGGCTACCTGCGGCGGCGACGGCGTGGCTTCGCTTCTCCTTCCTCTCTGCCTCTCTCTCTCTCTCTCTCTCTCTCTCTCTCTCTCTCTCTGTGCAACTACCTCCGGCGAGGCTTGGATCGCGGCCGCAAGCTTTCGGCCCCTCTGAAGTCTCTCAGAGGGTGTCCAAGAGCCACGGTTTCGATCCAGCCCTCCTCCTTGCTCCCTCTCTTCGTTTGTGTTGCTGCATGCTTGGATCAACGGGGGATGGGGCCTATTTATAGGCGAGGAACGGCCGGCCAATGGAGCTCGACTGGGGGGGACTGCCGCGGCTCCAACCGGCCAGACCGGCGTCCCATTCGGCGCGTCCTGTTAGTGCCTGCTCCGCCTGCTCCGCGTCGCGCCTGCCCACACGTGCTGCGCACGCGATCGGGTGAAGAAGATGGGGGAGGCGGGTCAAACACGGGTCGGGCCGGGCGCAGGCTGACCTGCGGAAGCCCAAAGGGCTGTCTTCAGACTTTTCCGTTTCTTTTCGTTTTTTTTTTCAATTTTTTTCCAATCAAAATAAAACGAAATCCAAAAATGAAATTAATTAAAAAAAACCCAATAAAATAAAATGGAATAAATTAAAAATCCAAAAATTAGGTGTCTACAGCTGCCCCTCTTTGAAGGTGAGCTCGTAGAGGTTGCATTCAAAGACAAACTGATGCCTAATTTTTACTCAGCATGGGCAGCAAATCATATCTTATTTAGGACATATTATCCTATGCAAAAAAAGGAATATAACATTATACTAAGACAGATAAGAGGATACCTGTGATTACTTACTGGGAAAGAGTGAGATAGGGTGTGAACCTCGAGTTTGGCAAGTATCAAGGTGTCATCTTACCTTTCTTCGGTCGCCTTGACGGGAAATTGCTCTTCCAAGACCCGAACCATTCTTCGGTCATCTGTTGAGGCAATCAGTGGTGTGTCTCGAACCTGAACATTTCTTCGGTTGCTGTGATAGGAGATGCGCCGACCTTTCTCAGGGCATCTCAGTTGAGGGTGCCTGATTTATATCAGGGACACCAGTTGGTACCCGACCTTTCTCGGGAGATGCGCCAACCTTTCTCAGGGCATCTGCTTTGTGTGGTGTCTGACTTTTATCAAGGACATAAGTTGGTACCTGACCTTTCTCAGGGGATGCGCCAACCTTTCTCAGGGCATCCTGCTTTGGGGGTGCTTGATTTACATCGAGGACATCGATTGAAACCCGACCTTTCTCGGGGGATGCACCGACCTTTCTCAGGGCATCTATTTCGGGGGTGTTTGACTTCTGTCAGGGACACCAGTTGGTACCCAACCTTTCTCGGGGGATGCGTCGACCTTTCTTAGGGCATCTGCTTTGGGGGTGCCTGATTTGCATCGAGGACACCAGTTGAAACCCGACCTTTCTCGGGGGGGTGCGCCGACCTTTCTTGGGGCATCTGTTCTGGAAGATACCTGGACATTCGTAGACATATTAAAGAGTACATAGATATTTACAAGTACTAACCTGACGGATATTTGGGCCTTGGCAGGCGTCATAAGCATTGAAGGGGTACTTGGATGATCACAAGTACGAGTTTTTAGGGATACTCAGACGTTCACAAGTATCGAAGGGGTATTTGATAAATGGAAATATCGAGAACATGCCTTGGGCATTCATAGAGGTTTCTCATTTCCTGGTGGTTGGGGAATATCGAGGACGTACCTGAGATATTCATGAGGGTCTTTCACCTCCCGGTAATTAGGAATATCGAGCACGTACCTGAGATATTTGTGAAAGCCTACCGTCTTCTGGGAATCGGGAATATTGAGGATGTACCTGAGATATTCGTGAAGGCCTCCCGTCTTCTGGGAATTAGTAATATCGAGGATGTACCTGAGATATTCATGAAGGCCTCTCGCCTTCTGGAAGTTGGGAATATCGAGGGCGTACCTCGCATATTTGTGAAGGCCTCCCGCCTTCTAGGAGTTGGGAATATTAAGGGCGCACCTCGCATATTCGTGAAGGCTTCCCGCCTTCTAGGAGTTGGGAATCTCGAGGGTGCACCTCGCATATTCGTGAAGGCCTCCCGCCTTCTGGGAGTTGGGAATATCGAGGGCGCACACCTCGCATATTCGTGAAGGCCTCCCGCCTTCTGGGAGTTGGGAATATCGAGGGCGCACCTCGCATATTCATGAAGGCCTCCCGCCTTCTGGGAGTTGGGAATATCGAGGGCGCACCTCGCATATTCATGAAGGCCTCCCGCCTTCTGGGATTTAGGGAACATCGAGGGCACACCTCACATATTCGTGAAGGCCTCCCGCCTTCTGGAAGTTGGGAATATCGAGGGCGCACCTCGCATATTCGTGAAGGCCTCCCGCCTTCTGGAAGTTGGGAATTTCGGGGGCGCACCTCGCATATTCGTGAAAGCGTCCCGCCTTCTGGAGATTTGGAATATCGAGGGTGCACCTCGCATATTCGTGAAGGCCTTCTGGAGATTGGGAATATCGAGGGCACACCTCTTATATTCGTGAAGGCCTCCCGCCTTCTGGAAGTTGGGAATATCGAGGGCGCACCTCGCATATTCGTGAAGGCCTCCTACCTTCTGGGAATTTAAATGTAGCGCAAGGTTTACCTGGATGGCCACAGGTACACAGGTGTACAAAGTGGAGGAATATTCGGATGAACACAAATATTCAAGGATATGATCAGGGACCACTCAACTGGTCCAAGTGTAAGAAAGTATACCTAGGTAATCGCAGGCGCATGATGTGGTGGAATACTTGAGTGGCTGCTGGTATTCAATGACATAATTTTGAGGACAACTCTGATAGGTCGAGTGTCACAGGAATGGGGTATTCGAACGGTGGTCGAAACTTAAAGACGAGAGGATATTTGGATAGTCACAAGCATCTAAATTTTTAAAGGCAACATGAATAGGTCGAGTGTCAACAAAGGGAGCACTTGAATAGCGGCAGACACTTGAAAACAGGGGGATGCTTGGGCAATTGCAGATATCAATACTTGGGGGAACAATTCGAACAAGCTGAGCATCGGTAAGAGGGAGCACCTAGACAGTGGTAGGTCCTCAAAGGTGAAGGGATACTTGGTTGGTCACAAATATCAATACTCTAGGGACAACTCGCACGAGCCGAGTGTTAATAAGAAGGAGTACTCGGCGAGTGAGGGGTACTAAAAAATTATCAAGCATAAAGCTCTGGGAACAGGAATGGGGATATGCTTCTTTTTTGGTGACATCTCTAACCTTTATGAGCATGCTTGTTATTTGTACAATATGCACATGTGTATGCAGTGATTGTATATGCTGTAAATTTGTAAATTAAAATGTGATTTATGCATGATGACCTCATCAGTTCTGCATCATTTGAATTCCACTAGGGAAGATTTTGAAAGACAACTTTTGTTTAGAATATAGATGTCTTGAGCATGCCAGATGAGGGACTTTCAGTCTGAAAGCACTTTCCACTCACTCTCATGGGAAAGGCTACTTTATCTTGACCATTGATGCAGGATTTATAAGGACCACACTATCTCACTGTCATCATGTCAGCAGCGGTCCGAGTATTCTCGCAAATGATACGACTTTACTAATGTTAGAAGTCTTTTTTGGAGTTGTGATGAAGGCTTGGTCAACGGCTCATCAAAGGGGACCAATAAGGTCATGGCTTTGTAGGAAAGGTGTTGCATGGTCATTTCTGGGTTTGCAAGCTGAGGATCCTGTGAAAAAAGATAGAATAATCTTGCTCGTACTTCTTCAAGCAATGCTTATAAACATATGAAATCCTACATTAATCGAAATGCCCCTAGTCTGAAGAGACTTTTTACAATAGGACGCACTGTAGGCTTGACTCATGTGTGAAAGGGTGAGGGCTGGTGATTGCTTTGACATTTGCCATTTGTATTTCTTTTCACGGTCCGATGAAGGTTCCATGGATCCCAACAGCAACTCCTCTTGGGGATACAAATGGCTGTATTTTTTGTTTGGGGCGTCGGCCTTGCTTTTACCAGGCACACTACTTTTTCATGCCCCCATTTCTCTTTTCAGTTTTTCATTCATGGGCATTGACCTTTCTTTTACCAGGTACACTGCCCTTTTTATGCCCCAGATTTTTGTTCTTGTTGCTTGAGGAACTGGTCTTGACAAGTTCGAGCAAATGCCTTTGCTAGACTTATTGAGTCTTCATCTTTTGCTGGCACTCCTGATTATGCTGCTTAATGGCAGAAGCTTCTGCTTTGCCTCCTCGTGAGGGTGAATTTACAGACTCGATTGAGTTGTACAATGGATACAAGTGCGTAAAGAAAGAATTGCTCTTCATGACTCTAGGGCACCTAAATTAACACGAGAGTTCATATGCAAAAAAGACACTCAAAGATTGATGCAAGTGCAAGCAAGAGAATTTCTATCCATTTTCTCACCTCGTAATGCTGACTTGCCTTTGGCTTGCTCCAGTGTGGGATGATTTTTGATAGGGGTAAGATGGAAATTTGGCCAGTGTATGGGGCTCAGAGTGAGTGATGGAATGCCTCCCACTGTTTTGGTCATCGTACCATTCGCGAGAGAATTCTTTACCCTGTAGTCATGAAATTTTCTGCACTCATCTCACAAGTGTGTAGATGGGGGACTGTGTGTGGGATATGGCTCGCCTGTCATCATTCTGACGTACCTCATCCAGCATGCTCAATTGGTCTTGTATTCTTCACTTAGCAGTCTATTCTAATCATCCTTGATAGAATCAAAGGTTTAGACAGACGAAATCATCATGCACAATTCACATGGAAAAAGGCATGCAGTATATGATGTGAAAGGGCTTGTGAAAATAAATGAATGGTTTTCTACTCAAGAAAAACTTATTAACAGCTTTAAGGGTGTTTATTCGGTGAAATGACATTCACAAATGTGTTGAAATTTGAACATCAAAAGAGTTATTTACAAAGGGTTATTTTCAGATGGGTGTCAATAAAATGTTCCTATTGGTTAGGGACATGGCACATGCACGATCAGCCGTGGAATGGGGATCTAATCAGGAACTTTTGCTCTTGCTTTTTGTAGAAGAGAAGCTTGTGGAAATAGCTCAACCAGTAGGGCCCAGACCATAAGTGACTTGAGGCTTGAAGGATCTCTGTCGTTTGCTTTGAGATGCTATTTGAAATGTCATTGTGTTTGGGGAAAGTTTATCAGAGTCTGATATGCTTTTTCTTATTGATTTTCCGCATCTTTGACGGTTTATGTGATCCTGTAAAAGGTAAGAGAGAGCGTGTTGGTCATGAATTTTTTTAGAAATCAGACAATTGGAAGTGATGCAACATTACTCTTCACTGGTTTGCAAATGATTAGGTGGACAAGGGGGACATGAAGTCTCGTGCTTCCCATTTCGTCAGGTCGATTATTCTCCTTAATTGACTTGTGGATGACACATCCCTTTACACGAAGTCGAGTGTATTTGATGCAAGTCATTTCCATACACTAGCTTGGCTAGTATTGTTTTGTCAAACCTAACCATCGGGTTTGGTTATTGAGTTGTAATGCTTCCTGTCAAATAGGGAAAGTATATCAAGAGGGGGTTCATATAGTGGGAGTATTGGAAACGATATCAAATTACCCTTTCCCAGAGCTCGTCTATGCTAGCTCTTAAGGATATTTGAATGTTGATGATGGCCTATTTATCTTGACACAGTTCAATGTTTCCTCCCGTCGGCCTTCCTCATTTGTGGTCATGTATACATGATTGCTGGTCATTAATTCATCTTCAATGCATTCCTTCTGTGGAATTTCTCCCTCTGTCTTTGGCTATAGCATCATTGAGCAAAAGTCACGTACCTCAAGCTTCTATGGAATTTGAGATGGACAATAAAAAATCTCTATTTGTCTGGTGGCAATTACTCCTTGGAAGAATATGCGTCTGGAGTAAAGCTTCTAGATTCCAAAGTCATTGTCCAAGGTGTGGGGCTGTAGATCGACTTGACTATCTGGATTTTCTCCCTGTTGACAGTAATCACTTTAAAGGAAGAGAATGAATTTCTTCCTCATGCTTCTGGGCTTGTCGACGTTGTGACACCTGGCTGATTGGGCGTGTCGTGCGACAAGATAGTCCTTTGGCTTAGGAGGGAGTTGGGCAAGAGTGAAGCAAGTCATAGATGCTTTGATTTCAACTCTATGCTTGTACCTATTACGCCTCGTCTTTTGTATCCTGCAAATAGAAGAGAGGGATTGTCATTCTCAATATTATGTCAAAGGAATAAGATTTACCCCTTTTGAAGCAAGATGATTCTCTCTGTCTCCCCCTTCATTCTTGAAAAGGTGTTTTCGAGTTTGGTCTGTTCACATGATGTGTTAGTTTCAAATGCCTTTGGTCACACCGAACTAAAGGGGATGATATTCTGAGACATAAAGTGAGAGAGTTAGATAGATAAACGTGCTTAAATTCATTATCTTATTTTAACAAAAGCTTTTGGTAATGAAATATTTTTCATTTTCAAAATATGTTTTTGGGGAGAAAAGGTATGAGGAAGCCCAGCCCTCAGTATTCTCCTTGGATGACATTTTCTTTTCATAATTGGATAACATCGTTGGGCAAGTTTGGAATACTGCCTCATGCTTTTCAAAACAAAGTACTAGGATTATACATTAGAGTTCTTGGAATGGAAAATACAACACTAGCACACTAGACATAATAAGAAACATGAAATTATAAAAACAAGTAAAACCCATGACAACTCCTGTGTAAAGGAGCGCTTTGATAGTGCTAGTCCTGAGGCTAAGCGTCTCTGGGTTCCTTGTCGTCAGTAGACTCGAAGTGCTCGCATGCGATGACTAGTTCGTTGAAGTTATGGAAGTGCAATCCATGCAGCCAACAGCGACAATTACAAGACAAGGCTTCCACAAACTGTTTTATCGACTCTTCTTCGGCCAGTTCAGGGTGAATTTGCATTATGAAAGCCTTCCACCTCCCTGTATATGTCCGGAAATCATCCATCAGTCTTCTTCCGAAGTGGGCCGAATTCTCGCATGGCAGCTCGGTTCCAATCTGGTTTTGGTACTGACGCAAGAATGTGAAAGTCAGCTCGCCCCAATCCTTTATGAGGTAAATATTTGCTGTGAAGCACCATTGTAACGCAAGCCTCGTAAGAGTTTCTTGGAACGCCTGAGTTGTAAACAACGTCGGGCCATAATACTGACTCATTTCAGCATGGAGATACTGCAAGTGAGCCACAGGGCAAGTTGTGCCATTATATTTGTGGAGGTTGGGTATCCACAAATCTATGGGGGTCAAGATCCTACGAGGGTGAGACGAGCCCGATGCATCTTGGCTAGGCCACTGGTTTTCCCACTGCATACTCATCGTAGTGTTGAATTCTTCTGCTTCAGGGAAGTTGGACTCTACCAAGATTACTCCATTGCTTTCTTCAGAGCCAAAATTACTGAAGGAGGATGAGACATTTAAGCTATTCTCACGGTCGGCCGACGAGCTTAGCACCTCGTTAGGATCGTAGCGGATAAAGACATATGCTTCCTCTTCTGACGGACTTTCATCTTCGGATGAGAGTAGGAAACAATTATACGATGAATTGTTAGTTTCGCCATTGAAATAACGCTAGAAATCCTTGGGATGGTATTCTAGGGGCGGGAAGTCTTCAAGATTGTACTCTAGGGGACGGTTGTCTTCAAAGTTGTATTTTTGGGAATGCTCGGAGCTTTGGTATTGTAGTTCATCGTTGGATGACGTATCAATCTGCTTAGGCTTTTTTTTCTTGGCTCCTGGTCCAGACCTTTTGAGTAAGGCCCTATGTTTGGCTAGCTCAATCTCGTCTAGGATAGTGAGAGATATTAGAGTTTCACTGTCTGATTCGCTTTCCAGGTTGATAGGGGTCGGTATTCTTTGGATCCTGGCTCTTGGAGTAAGCCTTGGGAGTTGTCTAGCGCTGCCCCAATCATGAACAGGCTCTGAGCCTACAATCTCGTACAAAGGCTCCTTGCCTTTCCTAGTGGGAAATTTTTCAGTAACAAGATACTGCTCAGCTGTCCATTCATTACGCAAGGCTTTATTGAAACATTTCTCTCCTGTCTCAGCAACTAACGGCCTCTCATGCTCCACGATTATCGGTTCTTCGTAAGGCAAGGCTATGTCAGGGCTGATGTCAATATCATATTCTCGATGGAAAACATGAATTAGTTCCCTCCAGGTTTTAAGGGGACTAATCTTTCTAACAATGTATCATCGCAAAGCAGGGCCGGTCAGGTTCGACTGGTATAATTGAATCATCCTTTGGACCAGGTAAGCTTGTAAGTAGGCTTCCGGGTGGGAGGTATCAGCATACCTTTCACATTCAAGTGTTTTGAATTTTTTAGGGACCTCAAAACCGAAGTAATCAGGTAAGTCGATGGGATTCTGCCCCTGCAACTGGCTTAACTTTTTCACGATCTTTTCAAATTGTTCATGGTGTTGGCTGGTTTCTAGCATATTTGCACGTGTCATGACGGTGCTTACAGTTTTGGGCTCAGCTTGAGTGGATTTCATCTATCTCGAGAGCTGTTGAAGGACAATGGACATCTGCCCTACGCTGTCTTCAATGTGGGCAAGGCGATTCTATACTTCATCCTGATCAGGCCCCATCATATGGGGCCATTCGCAGGTGGTTGATGGTTGATGATTCATGATCACTTGTTTTTGTGAAAACAATGAATAAGCATAGAGCAAACAAAGATTGACCCATGGCAACGATCTATCTACTTTTATTTATCAAAAGAGGATTTTACAGACTTCTGATGTTTAGAAATTGAAATGACAGAGCAAAGTACTAGACATTAAAGAAAAGTTCCGAGACAATTGAACAAAGTTTTCACAAAAAAAGAAAACTAAGGAGACATGACTGCTAGAATATATGCGACAGGGGGTCTTGTGAAAGCTGCTTGCTTCCTTGGACTAGCTCTGAGCTGAGTATCCGGCTTACTCCCGTATCATTTGCATAAGGTCTACTTGCTCGTGTGGGCTGCTCTATCTGATGGACCGAGGGACCGATGGCCTGTGCCTTTTCGAGACGTGATAATGGTGGATGTAGGCTGCAAAGGCGTGGTGAGCTTTTTCCTCTCTTTCGAGTCCTTCAGGTACCGTAATCTGTGGCATCCCGGAAATTTTAACTAAGAACCTTTGAGGTATGGATAGGCGAGGAAAATTTTGTGATTTTAATTAGCAATAAAATAGCCCATGACTCGTACCAAGATTCGGCCATGAGCTTGTAAGGAATATATATTAATAACACAAGACTTTGGCTATGTGATTTGAGGTTGTCTATGTTATAAGTTAATTTAAATTCTTGATTTAATCTAATCAAGAAATTGTTATTATTAATTAATTAAAAATTTATTTAATTAAATTTAGAAATTGGGCCAATTTGGAGAGGGCCTGCGACGGGCCAAGTGGGCTGGCCACAAGCCCACAAGGCCACCAGCCCACTAACCCACAAACCGTGGGCAGTCGAACCAAGGGAGGATGGCCGGTTTGCATGCAAATTTTTGCATGCAAACCAAGTGTGAAAAATCATCATTACTAGTAATGATGGTGTGAAGGGGATATATAAGTGAGGAGTAACCGGTTTAGAGGGGTTGGATGCACATAGAGAGAGAGAGAGAGTAAGAGAAAGAGAGAAGGAAGAAGAGAAGGAGGAGAGGAGAGGAAGACGCCGACTGTACCTCCGCCGTGTTCATCGCGATTTTTTTGAGTCTAAGGCAAGAGATCAATTCCCTTATCTACTCATGCATGTCTTGTTGTGAATCTAGTGTTGATTTGTGGTGAAAATTGTGGATGGTATGAGCTGGAAGTGAGATTTTGAACTGGGTTTGCTTGCTGGTGTTTTCTGTTTTGAGTGAATCCGCATGCGCCAGAAAATTGTAGGGATTTGCATGTGGTTTTGGAGTGAGAATTTGATCTTGATTTCTTCATGAGATTTAAAGAGCACATTCTGAATTGTAACATACTAAAACTTGAGGGAAAAAGGACAAGATTTGAGGGGTGAACTTTATTTTCTAAGAAAATGTTCAGATCTGGTGATGCATGTTGAGTCTTAGTGATTCTGGTTGCTGTATCTAAAATTCTATTGAGAATCTTATTTCGATGTCTTCATGAAAACTGTAAAGAACATGAAGAAGAACAACATACTCAAATTTGGGACCAAATGAACAAGAATAGCCTAGGGAATGGTCGTTTCTCCTGAAGACGTGAGTATCGGGTGACCCATACTGGACATCAGTAGCTTCGACAGTCTATAAGAAGGTTTTCCTTTGGGTTTTTCACTTCAATGTCTAAATTAAAGTTGAAGAGTACCCTTTGAGCAAGAACATATCCAAAATTTAGAGGAAAAGAAGCACAATAGGTCGGTCATACGTAATATTTTCGGAGGTAGGACGTGCTGGGAACGTCGTTTTATGAGCAGAAGTTCTTTTTACTTATAATAAATTTTCTATAATGAAATTGGTCTAAGTGTTTTCATGGGAAACTTATATTAGAGTCTTGTGGATCATATGGTAAAGTTTTATAAATTTTTAAAGGCCAATTGGTTGTTTAATTTTGAGGAAAGATGAATGTTATCATCGGGCATAAACTGGAATGCAATGATGTTGAAGCAGTAGCTTTTAATTGTTACACTTAATTATTTAAAATTAATTTGATCTGAATGTCTTAATGAAAAACATACTTTAGCATCTTGGCTATTATGTGGTAAATTTTTATAATTTTTGAAGCTCGTTTAATATTTAATTTTAAATAAATTGAAAAACGGTGCAAACCGTGTATACAAGTGTTAGCCGTTTGACTAATTAATTTATATCTTTTTGTGTGATGACCATTTAGACTTGGATCCTTCTTGAATGGTGTACCTCTATGTCTTGTCTGTGTTGTGGTTAAATTTTGTAATTTTTAGAGGCCATCTAGTTATTTAAATGAGGAGAATGCCGAATTGATGTAAGTTGAGGAATTCGGAATTTTCCTTTGTAAAAGTTAAATATTACTTTTTCACATAATGACTTATAAAATTATAAATTTTTCATGGGAAATAATTTATCGTGTTTTGATTATCCCTTATGCAAACCCACAATTTTGAAGATCAATTGAGTATTTGATTTTGGCATTTTCTTGAAACATGCATATTGGAATTTATTAAATTCAAATAAAGGAAATATATGAGCAAAATTAGATGACATGAATTTAGAAAATTTATGTGATCCCCAAGTGCTTTACTATAGTACTTAAATAATGATTTTTAGTATATTGTGATGATATTGGATATATGCATCACGTCGTGTGCCATGTAAGATTTAGCCATGCATAAATTATATCTCATAATAAATGAGAAGGCTGTCGGATGGTGTGAGCCGACAATGCCCCGGGAGTTGCGGGATGCCCGGCCAGGGAGTGAAAATGCCGGATGCCCAGTAGCCCTGTGTGCGTAAATCTGGATGGCCTCGGAGTTGAGATGCCCGGAGCGTAGGGGATGCCGGAAGCACGGATGGTGTGTGCCGTGAATGCCTCGTGATGCCAGTTGGGGTGCGAGACGCCCGGCCAGGGAGTGTAAATGCCGGAAGCACGGATGGTGTGTGCCGTGATTCCTTGTGATGCCAGTTGGGGTGCGAGATGCCCGAAATGTGGGGGGCCGGAAGCCCGGATGGTGTGTGCCGGGAATGCATTAAAAAGCCAATTAAAAATTGTGAAAATTGAAATGTGAATATGCATATGGTGGTATGTATGCATAGACATGGCATGGTATATGTGAATATGCATATGGTGGTATGTATGCATAGACATGGCATGGTATATGTGTATATGCATATGGTGACATGTATGCATGAGCTTGAATTGATGCATATGGTGATATGTATGCATGAGTATTGGATTTGAATATATAGATGAATGGATCCTTATGGCGAAATGTGACACATATGTGGAAGTGTGATGATGTATTCCTATATGATGCAATTTCATGTATATGGACTCTAATTGTGATGTCTTGTGTGATGCTTGAGTAGCCATATGGAATTATTTATTTGCTTGAGTGGTTGTACTCACCCCTTTTTGGGGACTAACATTTCAGCTTAGAGATGCCGATTCCACCTGTCACGCGGGGCACCTTTTATGGTATACCTTCTGACGTGGATATAGAGGTGATGGTGATTGACTGTCCCCATGTTCCTGGATTGACCTTTCTTTGGGTTCGTGCGATAGTATCATATGAGGTGGGCCTACCTGATGGCCCAGTCACCCAGGAGTTCATCTCCATTCATGTGCGCCAGGATGGGATGATGCGAGGGATGCTGCCACCTCCACCACCTGATGCGCCTGGATGGGTGTAGCTGCTGCGTGAGGGGGGGGGAAGGCTAGAAGCTAAAGGTCTTTTTTGGACACGACCGACACCAAGGAGGGATGGGTCACTCTTTTGAGATCCGTGAGGAAGGGGTAGAGGTGTCCCTTTTTGAGTATAAGCCACACTAGTTGTGCGATGGCTTACTTTTGTATGTAACTACCCCGAGATTAACCCATCCTGTAAATACGTAAATAAAATGGTTCGGTTTTCTTTCCTTGATGTCTAGCTAGTGTGCAATTGTCTCATGTTTGCGTGAGGGGAGAGTTGGTAAGATTATGCTTCCGCAAATTAAACTGCGCTGGGACCGTATTTTAAAAAATAAAAATAAAAAATTTCGTCCAAGTATTTATTGGCTTAGTTAAAAAGGAGATGAATGACTGTAAGGATCCCTTTGGGTTAAGGGGTGTTACATAATCCTTTTGCGATGGCACCTATCCCAGGTTTCTTCACAAATGGAGATTTCGAATGCGTAATCACTGTTCGTGTTGAAAAGGACCGGAGGGATTTTCCTCCTAGAAGGCGGTGGGATCTCCTGTAGGGCCCCAAATTGTCGTGCCACTCGATACGGGTAATAGGGAATGGCGCCAATCCAGCCAAGCAACGAAATTGGGTGGGTGTGCTTGTAGGCAAAGTGAGCCCTCTTTTCGTGGAACCAACCAGCACACCATTAGAATGCCTCAGGAGCTGGGTCTCTCAGGAAGTTGACCCAATGCAAACTGCTTTGATTAGGAATATACGGTCCTAAAATCATGAATTTTTGCTATGGATTTTCAGAAGTATTTGTTTCATATGATCGCATGATGCCTCGGAATTCACTTAAGTGAGAAAAGAACCAGACTTGTAAGATTTCGGGAGAAGCACGCATGATTTTTTTTGTGTTGTCTTTAAAATGGTTAAAGGACAGGAATGTTTCAGCTAAAATCATGTTGACATAATTTGCCCCTCCCAAGATCTGATTAACGATCCAAACCATCTTAGGACTTATGACATTTCTTTGGTGGGGGAAAACGATGAGTCCGAAAAATGCCAGGAGGAAAATCTCATCTTTTTTTATCATAGACTGATTTTGAAAACATTCTTTCAGGAATTCCAATGGGCTGGTATTATTGTTATCTTCAAGAATTTGTCTCATAACATAGATTTCAACTCCTAAAAATCGTGCTAGCCCGCGCCATGGGAGGGCGCCTGTTGATGGCCTGACAAGCTCCTTCTCAAGGGGCATTCCAGTGATGATTCTGTATTCTTCTAGGGTCGGGGTTAGCTCAAACCTACCGAACATAAAGGTAAGTGTCCTCGGGCACCAGAAATGTGCAATGGCTTGTATGACTTCTGGGCGAACAGTGATTCGGATCAATGAAAGGAGATGGCCGATCTTGGCCTTCACACATTCCTGGGCAAGCTGATCCAACTGACCCCACCATCTGAAGAGTTCCGCCTTGGGAGTAGGAATGAACTGGATGTCATCTTCCCCCATCACATATAAATCGGGATTTTGGAAAGCTTATCCTAAATTGCCATGGGCCAATAAAAAGATTGAATAAATTACTTTGCTTTTAAGTAAAATGACAAGCACAAAGGCATATACATGAGATGTGCGGCTCAACTTCTAACTCATAAGGCTTGTTCAAAATTAAAAGGGCATCCGCCAGTCATAGTCTCGCGTTAGCAGCGTACCCCTTAACCTCGGCTAAGAAATTCGGGGAAAAGAAAGGCAACCTCTACATCGCAGTCTCGCGTTCGAGGTCGTATCTTTCTTAACACCATCCTAGAAATCCTATGGCAGCCCAGGTTTGGCGGCCGGGTTGTGTGTGCCATGTGTAGTATTTAAAACAATTAAGCATGCACAATAGTTTATAATCACAAGACAATTTAATTCAAGCAAGATTAAAATAAACTTCTAAGCTATTTGACCTTAACAAAAAAAAAAAAAAAAAAAAAAAAAAAAAACGTAAGTCAGTAAAGAATTCAAACAAGATAAATATGGCCTAAGTCCTCACAGTCCCCAGTGGAGTCGCCAAGCTGTCAAGACCTCTTTTTTTAGGGGTTTCGCGATTGGGTACGAGCGCCTAAGGAGGCTAATGGCTCGGCTGAATTTAGTTAATGCCTGGACTCTCCCAAGTCCGCCAATTCACGACTTTAATAGTCTAATTTTTAAACTGCAAGTTAATTTGTAAAATGGAGTCACCACTAATCAATTTGGGGTGGGTTGATTAGAAATCCAAGCGAAGTATCGGGAAAAATACTTGCTCTTGCGCAACCGAGAGAAATTAAGATCGGGGACTTGATTATACTAGTTAATCACTAATGCCCTTTCGGTACTTAATCTTGTTTAAACCTGAGGTTTTTTGAATATTTGGGGGGATTTTCCATGCATTTTGGGAAAATACTTTTTTTGAACCTTTTTCTCATTTGTTTTTGGACATAAAAGGGATTTTTTTGGATTTTTGAGTATTTTTTGGAAAATATAAAATATTTTTGATTTTTTTGAAAAATATTCTTTTTATTATTTTTAAATATATTTTTTGGAAAATAATTTTTTTTTTTATTTTTTATTTCGATTTTTCAGAAAATAAAACATTTTTTTAACATTTTTAATCCTTTTTTGATTTTTCTGGAAATAAAAAATATTTTTTTTATATTTATCGAAAATAATTTTTTTTTTTATTTTTTTGAAAATAAATTATTTATTCATTATTTTTATATTAAAATATTATAAAAATCGACTCGGGTTGGATCCACGGGTCGGTTCGACTGAGAGCCCCAAAACGAGGACGAGCCCGCGTTTTGGGGTGAGGTGTCGAAACGACGTCGCGGCCGGATGTGGGTACGTCCGCCCGACTCGATGACCCAGTGACCCGCTCCCGCAAAAACGACGCTGCAGCCTCGCTCCATGACCCGGCTTCCTTACTCAACGTGAAACGGTGCCGTTTCACGGACACCCGACCCGGTCCGACCCGCTTCAACGACCCGACCTCCAATCCCCCCTTTATTCGTGGAACCCTACCCGGTTCCTGGTCCGAGTCCGACCCGGCGACCCGGGATCGCGACCCGGAAAACCAAGAACCCTAGGGTTCCGAATTGGGGGCAGAGAGATGGGGCGATGGCGACGGCGAGGACGGCGGCGGTGGCGGCTGGGCTTGGGGGGAGAAGATGACAGCGAAGGTGGCGGTGACGGTGGCTACCTGCGGCGGCACTGCGGTGGCGACGACGTGGCTTCGCTTCTCCTTCCTCTGCCTCTCTGCCTCTCTCTCTCTCTCTCTCTCTCTCTCTCTCTCTCTCTCTCTCTGCAACTACCTCTGGCGAGGCTTGGATCGCGGCCGCGAGCTCTCCGCCCCTCTGAAGTCTCTCAGAGGGTGTCCAAGAGCCACGGTTTCGATCCAGCCCTCCTCCTTGCTCCCTCTCTTCGTCTGTGTTGCTGCGTGCTTGGATTGATAGGGGATGGGGCCTATTTATAGGCGAAGAACGGCCGTTCGACGAAGCTTGACCAGGGGGGACTGCCACAGCTCCAGCCGGCCAAACCGGCGTCCCATCCGGCACGTCCCGTCAGCGCCTGCTCCACTTGCCCCGCATCACGCCTGCCCGCGCGTGCTTCGCACGCGATCGGGCAAAGAAGATGGGGGAGGCGGGTCGAACACGGGTCGGGCCGGGCGCGGGCTGACCCGCGGAAGCCCAAAGGGCTGTCTTACGCCTTTTCCGTTTCTTTTCGTTTTTTTTTTTCAGTTTTTTTCAATCAAAATAAAAAGAAACCCAAAAATGAAATAAATTAAAAAACCCAATAAAATAAAATGGAATAAATTAAAAATCCAAAAATTAGGCGTCAACACACACATACAACCTAATATCAGCAGCCCAAACACTTATCGTTCTCCAAGAGATAGCATATTGACCAGACCACCAACAGAGAGCCCGATTGCAATATGAGGTGCCATATAGAGTTCAGCACTTCTTTTTGTTATATCACAGATATTAAATTAAATATTTAACTTGATATTGATAGGATTTTACTATATGTAATTTTCTTAAATTTATAGAGGAAATTTTGACAATTACTTAGAAATCTTATCGATCGGAACTCATTATGAACCTTTTTTTATTAAGCGAAGTGAAGATGAGGGAGGACGGATGTGTAAATAGAATTATTGACTGACTTGAAACCCACTCAAAAAACATTGAAAAGTGATTATTTGAGGAGCTCATAGAACCTAGCAAGCCAATTTTGGAGGGGCGGATGGAGCCTTTTGTCAAAGCAATGTCGTCCGACCAAAAGAAAAAAAAAAGGCGCAATGGGGAATGGTGGGTGGAGCCCTCTGCTCGAAAAGGCTCCAAGAAAATAGTCTTCACATCAGTTTGTTGTACTTAGCGTTACTCGTTGTTTAATTTATTTATATCAAATTAGACGAAGCTTTTTGTTTTTCCTACTTGGATTTCAATAGTGTATAATTAAGCCAACTCATTATAGTTTTCTTAGGCTCCATTTGTTTTATAAAAAAGTAATTATTTGAAAAAATATTTCTTAAAAATATGTTGCATGTATCACTTGAAATAATTAGTCAATAAAAATTATTTTTATTATCGACAATAAGACATTATATCTAAAAAAATTTGGTGACAATAATAATTACTTTTGTTTATTCATTTTTATAGGCAATACAGACCATCATTTTTAGAAACATGTCTTCCAAGTTATTCATTTTCTATGAAATAAATGGATTCTTAATTTAATGGATTCTATAAATTCTCACAAAAGGAGGTATGGGAGTAAATTTTCAAAACCATGAAGGGTACATTTGTTTTATGGAAAACTAACTATTGGAACATAGTTCTTTATTTTTTGTCATTTTTGCATCGCTTTGAAAATGAGTCAATGAAAAATATATTTCAAGATGAACAATCTATAATCAAATTTGAAAAAAATATTTAAGCTTTTAATATATTGACGTTTAATTTCAAAAATCTAACTTGACCCTCCACAATTGCTAGGACACTCTCTCTCATAAAAACTTCACACCCTGTGGTCAGATTGAACGCTCCAATGTCGAGACTTGAGGTGAGAACAACATAAATGCCATAACTTTTATACAGTGTTCACTTGAGTATCATAATTTTTTTTCTTCATTTGAGTGCTACAAATTTGAAAAATCGATAACTTCAATGCTTTCAGTGATTTGCCTCACCAAAAAATTTGACATATCATCTTATGTGGCATCACTGGTGCTAAAATAGATAATTTTTTAATATTATTTAATTATTTTAGGAATTTTTATTTTTATTTTTCCCCTCTTTTTTTAGGGCTACTGAGGGTCACCAATAACCCGCACTCAATGCAAAACCCTTATACTTGGCTGCGAAGGCCCTAGGCAAGGCCATCACAATTCGCAACCTTGTAGGCCCTAAAAAAGGGGGAAAAAGGAAAAAAATAAATCAAAAATAAAAAAGTTCAAAAATTCAAAAAATACAGAAAAAAATTAAAAAATCCTTATTGGATGGGAAATTAATTTTAAAAAAATGCACATAGAATGATCAGCTGAAAATGACACTTAATGATCGATTTTACTCCGATATGACACTGAAGTGAGCAAAATAAAAATTATAGCATTAAATAAGTATCATACAAAAGTTGTAACACTTATGTGGTTCTTCGCCTCCTAAACTTAAGACACACGACCTAATTTCCTAACTAACAAGCTGGATGCTTAGACCCTAGACCATAGCACCTAGGCTTAGGACACTAGGGCCAGACTCAAGCATCCAGGATACAAGCTCTTGGATCAACTTTTGGTGGCCAACTCCTAGGATATTGAGTTCGGGCTGACAATCCAGGTCTAATCTCAAGTCCAAGGCTCGAGGTCTTGAGTCCTACCACCAAGTTCCCATGGCTATGCATTGTAGGTTTGTCTTGAACTCAATTTAAGTGTTTTATGGAAAATTACTCCTTTAGTTCTAAACTTATTATGAGGATGATAATTTAATTATAAAGTTTTGTACAAATTTCAATATAGTCTTTTTGGTCAATTTGTTGGAAATAGCTAACTTGATGATTCAATCATTTTTGGCTATATTATGTGACATATCACCATGTCAACAATTTACATCGAAAACTGATCAAAACAACTATATTAGGATTTTGCACAAATGTTACTAAATATGGAAAATTGAAAAATGTAGTATTGAATTGATATTTGTATAATATAATGACCGATTCGACAATTTCTGTATGTTTTCTACCACCAAACTTCCGAGGGAAAATTTCAATTAAGGGTCTAAAGTGGAACCGTTTTCTCAAAAAAGGATCCAAAATAGACATTGTTTCTAACAAGGACCTAAAGTGACTAACTTGGTTTCAAATTAGGACCTCAACTTAAAAGCCAACCAAATCTTATTTGCATCTAGGGGTATTTTCGTCTAAAGACTTTTTTTCCTTCTTTTTTTAATTTATTTTCTCCTTCGCTTTCTTTTCTTCTTCATCATCGTGCCTTTGCCTTTTTCACTCTTTGGATCGCGTTCTCCAAAGTCCATCTCTATATTCCTTGCCGAATTAACTATCAACGCTCTCAACCTCATTTGTCATTGTCCTCAAGAGCAATTCCATTACCTTTGTTGAAAGATGGAGGTCAATCCAAGCCCTAGATCGAGCACGAGTAGACCAAGATGTGACGCTCAGCTCGATTCAATCCCCACATCTTGTGGTCGTGGTTAAGCACGAAGCATGATGAGGTGTAAATCATTAGCTTGCTGCCCTTGTTGTCGTCGATGCTTGAATTCAAATCGGTGCTCATGCAAGCTATGATCAGTCTTAGCGAGGAGAAGCCAAATTGAAGTGCCTAAGCCAAATTTATTAGAGGTTTTCTAGGAATCTCTGTGATATTCATGTGCATTGATTTGTTCAGTGAAATACGTGATTTTGGAAATTTTTGAGCAATTTTGCACTTCTTTCGTTTTGTTAGTTTCTCTCAAATCTATATAGATAATATTTCAGAGTTAGAGAGGCAACTTTATTTGAACATGTGTAGACCAGAGTCATTCATTTTATATATTGAGTGCTGTCTGATTCAAATCGCCATCAAAGGCGAGTATCTTTCATCACGGATCAGAATGATTCAGCAGGCTTTGAAAATAACCAACATGCACGACACAATTGAACCCTCTCAAGAAGCCACATATTCCACCTCAATGCAAGTTACATCTATGAATGTTATGAATAATCTAACTTGGACCTAATAAAACATTCCCAAGAAGCTATGAATGAAAGTTATCGTGACATAGGCGATTTCATCGGCGGTGAGAGCATGAAATTGTTACTTTAATTGCCATGATAAGTTTTTACAAGCAAATTGAATAAAAACAAAACCCACTGATGGATATTTATTGATTCTCAAGTTCATTATCGTCATCGAAGAAAGTGAGTGGTGGCAAATAACTTAAAAACCAACTTATGCCGAAATCGATGAGTTCTTGGGTGAGGAGTCTGATGCATTTGTCAAGAAGGAGGTGAGCAAAATGAAAAAAGAAAGAAAATAAAAACAAAAAGGAAAAAGAAAAAAAAAGTCTTTAGACTAAAATATCCCTAGTTGCATATAAGATTTGACTGGCTTTCAAGTTTAAACCCTTATTCAAGACTAAATTAGTCACTTCGGGCCCTTATTTGATACAATATTCACTTTATGCCTTTTTTTGATAAAACGGTTCCACTTCAAGCCCTTAATTGATATTTTCCCAACTTCCGATAAAGATTTATAGCTCATTCTGATAATCCTACCAACACTAGGTATTTAAACCATATTTCTTGAAAATAGTTTCCTTACCAAATATTTACCAATTGTGTCAATTACTCCAGGAAATAAAACGAACTTGAAGTCTTTGTAATTTTATCAAGACCCGAGGCTAGTGTTAGAGTAGCCAATCATTTGCCTAATCCAAGATCTAAAAGTGCAAGGTAGAACGAGAATCACGCGTGACCATAAAATAGAGACCGAAGCTTCAGGCATGTTTACGTACCGATTTGGCAAGGAAAAAAGGAAAAGGGCCTCAAGACGAAAGTAGCAAGCAAATAATCAAATTCCCATGCCGTACTTTGTTTTATTATCTCTTTGTCTTTGTTTATTCCTTCGCGTTTCCTTTTCTTACTTTATACCGGAGGTTCCAGCAAACAGTCAATTGATGTACTTGTTAAGACGCAAGTGCTCTGCTAGCTAAGAGAGGAAGTCACCTATTCCTATTGCTTGTTCCTTCACGATTTTTCTTAGGACGAAGATCTCCGTTGCTTTTCTCTGCTTCAGTTTCTCCAATTTTTCTGAAGTCGGTGTCGTCTTCTGAATCGTGCTTCCGGGATTCATCAGCACTTAAGTTCAGGTTTCGTGGCACTAGTCTCGTGTTGTGTTGCATCATTTGCTTGTCGTGCTTACTAACCTGTATTACTTTTAGGGAGAGATGTTTGTATGCTCGTTGCGCTTTGGATGTTTTGGCAAGTGATTATCGTACTTTAATTTGTTGGCCAGTACACTTAACCATGCTCTATGCAAGTTATAGCACATGTTTATGTTTGCTATCGATGTTCATTTTCCAATTGGTGAAAGAACTACCGGTAGAAATTATGACCGTTCACAACCTGTCACCTTTGACATTTAAAGATTGCCATGTCAAGAAAAGTATAGCAAATGTGCCATCGAATGCAATATTTCCTACGTGAATGGTATTTAAGAAGCTGCAAATTTAGAAATCTTGTAGGATTACAGGAATTATTTTTGGAGTTGAGAAGCCGCTTCTACTTAAAATTTCGAAAATCCAACGTGACATTTTGTTGCTTTCAATATTGCCTTACGAAAAATAAAAAATTTGATCTATTATTGGGTCCGCATGTGTTACAAGAAAATTTATTCCTTTTTCCTCAAATCAACTTCCATGTTTTCTTTGTTCGATGGCCGATAAGTCAACATTGAAAATCCAGTAAAAGATGAACAAAACTCAAAATGTTAAAAAATGTTCCTTTGCCATTAAATGAATATCTTAATTATTTGTTAATGTCATAATTAAATTCCTAAAAAGATATGTGACTAAAATCTTAATGTAAAATCTTCGGCTATACAAGAAAAAACAACTTAATCCTTATTTCCAATTTTTTTTTTTTTTGTAATTACCATTAGTAAGCCAAGAATCTTTGATGACGAAACCAATTGGAAGACCAATAATTCGCATTCTCAAGCCCACGTAGATAGTCGATGTTTTTAAGAATGATCAAAAGTTAGCAGCTTCAACAAAGCAAAGCTTAGAAGTTCATTACTTTGCACCTGTAATTGGAAAATTTACTTGGAATAAATCATTCTTTCCTTTAGGAATTTTTCTTAAGTTATTAGTCTTTTAAGATTTTTATCTGATTTGAGAAAATGCTTTGGCGCAACATTTTTCCATTTACTCCAAATTGTGGTGAGTATAGCCAGTTCATTATTTTGAAAAATCCAGGAAGACTCGTAAGGAGATAGACGGCCAACAGCACTCATTTGTACCGAAGGTTTTTCATAGAAAGTGAAGAACGAGATAAACACATTACAAATGAAAAAGAAAGAAAAATAGAAGGTGGAGTCGCAAAAGAAAATGCAACGAACAACTCTAGGAAAGGAAAGAGAGATGAACATGGAGAGAAATGGGAAAGTGGGTAACTATGATCGGACCTTTTCCTTCTATCAATCTATTTTTTAAATTCAAAACTCTTCACAATTCCACAATATTCAATTATTAATATGTAGTTTATTCATTATTTTTTTTATTTTTGAAAGGCAAAAAACAAATTTTATTTTTGCTTAAGTCTAAATAAAGTCTTAAGAAAAACAAAAATATCTACCTACGTAGTCTCTTTGCCTGGACTTTCAATGAACTAAAAAAAACTTACAATTATCAGAAAGAATTTTGTTTGCATTGTAAATCTTCCTTTCTATTTGTAACACCCGACAATCATTATCAAGTAAAACACAAAGAACTTAAGAAAGCATTTGAAAAAAACAATTGCGCACCCTTTTGTTGACCGGTGGGTCATGTCACGCATATGCTGCATCCAATCCAGAATAAAAATCCATAGTCCTACCTATGCATAAATAGTACGATGAGCAATGCGCACATTCTTAGATTCAGCGGGGCGAGATTCTACCTGATTGAGAGAATTAATGCATGCGATAATGTATACATTTATGCAGTCGTGTGCAAGCTCTTTGTAATTGTTCTTCGTAAGCAATGTGAACCTCACCCTGCATTTGCATTGATGTTTAGTGAGCACACCTGAACGAAGCTGCCATGGGTTTGAACACCCTGTTGCTGCTGTTACGAGACCTGTGGGGGGCGTGGGGGATTCAGTTATTGTTCACCGCAAGCTTTGCCTGCCAGATTGTTCTCGCAATATTAGGGAGCCGTCGAAAATATATGACATCGGATTTAGTTGGAATCGTCATATGGGTCACATACTTGCTCCTTTCTTACTTTGCAACAGTGGCTCTGGGCAAGCTTACTGTCGTCCAGATCGATGATCCTAAGAATCCGGGTTACGATGTGGTGTTGGAAGGTCTATTGGCCCCGCTGCTTCTGATGCAACTCGGGTACACAGACAGCATGACGGCCTATGCGGTGGAAGATAACCGGCTGGGATGGAGACAGAGGCTTAACATCGGGGTTACGGCTTTCTTAGTGCTTTGGATTCTCTTTCGATGTGGGCGCGGCTTGTCCCCTGTCTCAAGGCTGTACATCCCCTTGCTCGTGGTTGGGATTGGGAAGTCAGTCGCGTGGGTCAAGGCTCTCCGTTCTGTGTATGATGAGAACTGGAGCGTGACCGCTGAGGACATCAACGAAGAACCCGAGATTCAGAGAAAGTTCAAAGAGTTTCCCGAGGACGACAAGTTCGCCTCTGCAAAGGACATCTTGAAGGCCCACTTTCGGTTCGAAAGTCTGAAGCCCCACCAGGAGAACTGGCTGTACCACCCTCAGTACATATCCCGCGATTGGATGTCCATCGATGATTACTCTGCCATCCGTGCTTTCACCATGGCCGAGATCGAGCTGAACTTCATGTTCGATGTGCTCTACACTAAAGTGCCCACTCTGTACACCAAAATCAGCCTCATGTGCCACTTCTGCGGCTTCTTCTGCTTGGCGTCTGCATTGTGTGGATTCGCCATTATCTTCAAGGGTGCATTCTTGATCGATATGTATGTCACCTATACCTACGCAATACTGATAGCAGTCACATTATTTGAGCTTTACCAAATCACGGCACTGCCTTTTTCGGATTGGGCAGTGGTGAAGATGGGTATGAACCTTAAGGAGCCGCTCGTCCAGAAGCTCCTTCCATCTCTAGCCGATCGGTGCATGAGGAAGAAAAGATGGTCGAGGTCGATAGGGCAGCTCAATTTGTTAGACCCCAACCTTTTATGCAAAGAATGTTGGAAGCCCATTGCCATGGTACTTGATCGGTTTGACGAAAGGAAGATCGTCAGCTGGCATCCGTTTCGCTCCCGCCAGCCTATCCCCTCGTGCTTCAAGGTGCTGGTGGTTCAAAAGATGGATGAGCTAGAGAAGAAAAGACAATACGGGCCCTTCGAAGAAAGAGGCGAGTGGACGCTCGAGACTCACAACGTCCAAGGGAAACAAGGACTGAGCGGTAGCATCGATATGACATTTGATAGGAGCATCATTATCTGGCACATCGCAACGCAAATCCTTTACACACTGGAGAGCGAGAACTCCGCTGCTTGTAGAGGAAGCAAACTCCTATCAGACTACATGATATACCTCCTGTCCCGGCATCCCTACATGTTGTCCCTCAACACTGCCGACATTGTGCTGGAGTATGCTTGTTGCAAGCTGAGGCCTTTCTTTACGTCCCGAGATTATAAAGAAGCAATTAGCGCACTGTTGTCGCGGGATGGAGAGGTCCCACCCTGCGTGAAACCAAGAAACGAGACGAGGATTACTCGTGACTGGGACATGTTGTCGGAGGTGCAGAAGCTCGTGGTTGACCTGAGGACGATGAGCGACAAGTGGGAGATCATCAGCAGCATTTGGGTGGAGATGCTGTGTTACGCAGCATACAGCTGTCGAGTGTATCACCATGGCAACCTACTGAGAAGAGGAGGTGAGCTCATCACTCATGTGTGGCTGCTATTGGCTCACAAGACCGATAAGTACAAGTCGAGCATTGACGAGCGTTCTGAAGATGCTGCCAACACCTCGGCCTCGGCAACCCCTCCCCCCTCGAGAAAAGGTCGTTTTAGTCGCATCTTGAGGTTTTTTTTGGGGAAGAGAGATACTAATATATTCGATAATCCATAAATGGCGCTGTCTTGTCACGCGCGATTGGGTTATTTACTTATGTTAGAATATAAATTATTGAATTTCAGTTGGCCTTGTCATATGATGTAAAAATAAAAGATGTTAAGTTGAAATCTTTTCGAATTTTATTTGTGTCGGTAATTTTGTATTTTCCACCAACGCTTTATTATTTGGCTAAAGTTTGGCGTGTGTTTGATGTGGAATATTAGAATATCTAAATATTAAACTCTTTGAAATTAATAACTTAAATTTTTAGAACAATTGAAATTGATCCTACAAAATTTTATAATTCATGCACTTGAAATAACCTTATCAAGTTGAGTAAAATTCCACGACATAGTGTTTCAGTACACATTAGCATTTCTCATTCGGAATGATTGGCTTGCTTTCATCTTTGTACACCTGGGTTCATCGACCCCTAACAGGTTGAGGTGAAAACCATATGCTGTCAGATCTTGCGATTAGTTTATGTTGTTTTTAAAAGAAAATGTAATTGAGAATGTATTTTATCATGCCTTATCTATTTTCTCCTATGTATAAAGTAACTTATGCATGGACATTTTTGTAATGTGTGCTAATCTATTTGCACTCATATAATTGTCGAGAGGCTCATCAAATTGATGAGATGAACTCGATTACTTGATGATATGCGTGAAATCACCCGAACGTGCTTCATTCCCTAATCTAGTCGAATCATACAATAGGGAAGAATTTTTAGGTTTAATTTTAATACTTTCGCTCTTTGCTGATTAACTCTGATTTAATTTTAATTTGTCTAATCAAGTTCTCCTAATTTCACAAAAATTTCCAGTTAATCAAATCCTATTAACATTAAATATGGCCAAATCCAATAAACGTGGTTGCTAGACGGTATTGGAATATAACGACGTAGGTAAAATTTAAATAATATGGATGCTTAAATGGACCCAACTGCGGAAAATGAAAAGAAAAAGCCTTCTCCATGTAACGACTCAGCTTGAGAACGATGCGGAGTGTTTGCCGAGCCCAGAGAAACTGGACAAGGAGCAGCTATTGTCAAGCTTTTAAGATGACAAAAGGGGAGGAATGGATCGAATTGTGCACAGGGGGAGAGTGTTTCTAAGATAAAGATGTGAAATCAGAATTAAATCAGAATTAACTCAAAAAATAAGCCTTTTGATGTAACGACACCGCTTAGTATTAGAACTCCAATGTTAAACGTGCTCAAGTGAGAGCACATATGATGAAAGACAAAACTGTAAAGGTAAAAAAATAAAAGGACCTCAATCCATTCTCGAGTTACTAACTCAAGTAATCGAGATTTAGAAGATCATTTCTAACTTGGCAATACAGTAACTGTCCAAAACAATATCCAAGCACGGATCGTTGTTGACGCCTAAATTTCTTAATTAGGTTTATTTTATTATTAATTTTATCTTTTCGGATAATAAATAAACAAATAACAAAAAAAGAAAAAAACAAAGCAAAACAAAAAAAGAAGAAAAATAGAAAAAGAAAAAGAAAAAGAAAAGCAGTTGCAATGTGTTGGGTTAGGCCTTCAAGCCCAGCCTGACGTTTCTTCACCCCCTCCCCCCGCGCGGATTCGGATCCGACCTGGCCCGCGTGCGCCTGTCGTCTTCCTCACATGGATAAGCTTCACACGCCAGAGATGGCGACGCGCGCAACACTGAAGCTGCGAGGAGGGCGGCTTCGTACGGAGAGCAGAGGTAGCTAGCACTGGACGGCGACACACGTGGAGCAGAGAGAGCTGGTGTCGGATGGGACGTCGGTTCAGCCATCGAAGGCCGTTGCAACCGACGGTCGAACTTCGTCGACTGGCCGCCCCTCGGCCTATAAATAGGCCGTCGATCTCCATCGACGAGGGCACGAGTGGAGAGAGAGAGAGAGAGCCGGATTTAGGCTGCACTTCTCAGGTACCTTACTGAGAGATTTCAGGGGGGTCCGAGGACGTACAACCAGGGATCCAAGGCTTGCCGAAGGAGAAGGTAGAGAGAGAGAGAGAGAGAAATCGGAGGGGAAGAGGCATTGCGCAGGTCCTGCCGTCGTTTGCCGCTACCGTTGCCGTCCTCAATCGAGCATCGCCACCGTCACCGTTCCTGTTCGAAGAAAAGTGAAAAACCCGTGGCCGTCGCCTTTGCCATTCATTGCTGTCGCCGTAGCCGCCATCGCCACCGTCGCCACCGTAACGCTTCCGTTCCCCCCTTCGGCGCTGCGAATTCGCAAACCCTAGAGTTTGTGATTTTCAAGTCACGAAGTGGATCCGGGTTTGGAAAATCGGGTAGGGTTCACGATTTTGGGGCAGCTGGAAATCGGGTTGGGACTCGAGTCAGATCTGGGTAGGGCTTTATCGAAGAGTCGGGTCGGCTGGGAACCGGGTCATCGGGCTGGGTCGGGTGTCCCCAAACGCCTAGCTACGGCGTCATTTTGATACAAAAAAAAAAAAAAAAAAAAAAAAAAAAAAAAAGAAAAAAGTCGGGCTCGCGTAGCGGGCTCATCTCGCGTTTTGGGCTAGCCTCGGGTCGACCCAACCCACGGATCCGACCCAGTCGGTTTTATTATTTAAAATATGTTTTAATAAATAAAAATAAATAAATAATTTATTTTCAAAAAATAAAAAAAAAATAAAAAAGATTTATTTCCGAAAAATATTAAAAAATATTAAAAATATTTTATTTTCCAAAAAATAAGAAAAGATGAAAAATAATTTATTTTCCAAAAATATTAAAAATATTTATTTTTCGAAAAAAATCAAAAATATTTCATATTTTCCAAAAAAGCCAAAAATCTGAAAAAAGCCAAAAAATTTCATAAAAAGCCAAAAGACTTGTATTTTATAAAAATACCAAAAAATCCAAAAATCCCTTTTATGTCCAAAAAATGAGAAAAAGACTCAAAAATGTTTTTCCACCGCAAAATGCATGAAAAATCCCTCAAACATCCAAAAAACCTCGGGGTTTAAATAAGATTAGATACCGAAAGGACATCAGTGATTAATTAGTGTAATCAAGTCCCTAATCCTAATTTCTCTTGCTGCGTAGGAGCGAATATTTCTCCCAATACTTTGCATAGGTTTCTAATCAATCTACCCCAAATCGGTTAATGGCGACTCCGTTTTAAACAATTAACTTATAGGTTATAAACTTAGACTATTAAAATTGTGAATTGGTGGACTTGGGATAGTCCAGGCATAATAAACTCAACCGAGTCATTAGCCTCCGCCGACGCTTGTACCAACTGCGGGCGCCAAAAAAAAGAGGTCGCAACAATCGTTGTATCTCAAAATTTTTTAACTTAATTGAACTTATCCGCATATAATTGTAATGCAGCAACTGCGAGCACCCTCGAGACCAAATGATGCACTCAACGGTGTTACTTTACAGCCGTAGTCAATAAAGAATCGAGATTCAAAGTACTAAATTTACAGCAGTGAACTTCCAATTGGAACCCGGGTGACTGGTAGTTGGCACCAGAAAAAGCTCCCCGTGTTACTCCAGAAAGAACTATAACTGCAATCTACTAAACCTGCTAAATAGTGATGTAGGTGTGGTGGACACGATAACAGACAGAAGCATGGATCACTGGAGTACCCTCTAAAGCTTTCGGCTGTCAACCGATGGCTCTTTTCGACTTTTCCCAGAGAAATGCCAATTAAAGAAATGGTTTATGACAGTAATAGGCCAACACCATCAAGCAAAAGCAAAATTGCGGGATTAAGTTCAAAGAGACAATGAGGTAGCGTCATTGGATCTAAATGCCAAAACAAGGACCGCTCATAGGCATAAAAATTAAGTAATATTCCAACTCAATTTATCAATGCCAGACTTGGGGAAACAAACAGAACATCCCGCTTTCCATGCTGTCCAAAACATTGGAAGACACGGCATCATCCGTCATAAGACTAGCATTTAACAAGCTGAGATCATCTTTCCACTACAAGTCAAGCTGAAAAGTGGAACTAGGGTGGCCTAGAAACAAAAATGGCTGATATTCAATTGTCACGATTGTTACTTCTACATGTCCGCAAGAAGAATTGCAATTGAGTGAATAATAAATATCGCTAAACAGAACTTAAGGAATGTAGAAACTCTGGAAACTTACAAGGAGAATCTAAAACTTCAACTTGTTCCTCTAATATTGTGGCAATAGGTAAGAACGGCTAGCTCTGTCCGATGACCTCTATTTCCATTTCTAATATTATTCATCTATTACTGTGATTATATCAACACAAACCAATACTCAACTTTAAGATCATTAATAAGAATGAAAGAGAGAAGAAGCAGGGTGACGGGCACTGACAAGCCAACAAACAATGCATAAATTCTGTACATAAGTCGATGATCAGGATGGAACAATATAGTGGCAGTATCTTCTCAAGCTCTTACAAAGCTTGCAGTATACCAGTATCTCAAAAATTAAAAAGATGAGATTTCTCAAATGCTTGGGGTTTTAACATCCTTGAAACTGTCTTCATACTGACCACCCAACTCACTGACGACAAGAAGCCCTCCTTATTCCTTAAGTTGTCACTTCCTGGAACTCCGCCTCATAGCACTTGTCGAAAGTGTTTTTGCCTCGCCAATCATCCCAAGAATCACGAAACGAACTGCCCAGTGAGGCTTGACGAAGAAGAAGGACACTCGGATGAAGAACAAGAGGACTCGATAAAGACAAAGGAGACTACACGAACAAAAAAGGACACACGGACAAAGAGGTGAAGAGAACGTAAAAGAAAATTATGTTGACTTCAATTAGAACTTGCAAATTTGGGGCAAGCATTAAATGATGTCATTTTTGCACATGTAGATTTCTTCATATAAACTCTTTGCCATGTAGGAGAGAAAAATGAACAAAAAAGGTCACGTTAGCATTTCTCGTTAGTCAAATTGGATAGAATTAACAGAGGGACTTGATTGCACAAACTTGACATATTTTTGGACTTTAATTGCATTTTTTATAAGTTTTAGGATTTAATTGCACTTTTCTAATAAATTATGGGATTTCTATTGCACTTATAAAAAAAAAATTAAAGAAGAGAAATGGGCAAGTTTGAAAAAAAAGGGCAGAGATAGAGAGGCATGCGCAAAAAAGACGTGAAGGAAGGACATAAATAGGGAGATATAGAGATGATGGAGTAGAATTTAAGGAAATGATGGAGTGTGAGTGGAGACTTGAAGAAATTGATAGAGTTTGAGAGAGAGAAACGGGAAAAATTATATTTAGTGTATTATATTGTATTGTGTACAAGGTTCCTTTATAATGTAAAGGAAAAGAAGAGAAAAAAGGAAAAAATATACAAGAATTACAATTTCATACTCTCTAGACTAATCAGGGATTAACCAAATCAATTTATCCGTAATTGATATCAGAATCTCCGGATTTATTTCTAACACTCCCTCTCAAGCTCTCAAGCCGATAGCCTATATATATCGAGGACACCTAGCTTGCTTAATAAGTATGTGTGCTATCTCTAGCATAAGGGCTTAATAAAAATGTCTGCAGGTTGTTCCACATTTCCAATGCCTTTTGTCACGAGGACTCCTTTGATTTTGTCTAGAGTGAAATGACAATCAACCTCTATGTGTTTTGTCCTTTCTTGAAAACTGGTTTTGTTGCCAATTGAATGCTGTGTCATTATCGCAAAACAATTCACTAGGTCTAGTGATTTGTATTCCAATGTCCGAGAGTAGTCCTCATATCCAAACAATCTCACACATAGTCTTCGCCATGGCTTGATCTTCAGATTCGGCTAATGATGATGATACGGTCAATTGCTTCTTCGTCTTCCATGATATCATTGAATGTCCCAATTTGATGCAGAAACCAGTGATGAACCTCTTGGTCATTAGGCAAGTAGCATAGTTCGTAAAACAAAAAGCTATCATTTTCATGTTGCAATCACGAGATAAGAATATACCAAATCCAAGATACCCCTTTAAATATTTTACAACCTTCAGAGATGCATTCATGTGGGATTGTTTTGAATTATGCATAAACTGGCTGAGAATCTGCACTGCATAACATTTGTCAGGTCTCAAGTAAGATATATTAATTTGCCAATGAATCACTGATATTCTTATGGATCCTTTAGTGATGCATCCTTAGTAGACAAAGAAGATCCTTGATCATACTCATGTTGTAAGTTTGGCATTTTGTTCGATTGGGATAATTGTAGGCTTGCATCCCGATAATTCTACTTCTAAAACAATCGAATTTTCTTTGATTGAGGCTAATTCCTTTGTCATTCCGAGAAATCTCAATGCCAAGGAAGTACTTGGGAGGTGCCAAGTCTTTGATATGAAAGGTGGAATGCAAATACTCCTTGAATTTTATAATATGATATTCATTGTTTCCCATGACGAGTATATCATCAACATATATCAGCAAATAAATGAATGAATTCCCTACAGTCTGTGTAAATAAAGCATAATGATACTTGGAATGCTGAAATCCTACATTAGTTAGTGCAACATGGCATACCATTGCCTGGACGCTTACTTTAGCCCATTTAGGGAATTACGCGGGCGACATGCTCAAGACTCCCCTCCTTTGTATAAACATAGAGGAAGATCCATATAAATTTCTTCATCCAAATCGTCATGAAGAAATATGTTGTGGACATCCATTTGATATAGAGACCAATTCTAAATGGCTACAACAGATAAGAAGGAGTGGACTGTGACTTCCTTTGCAATATGTGAAAAGGTGTCATGGTAATCGAAATCTTCTTTTTGGGTAAATCCTTTCACAACTAAACAAGCCTTATATCTTTCAATAGAGCCATCTTCTTTGAACTTGATTTTATACACCAATTTGCAATTAGTTAGTTTATGATGAGGAGGCAATGGAACAATATCCCAAGTGTGGTTCTCCATCAAAGCATTAAGTTCAGAGTCCGTTGCATGTTGCCAACGAGGATCACGGCTACTTTAGTGAAAGAAGATGGTTCATGTTCTTCCAATATTCAACTAATGCAATTCATGTGCTTGGGAGATAGCCGAGCAAAAGAAACATACGATAATATGGGATAATGTGTACCTAGAGAACTCATTGCAGAACATATGTAATCTTTAGTCCATGTGGTTGGACGAATGTGCCACTAGGAACACCAAAGCTGCTTAGTTGATGTTTGTTTAGTTATTGGTAAGAAATGGGAAGAAGTTTCTAAAGTGGCTGTGGTTGATGAGGAATGAGAAATATCCACTACTTGTGATTCCTCTATAGCACTTTGAAGTTCCAATGCAACAAAATAACATGACGAGGAGATGAATAGATCTCCTTCGGATAAGAATGGTCACTATCGTTCTGAAGATGGTGAGGTCAATTCTGGTGAAGACATTATTTCCTTGAAGGGGAACATGTCTTCATGGAATACAACATCCATGCTAATAAAAAATTTTCCTATAGAAATATCCATAATCAATATCCTTTTTGAAAGAAAGGGTATCTCATGAACACACATTGAGTTACTCGAGGATCCATTTTGCTTCTAGGGCCCGTATTTATTGTATAACATAGACATCCAAGAACCCAAAGATGATCATTGGTTGGTCTTCTATTTTACAACATTTCAAAAGGAGTCTTTCCATTGAGAATCCAAGTTGGCATGCAATTAATTAAATAGGGAGCCATGACTACATAATCTCCCTAAATGACTCAGGAATAGAAGCTTGATATTCCAATGCTCGAGCTACTTCCAATAAATGTCTATGCTTGTGCTCAACAACTACATTTTGTTGTGGAGTGTAAGTGCAAGTACTTTCATAGATTATTCCATGAGAAGATAGGAATTCTTCACAATCAGTGGTAAAAAATTCACGACCACTATTTGTTGGAATTTTTTGCACAAATTTATTGAATTGATTCCTAATCAAGGAAAGAAATCATGATAGGTGATTGAAGGTTTGACCTTTTGACAACATAAGATATACCTAAGTAGCACACAAATAATCATCAACAATAGTGAGTAAAAATCGAGATCCATTATGATGATGGGTATGATAAGGACCCTAGATGTCCACATGGAGCAAGGAAAAAATTCCGTTAGCTAGAGACACACTAGATAGAAATGATTTTTGAGACTGTTTAGCCAAGGGGCATATTGGACATTTTGGGTGAGAAAGCTTGCACTGTGACCCAATTGTTGATGAAAAAGAAGATTTTTATTCTTGTTGATCGCATTACAATAAATGCTTTTATTAAAAAAAATATAAATCTTCTGAGGAATTAATCCAAAAGTATAGCCTTGCGCAACTTTACTAAAGCCCATCAAATTGCCAATCAAAAGGTCCTGAAATGGACAATTTGGAACTAAATATGGCACAATAGGAATTATCCTTGCAAACTCTAGAGACAGAGAGAATGTTGAATTCAAATTTAGGATTATACAAGGCATTCCTAAGGATAACATCAAGACCAAGTTGTACAATGCCAATTTTGGTAATATAGGTGATATTACCATTTGGGAGTCAAACTGATACAGGAGATTATGTTCCTTTGTGAATATAAGAAAAGAGTTCAATATTGCATGTTATGTGGTCACTAGCTAATATGTCAATTATTCATACATCAATTGAAATTGAATTCTCTTGGTATAGAGAGATACTTGAGAATCCAGCATTGTTATCCTGCGTCTTCAATTGGCCCAGAATTTGTACAATATTTTCATATTGCTTCTGAGTAATTGCCTGGTGTGGCCCATCAAATTTTCATGTTGAGACTACTAAACATTCGATCCCTTCTCCTTTTTGCCCTTTTTATTAGGCTTTCCATGTAATTTCCATTATGTATTTTCCGTATGGTGTGGACACTTTCAATATTCATAGTATTTATTTTTAAGTTTTGAATTTTGTCTTGATGATTGGAATTTTTGGAGTCATATGACCCTTTGTATGCTAGGGCTAACGTGGCCTGATAGGGAGCATCCGATTCAGCTGAAGAGACGAGAGATTGGTAGCCATCCAATCTATCGCACAACTCCCAACCGTTCGATCCTATCCGTGAATCCCAACTGTTTGATCACCTACGCAAATCCCAGCCATCCGAAGCCATCCGATCTAGGGTAAGTTGTACCCATCTCCTTCTTCATTGCTGCAACTATAGAAATGAGATTTCCAGAAGTTCCTTTTCTCTCCCTATCTCCCGAGGTGCTTGCCAGAAGGAAAAGTCACCAGAAAATGTCATCAAAAAGGCCGTGAAAGACATGCCATCACCCACTTGCTCGTGTTCGACCGCAGCTATCCATTAGCTTTCCTTTTGGACAACCAATCGGTAGGTCCGGCCAAGTGGTAGCAAAGGATCCATGGCCAAGATTTGAGAGTGGAATGAGGAGTATGAATGGTTAAGAATCACCGACCCAAAAAAAAAAAAAAAATGTTAAGAATCAGTAAGATTTTTATGGCTTTCTCCATTTCCTTAATCGTTGTACTACCTTAGGGTATTTTTGAGACCCTCCAACCACTCTTCTACCACCTCGAGCTTGTTCTAGAGAGTGGAAAGGCAATTGAAGACGGCAGTGATGGTGAGGTTTCCTTGTTTCAATTCTAAGATTGCCTACATTATTGTGAAAAGCTTCGCTCGATCTAGACGACCATACATCTCTCTGATATTCTCCCAAAACCTTGATGCTTCTTTAGTCGGTAGGAGCCTAGCGTTGATATCTGAGGCAAGGTAGTTGCCGATCCAAGTGCGGACTAGCTAATTGCATTTCCACTATAGTCACTAGAGTCACTTTTTGGCTAAGAATGGAATGGTTCCGTTAAGGAAGCCATCCTTGTCCTCGGTGACGAGGTCCTACCGGAGATCCTAAGACCACGCACTATAGTTCTTCGTTCCAGTAAGTAACATCCTGATTAGTTTTAGTTTGGGTCTATCGATCAGCGACACGTAGAGGGGTAGTTGGGCTCAAGATGGCCACCACCGCCGAACAAGAAGGGAAATGGCACAAAGCCAGGTGGATATGTCGAATAGGGATTCGTCCCTTGCCTCGACCTAGATCCGGTTGTTTGACTTGGGATTATCTGACCCAGTTTTTTATTCGGGCTAGCATCTGACAATAAGTGGGCTTGACCATCTTTGTTGGGCCGAGCCCCCAAACTAGAAGCTCCAAATGGGTATTGGGCCCATGGCATCCGTCCAATGGCCCCTTGGCCTTGGATTGGTACCATTGGACTTGAGGCCACATATTCGACTTTTTTCATAAACAGTAGTATTCTGATCAGAAGGTAGAGTGTGGATCTGCTCTTCCTCTTATAGTTCAATATGTGTTGATGAATTGGGTGTTTCTTCTATGAATGAGTTTTCGGCCATGATATCGAAAAATAATTTGAATTCCCATTCAGTTTGTTGAATCGTTTTGCAAGATGCAACAATGTTCAAAGAAGAAACCAATAGCAATTCTATGATTTGGAAGCTAAGTCAAGAAGGATGGCTCTAATGCCATGATAGAAATTGAGAGAGAGAGAAATAGGAAAAATTATATTCAATGTATTGTATTGTATTGTGTACAAGATTCCTTTCTAATGTAAAGGAAAAGAAGAGAAAAAAGAAAAATAAAATACAAGAATTACAATTTCCTATTCCCTTGACTAATCATGGATTAACCAAATCAATTTATCCGTAATTGATATCGGAATCTCCAAATATATTTCCAACAGAAATGAAACGAGCGGCAACAAGCAAACTCATTTGGACACACGAAAAATAAAGGCAGAGAATGACATGAGCTTGAGACCACTCAAAGAGGAGGGAAGAAAGTGTCGTTTGGAGAGACATCGCGTTCAATCTTGTTCCTTGGAATTGAAACTGAAGAGGAAAAAGCTTGGGAGGTTTTATTTTGATTGAAAAGAGAGGAAAAAATCGAGAAGGGGAAGTGATGACCCTTCGAACTTGAATACATCTTCTTCCAAGCACATGGTTTCCTCATTAATATTATCATAGCAATTGTCGGAAGAGCTTTTGCCTCGCCAATCATGCCATGAATCACAAAATAAACTGCCCAATGAGGTTAGACGAAGAAGGACACTTGGATGAAGAACAATAGGACTCGATGAAGTAGTGAAGAGAACCTAGAAGAAAATTATGTTGACTTCAATTAGGATTTGCAAATTGGGGCAAGCATTAAATGACGTCATTTTTACATATGTAGATTTCTTTCTATGAACTATATGTCATGTAGGAGAGAGAAATGAATAGTAAAAGGCACGTCACCATTTTTCGTTAATTAAATTGGATAGAATTAACTGATAGACTTGATCGCCCAAACTTAACAATTTTTAAGTCTTGATTGCACTTTTTGTAACTTTTATGATTTAATTACACTTTTTTTTAAATAAAATTTAAGATTTCGGTTGCACTTATAAAAAAAAAATCAAAGTAGAGAAATGGGCAAGTTTGAAAAGAAAAGGCAGAGATAGAGAGGCATGGGCACAAGAAGTGAAAGAAGGACAGAAATAGGGAGAGAGAGGGAGACAGAGGGAAATGAAGGAGCAGAATTTAAGGAAATGATGGAACGTGGCAAAGACTTGAAGAAATGAAATGAACAGCAACAGGCAAACTCTCTAAAAACACAAAAAAACAGAGACTTGGTTGAGCCTTTCCTTGGTTTGGATTGGGCCCAACCAGCAGGCCCAATCCCCTGCCAAACAGCAGCCCACACACGTAGGCCCAATTCAGTCCAAACTTCTTCTTTTTAACAAATGAAACCACGAGCCTACTTCCTAAACTAGCCTAAACCCGACCCTGATATGCCTGGCCCAAATTGTTCAAAACCCAACGCGATTCACCTGACTTGACTTCTAACCTTCTTCTCTAGGGCTTCTTGGCGACAGTGGCGCGGTGAGGCACGGCTACGCGGTGCCGGAGGTCGGTCATGGCGGCACGGTAGGGTGGGGCTTGCTGGCAACACTCGCAGGTTCTGCAAGTGGAGGCACGGCGGAGGGGTGGCTAAGGTGCGGTGTTGTGAGTTACAAGCGTTGGCTTTCAGAGGGCAGTGGTGGTGTGACGAGGGGGGCTCGAACTGCTGGCATCGCAGCAGGGGTGGTGGTGCAATGAGGGTTGCAACGACAACGGCGTCTGGAGTGGGAGGGCGATGGCTCGGATGGTGTCAGGGTTGGAGGGCGGAGCTTCAGCTACTGGCACGATGATGCTCGTGGTTGCAGAGGTTGAGGCGGTGAGCTCGGGACAGCGGAGCTCACGGCTGGGGGTGCTTGGCACAACGTCAGGCTCGGAGGGTGGCGGCTCGAACGGTGTCGGGAAGCATCGACGACGCCTCCTCTGGTTTCTCTCTCTCTAGCTCTGTTTCTAGGTTCCCTATCTCCCTCGAGCGCTCTCTCTCTCTCTCAAGCTTCCTCTCTCTGTTGCTGTTCTCCCTAGGGGTGAGCATGGTCTAGGTTGGGCCGGTCCGCCCCCAAACCATAGGACCAACGCGCACATTGCTGGTCCTCAATTTTTGGGACCCAAGACTGGACTGACCCAATGAGTTCGATTCGGTTTCAAGGTCAACCCAGGACCAAACGATAATTTTTTATATCATTTTTTTGTACTCCTTAAAAAAGCAATTGAGAACCGAACTGACCCGATGGGTTCAGTCCGATTTAAGGGTCAATTGAAGACCAACCAATAATTTTTTATTTCATTTTTTTTACTCCTTAAAAAAATGATTAAGGACTAAACTGCTTAATGGTTCGATTCGGTTTCACGGTCAACCCAGGGACCAACCCATAATTTTTTATTTCATTTTTTGTACTTCTTGAAATGGCAACCGAGGACTATACAATCCAATTGGTTCGATAATGAGCGAGGTCAACTATGACATCTCGATTTTCCTTAATTTTATATTCAGTCAATTGAGTCGGGCAATTCATCTGTGCATGTAGTTCGTCTCTCTAAGTCGGCTACTCATGAGGGAACTGGTCTATTGGGTGAAGCAATTAAGGGATTTTGATGTGTCAGACTTGGGGACTGATCACCATCAGGTCGGATGCAAGAAAATTTCCCTGAAAGCTGCTTAGTGGATTAGGCGCGCTGAAATCGCACCAAATTGAATTTAACCGAGAAAATTGAGATTGAATTCAGAAATTGGAAGTCATGGTATGCCGCAAATCATTTTAGGATAAGTGACTCATCTTCGGAAGACTTTTCATGCAAGTCGAGTTTTCAGCAAAATAATCAGAAAATGGCTATTTTGGCTCGACAAATCAATAGGCCTGCTTTTGGTCGTACTTCTAGGACCCAATTTGATTCTATGGACAAGAGAAGATGTGAATTGAAGTGTGGTGACATTGGATTAATTTTGTGGACTTCAATTGGACTCAATTGGAAGAGAATTGAATTGAATTAAAGAAATTAATGTACAAAGTTTCATACCCCGGCGGAAAAATAAAATGGACCCATTGAGGAGAGTTGTGGAGGATTTGAGGTTGTGGATTGTGACATCACAAATGATGTCATGGTGTGGGGCAAGAGTTGCTAAGATCTTGACAAGTGGAGGGGTGGATTTAATCCCCCAAAAAGTGGAAGGCCCCACCACTTCATCTTCAACATTGAACAAGAGAGAGAAGGAAGAGGAGGAGAGAAGGGAACTGGCAGCAGCACCCCAGTCGACCCCCAGCTCGCGCACGCCAGCTCCGCCGCCCATCGTTGCCGCGCCGCACTGTCGCTGTCGTCCATGCACGTCGCCCGCTCGCCGTTGCGCTGTCGCGCCGCCTCCAGCCTTCGTCTGCGAGTCCCAACCATCATTCTTCGTCATCCCGAGTTGGCCGCCGTCGCCAAGCCCGCCGGAAAGTCGCCGGAGCCATCACCAGCAACCGTGCGAGCAGCCGCCGTCCTCCTTCACCAGTTTCATGCCCAAACCATTGCCGAGCCACCTCCATTTGACCCCAACCAGCAGCTGCAGAAAATGGGTATGGCAACCCCTTCGTGGGCCGTTTTGGCCGGCTTCCCAACCTCGGATGCTTGGTCTGCTTTGGAGAAAGTCGATCCCCTCGTCGTTGTCGTCGTTTTGGTCCGTTCGACTTGTCGTTTGGGTGAGTTTAACTCACTAAACCTTGATTAGAGTATTAATGATGCCCTAAGTGTGTTTAGTGTGAATTAAGCATGTTTAGGTGGTTAGTTGAATGTGTTTAATTATGTTTTAGATTAAGTAATTTGTTTAATTTAAATTGTGTTTAATTAAGGCTAAGAAAGGATTAATCTTTGATGGGACATAATTGGATTTTAATTTTGAATTATTTAATTGCTTCAAATTTATGGGGATTAAAATAATATATTAAATTCCAAAATTAATAAAATATTATTAAATTTAAAAAAACGGAAAAATTATTTTTCACCTTGGTTTCTTAGAATTTTGTGCCGATCGCTGCTTTGTGCATTTAGAATTTGAATTTGATGATTGGTTGTGGCAATTTGAGGGTGATTGTGATAAACAGGGATTCTTTTCATAAAATCCCAAGTGTAGGATTTTGATGGAAATTTAACTGTGAAGTAATTATGAGTGGACTTAGAAAGTCATCGATGTATGATTGTGCCAACTGAGCCGAGAGTTGCCACCAAATTGGATTTGGTTGCGCCCAATCAGGCCGTGATTCGCCACCTGATAAAGGTCTCACCCAATCGGGCCGTGATTTACCACCTGGTTAAGGTCATGCCCATGGGGCCGTGATTTACCACCTGGTTGAGGTCGTGCCCGTGGGGCCATGATTTACCACCTATTAGAGGTTGTGCCCATGGGGTCGTGATTGACCACCTATTAAAGGTCGTACCCATCGGGCCGGGATCTACCACCTTTTGAAGATTGTGCCGAGTGGGGCCGTGATGCCACTAGTTCTAATTTGCCGAGTGGGGCCATGATTACCACTAAAGTTTAGACTTACTTGTAGGGTCGTGATTGAGAGTCGACATTGATTAGTCAGAATGGCCGTATGATGATCTCAATGACATGTAATAGACTGAGTCGATTGATCGCTGAGATGATCCGAGTAATTGAATTGTTTGGATGAAATGATTGTGCTATAATTGTTTAGTTCTTATAATTGCACGTGATTAATTATATGAATTGTCCTAACCTGTAAGTAAAGACTAAGACGAGGTAAGTCCTCTTGATGTTGTGGCTAGGCCACCTTTGGGTATATTTTCTTTCTAATAGGGGTTTAGGGGGTTGAACTTGCTGAGACAATGTCTCACCCCATTGTGGACCAACACTTTTAGGTCCCCTATGGACGGAGTGACTAGATCACTTGGGTCGGCCCTGAGGAGTTGTAGAGGTGAAGTCAAGAGGATTGGAGAACGTGTTCGACTTGTAGGTCGTAGGACAGTTCCTTTTTAAGAGCCAGTCTTTTGTAGGCTTTTGGCTGTAGGCCTTTGTTTGTAACTCTATTGATTTATTAAAGTGTATTGTTGTGAAATTGCTTCCTGCTTTTCTATCCCGTATTTTATTGTCAGGGGTTTTATATTATGCTTCCGCATGTGCATTAAAGAACTGATTGGGTCGGCGACTTAACCTAAGAACGTCGCATTTGTTTGACCACGGTGGGATGTTAGCGAGCCCGAGGTTCGGGGCGTGACATCCTCGTTTAAGTGGTATTAGAGCATGGTTTGTGTATGGAGTGATGAGGTGCGATGAGTCACGGGATAGTTAGTAGGAAAGGTTTTTAATATTCTGATGCATGTGATTGATAATTACTTGGTAACTTGCTTATGTGGTCACTCAAAATTCTAATGTGGTGTTGGAATTAAAAGCCGGTGTCTATATTGAGCCTGTAGCTTGAGTGACCGGGTGTCGAGGGTCGCTAGGAAGAGGGTAGTAGGCCCTGTGTTTCGGGGTGGGCCGCCGTTGAGAGTCGGTGTCCGTGGTGCCCCTGGTAGAGCGCAAATTGGGGCCAGTGCGAGTGGTGAAGCATTGCCTCTAGTCAATGCTGGGGTAATAGCCCTTAAAGATAAAAGGTTTGCTGGGGTAATGAGGATGCTTGAGATGTTGGGAGACAGAATGGGTCAGTAGGCCGCCGCTTCAGTCGATGTTACCGTCGTCACCGTCAGTGCCGCAAATGTCGCCAATGCTGCTGTCGCCAAGGCCATAACCGCCGTTGTTGCTACGCCTGTTGAGGCCCAATCTGGAGTTGTGCTTGAGGATCAAGCCATCTTATCTGAGTCGAGGTTTAGTTTAGACAGACATGGGAATCGATTGCGGGAAAAGCCGATGTCAGAAGAAAGGTGCCATGTTTCACCCAACTGGAGGAATAGAATTGGAAAGTCAGTGCTCAACTCGATCGTTGTGTGTTGTGTCTGTAAGAAAAGACATGGATTTGTTCCATGCTGTAAGAGGGAAATGACTTGTTACAGATGTCGCCAACAAAGCCATTTGATCAAAGATTGTCCGTATAAGCAGATAGAGCTATAATTGTTTCTGTCACCGCCGTTGATAACATAGAGTAGAGGAAACATGCTTTGGGACATTTAGTGGGGTACTTGGAACGGATCTCAGTGCAAGGAAGGGTGTATGATGTTCCTTGATAGGAAGTAGAAGACTCACTAATTGTGTGTCGAGTTTGTGGAAAGGAGGCATGTTTCAGCTCAGTGTCATAGTAAAAAGGGAGCATGATTTGAATAGGGCCAGCACGACTGTCAGGTTAGGAATTGTCCGTGTAAGTCCAGGAGAGCATAAGCACCGTTATTGCAGATATGACGCCACTAAGATGGCTAGAGAAGCATGAAGGGATTGACCATGCATTGATCAAGGGAAGAATGCTTTTGAGATGCTTTTATCAGAATAGTGCAACCGAATTTTCAGTGAAAGTGGTAGGATTTTCTTTGTGGTAATAAAGTGATGGAAAGATGAATCTCTAACTATTGTTGTACTTGAAGAGTTTGCTTAAGTATGACTTGGAAGTCATTTATAAAAAGGTTTGGCTCAAGGAACTTTATGTTATCTTGAATCGTGGTAATAATATAATTCAGTTTGTTCAGTTAGCGTACGACAGTTTTGGAATTTCTGAAAGTTGAAGAGGAACTTCAATCCTTGTTATTCGTTATTGAAGATGACCTGGTTTAGTTTGTTAGTTATCGAATCTACATGGCAACGGTAATGGATGCATTAGTTGAGGGGCCGAATATCGAGAGCATAATTGTAGTACAAAAGTTTTTGAGGTGGTTTCTGAAGAATTGCTAGGTTTGTTGTTAGAAAAAGAAATAGAGTCACGATTGAATTAATACCCGGAACAGAGTCGGTCCCTAAGGCTCCTTATCGGATGGTGTTACCTGAGTTAAAAGGACTGAAGGTGCAGATGCAGGAATTTTTGGATAGGGGATTCATACATTCCAGTGCATCACATTGGGGAGCAACTGTTCTATTCGTGAAGAAGAAAGTTGGTTTGTTGTGTTTGTACATTGATATTCCTCAAGATCGACTGGAGGTCAGGGTATCATAAGTTGAGGATCAAGAAGAAAGACATACTGAAGTTAGCATCTCGCACTTGATACGACAGTTATGAGTTCACTGTAATACCGCGTTGTTTGACGGGCACCTCAGCTGTTTGTCTGAGTCTGAGGAGCAAAGTGGTTATTGGGTACTAGGATTAGTTTCATGATCGTGTTCATTGATGTTATTTTGGTGTGTTAGAAGAGTGCAAAGGGCCACGAGAGACATTTAAAGATGATACTTCAGACCTTGAGGATCCTTGAATTTCATGCTAAGTGTAGTTAGTGCAAGTTTTGGATGACTTGTGTATCGCTCTTAAGTCACGTGATTTCAGGCGAAGAAATCTCCGTAGACCCCGTCCAAGATTGAAGCAGTGAACAATTGGCCGAGGTTGACTACAGTGATAGAGATAAGAAGTTTCTGGGTTTAGTAAGGTATTACAGACTGTTCGTATATGGGTTTTCTTTCAGTGTTAGCATCGCCGTTGACAAGACTACTGAGGAAGGAAGAAAAGTTCGTATGGATAGATGAGTGTGAGTGTAGTTTTCAAGAGCCTAAGAAGAGGCTGACTGCTGCACCTGTGTGGGCCATTTCGTCTGATCCTAGAAGTTATGAGATCTACAGTCATGCATCGTTTAGAGGACTGGGTTACGTGCTGATGCAACATGGTAAGGTCGTTACATACGCGTCCCGTCAGTTGACACCTTATGAACTGAATTACATGACAGGTGACTTGGAACTCACGACAATAGTTTTCGCTCCGAAGATTTAGAGATATCATTAGTGTAACGAAAGAATCCAGATCTTTATTGACTATCAAAGTCTCAAAGTATTTATTCTCCTAGGAGGAATTGAATGAGATAGCGCTGTGAACTAGATCTTTTGAAGGACTCGGATAGTGGTATCTAGTATCACCTAGAAGAATGAAAGAAGTCATTGATGCATTGAGTCGAGAGTCTTCATTTGTGCATATACTGGTTAAAGAGTGGACCTTACATGAGAAAGTGGAGATTCAGTTTTCAAATTTTGGCAAGCCACCTTTTAAATCTTGTGGCCACCCTCAATATTGAGTCGGAAGTACGGATCATAATCAGAACACTTCAGTCGTCTGATCCAGAAATTCAAAAGATCATGCAAGCAGATGCAGATGAGAGAGAGGTTGATTTTCAAATTTCTCAAGACAGAACACTAAGGTTCTGAGGACGATTATGTGTAATTGACGATACAGAGATTAAAGAAGAGATCTTATGGGAAGCTCATCATATCAACTTCAGCGTTGTCCAAATAGTACGAAGATGAGTCAGAATCTACATCATCGAGATTGGTAGGTCGGTATGAAGATAGATTTTGCTGAACAAGTTGTAAATGTTGGGTGTATTAGGAAGTGAGAATTTGGTAAGGTAAGCCAAGAAAGCTTTTTCAAGCACTTGAGAGAATCCTATGTGGGAACGGAATTATAGCATGATGGAATGCTATGACGGGCTTATTAAGGAGTCGAGAAGAGTATTGATTCCTTATGGGGTTGTGGTCGACAGTTGAACAGAGTTAACTCACCTTAGTACAACACGAAAAGAGCTCGAGTAGAATAGGTATACCGAAGTGTGTGTATATCATATAAATCATTTGCATGGTGGTGCCGGAGATGAATTGTATTTCAAATTTAGAGCAGATGTTCCAAGTTGGCAGAGCTTTCAGATGGTTCGTTCTTAAGCAATGTATAGCAAAGAGTGCAGAATTTCAATTGCTCAAACGAAGTCAGGGAAAGAAAGATCATAAGCCAGGGTCAGTAGAGTAGTTAGTGATTGCAGTTGACGAGATCAGTGTCAGAGTTATATCAGATCTTGACAGAGGTTCCTAGTTTCAGCAGAACAATCAGATAGTTCATTTTAAAGCAGAGCAGAGTGTACAGAACTTCAGTTGGGTGAGCTGAGATCAGAGACTAGAAAATCGCAGGTACAGAGTTGGTTCAGAAATCAGTGATTCAGTCGCAGTTATCAAGAACAGTTTAAAGACCGCTCAGAGTTGACAGAGGAGTTACGTAGAATTGTGTCAAGGACCTTTGGAATTTTAAGTGGAAAAGTACATTTTTCTTGGGTGTCGCCCTGGTAAGGACATCTCGATATGGTAAGGAAGGGAAGATGAACCAGCATTTAAATCAAAATCCATCGAATTTGGGTTCAAATGAGGATTTTGGCTTTAAGTGAGTAAAGGAAGCAAGTCGAGACACCGTTGGCACCTTTAGCCGAGTGGTACCCGGGAAGGAAGCGATTGGTTCGAAGTCGGGATTTCGAATCCCTGGCGCAGCAGTTAGCCACTTTGTGGAAAAATAGAAACAAAAAGAAAAAGAACAAAAAAAAAATTGCAACTTTGGTTTTGCGAAGATGGACAAGTGCGTAGTCTTTCGAAACAGAATGTCTCAGGCAAGATCTGGAAGTCATCTGGCGGTACCGCAGTACAGAGAGAGCAACCAGAGAAAGAGAAGATTAGATGAGACAACTGTACCCCCACCTTTTGGTTTAAGGATTGGTAAAGGTTTAAATTTTGAAGACGAAATTTTTATAAGGGGGGAAGAGTTGCGACATCCCGATTTTCCTTAATTTTATTTTCTGTCAATTGAGTCGGGCAATTCATCTGTGCATATAGTTCATCTCTCTGAGTCGGCCACTCACGAGGGAATTGGTCTATTGGGTGAAGTAATTAAGGGATTTTGATATGTCAGACTTAGGGACTGATCACCCTCGGGTCGGATGCAAAAAATTTCCCTGAAAACTGCTCAGTGGATTAGGCGCGCTAAAATCGCACCAGATTGAATTTAACCACGAAAATTGAGATTGAATTTAGAAATTGGAAGTCACGGTATGTCACAAATCATTTTAGGATCATTGACTTATCTTCGGAAGATTTTTTATGCAAGCCTAGTTTTTCAGCAAAATAATTAGAAAATGGCTATTTCGGCTCGAGAAATTAGTAGCCCGCTTTTGGTCGTACTTTTGGGACCCAAGTTGATTCTATGGACAAGAGAAGATGTGAATTGAAGTGTGGTGATATTGGATTAATTTTGTGGACTTCAATTGGACTCAATTGGAAGATAATCGAATTGAATTAAAGAAATTACTGTACAAAGTTTCATGCCCCGGCGGAAAAATAAAATGGACCCATTAAGGAGAGCTGTGGAGGATTTGAGGTAGTGGATTGTGACATCACAAATGATGTCATGGTGTGGGGTAAGAGTTGCTAAGATCTTGACAAGTAGAGGGGTGGATTTAATCCCCCAAAAAAGTGGAAGGCCCCACCACTTCATCTTCAACCTTGAACAAGAGAGAGAAGGAAAAGGAGGAGAGAAGGGAACTGGCAGCAGCATCCCCGTCGACCCCCAGCCCGCGCACGCTAGCTCCGCCGCCCGTTGTTGCCGCGCCACACCGCCGCCGTTGTCCATGCATGTCGCCCGCTCGCCATTCCTCTGTCGCGCCGCCTCCAGCCTTTGTCCGCACGTCCCAATCGTCGTTCTTCATCATTTCGAGCTGGCCGCCGTCGCCAAGCCCGCCGAAAAGCCGCCGGAGCCACCACTAGCAACCATGCGAGCAGCCACCGTCCTCCTTCACCGGTTTTGCGCCCAAACTGCCGCCGAGCCACCTCCATTCGACCCCAACCAACAGCTGCAGAAAATGGGTATGGCAGCCCCTTCGTGGGCCGTTTTGGCCGACTTCCCGACCCCGGATGCTTGGCCTGCTTTGGAGAAAGTCGATCCCCTCGTTGTCCTCGTCGTTTTGGTCCATTCGGCTTGTTGTTTGGGTGAGTTTAACTCACTAAACCTTGATTAGAGTGTTAATGATGCCCTAAGTGTGTTTAGTGTGAATTAAACATGTTTAGGTGGTTAGTTGAGTGTGTCTAATTATGTTTTAGATTAAGTGATTTGTTTAATTTAAATTGTGTTTAATTAAGGCTAAGAAAGGATTAATTAATGTTAAGCTTTGATGGGACATAATTGGATTTTAATTTTGAATTATTAATTGCTTCGAATTTATGGGGATTAAAATAATATATTAAATTCCAAAATTAATAAAATATTATTAAATTAAAAAACGGAAAAATTATTTTTCACCCCGGTTGCTCAGAATTTCGTGCCGATCGCTGCTGTGCATTTAGAATTTGAATTTGATGATTGGTTGTGGCAATTTGAGGGTGATTGTGATAAATAGGGGTTCTTTTTATAAAATCCCAAGTGTAGGATTTTGATGGAAATTTAACCGTGAAGTAATTATGAGTGGACTTAGAAAGTCATCGATGTATGATTGTGCCAACTGAGCTGAGAGTTGCCACCAAATTGGATTTGGTTGCGCTTGATCGAGCCATGATTCGCCACCTGATAAAGGTCGCGCCCAATCGGGCCATGATTTACCACCTGGTTGAGGTCGTACCCATGGGGCCATGATTTACCACCTATTAGAGGTTGTGTCCATGGGGCCGTGATTGACCACTTATTAAAGGTCGTGCCCATCGGACCGGGATCTACCACCTTTTGAAGGTTGTGCCGAGTGGGGCCATGATGCCACTAGTTCTAATTTGCCGAGTGGGGCCGTGATTACTACTAAAGTTTAGACTTGCTTGTAGGGTCGTGATTGAGAGTCGACATTGATTAGTCAGAATGGTCGTATGATGATCTCAATGACATGTAATTGACTAAGTCGATTGATCACTGAGACGATCCGAGTAATTGAATTGTTTGGATGAAATGATTGTGCTATAATTGTTTGGTTCTTATAATTGCACGTGATTGATTATATGAATTGTACTAACCTACAGGTAAGGACTAAGACGAGGTAAGTCCTCTTGATGTTGTGGCTAGGCCACCTTTGGGTGTATTTTCTTTCTAATAGGGGTTTAGGGGGTTGAACTTGCTGAGACAATGTCTCACCCCGTTGTGGACCAACACTTTCAGGTCCCCTGTGGACGGAGTGACCAGATCGCTTAGGTCGGCCCTGAGGAGCTGTAGAGGTGAAGTCAAGAGGATTGGAGAACTTGTTCGACTTATAGGTCGTAGGACAGTTCCTTTCCAGTCTTTTGTAGGCTTTTGGCTGTAGGCCTTTGCTTGTAACTCTGTTGATTTATTAAAGTGTATTGTTGTGAAATTACTTCCTGCTTTTCTATCTCGTATTTTATTGTCAGGGATTTTATATTATGCTTCCGCATGTGCATTAAAGAATTGATTGGGTCGGCGACTTAACCTGGGAACGTCGCATTTGTTTGACCACTGTGGGATGTTAGCGAGCCCGAGGTTCAGGGCGTAACATCAACTAAGAAAGACAAGCAATGAGGGTCAAGTGGGGTGAGTATCGAATAGAATGAGCATCGAATATCGAGCAAGAAGCAACAATTTAAGCGAGTATCGAGCGACGAGTGGCACCAGTGACCTAAAGCGAGCGAGGCGAGTGTTAAGTGGTGAGCGGAGAAGTTGTTTCTTTAGATTTTGGGAAATTGAAGACTAAGATGACAAATAGGATAGAAGAGAACGAATATTAGAGGATGATGCCATAAGGAGCTGTTTATGTTTTTTTGGACGCCATGAGAACTCCTCATAAAAACATTTTTCTCCTTCTTAAATTATGACTATTGATATCGTAAAAAAATATTAAAATTATAATTTATTAAAGAATTATGTAAAATTACTTGAACTCCTCACTAAAGAGCTGTTTAGCCCGGACAGTCAAGGTTGGTACTCTCAAGACCGACAACCAACCCGCATAGTGTTGGTCTAAGAATTCTAGAACCAGGGACCGATCTAGTCTCCCTGGGAACCAGACCAAGACCGACAGGGTTGGGCCGGTTCGGGGTAAGTTCAGGGTTTACCCTGGATCGATGCTCACCCATAGTTCTCCCTTCCTTTTTTTCCTTTCCTCGGTCTAGGCGCAAAGATGGCATGAGGGAGAAAAAGAAGAGAGGTAGGCCGGGCCATTCGCACGTGGAAGAAGAGAAGGGAGGATGGGCCGCGAGAGAAAAAGAGACATGGGCGGCGGGCCGGGCTAAGGCCAGATCCGGCCCGACCCTCCCCCTAAGCATTTTTTTTCAATTTTTGTTATTTTGCTTTTTTTTATCAATTAATTTCTAACTTTTAATGCTATTAAGTTTTAAGTAAAATGACAAAACTTAGACGTCAACAGTTAGATGAATTCAATTTACAAAAATTGAAAATGTTTAAGACTTAATTGGCAAAATAGAAAAATTGAGGACTGAACTGGCAAAAGTGTAATATATTTAAGACTTTGGATTATTTTCCCCAACTTTATGTGCTTTGTAGAACACAAATTCAAGAAATAAAATGATGTCTGTGTACTGTTGTATTCTATTAACTTTTGATGCGAACATGTAGGGATAAGTATGGTCCGGGTTGGGTCCATAGACCTCCTAACCCTAGGACTAACCTACACAATGTTGGTCCTCGATTTTTGGGATCGAGGATCGATCCTATTGAGCTTGGAATCAAGGACCAGACCGATCCAGTGGGTTTGGTTCGGTTCCAGGGTCAACTTGAGACCAACCGATAATTATTTATTTCATTTTGTGCTCATTGAAAAGATGATTGAGGATCGGACTAACCCAATGGGTTTATTCTGGTTCCAGGGTCAATTTGAGACCAACCAATAAATTTTTATTTCATTTTTTATACTCCTTGAATGGGCAACTGAGAACTGGACCGACCTAATGGGTTCGATGACGAGTGAGGTCAACTAAGAAAGGCAAGCAATGAGGGTCGAGTGGGATGAGCGTTGAATAGAGTAAGCATCGAGTATCGAGTGGGGAGCAACAAGCCAAGCGAGCATCGAGTATCGAGTGGGAAGCAACAAGCCAAGCGAGCATCGAGCGGTGAGCGGCATAAGTGACCCAAAGCGAGCGAGGCGAGTGTCAAATGGTGAGTAGAGAAGTTGTTTCTTTCGATTTTGGCAAATTAAAGACTAAGAGGACAAATAAGATAGAAGAGAATGAGCACTAGAGAAGGATTTCATAAGGAGTTGTTTATGCCTTTTGAATGCTGTGAGGACTTTTCACAAAAATATTTTTCTCTTTTGTAAATTATGACTATTGATGCTGTAAATGACATTAAAAATCTAAGTTATTAAAGAATAATGTAAAATTACTTGAACTTATGTTGTTAACATTGTTTATTTTAAGGTTTTCTCTATATAAAAGAATTATAAATAATATATATATATATATATATATATATATATATAGTCAGGGTTGTCCGGATTGGACCGACCCTGAACTTCCAGGACCGAAAACCAACCCGCATAGTGCTGGTTCAGAAATCCTAGGACCAACGATCGACCCAGTCTCCCTGGGAACCAGATCATGATCGGTAGGGTTGGGCCTGTTGTGGCACCCAAGAATTTCGACAAACCTCGAGGATGCGATGACTGTGGCCGATCGATGGAAGTACTGTCAGATTTTAGTCATTGGATTAATGGGTTACAATTGAACTACCCTTGATTGATATTGTAGTAATGTTATACGGCTAGGATTGTATTTGTAGTTAAATATGTATAAGCTAGGATTAAAATTAAATTAGGATGGGCTTGAGACTTGGGCCAAAAATGGCGTGGACTTTAAGGGAGTTGGTGGGCCGGCCTATGGGCCCATGGAGAGGCTTCGGCTGAGCCACCCCATGCGCACGCCAAGGGAGAATGAGGTGGCAATGCAAGTGTCCATGTGTCTCCAAGTCTTAGCTAGGTGTCATTTGCATGCAAAGCCCATCATTACACATAATGATGAGAGCTTAAGGGGAAATAAAAGGGGTTCGACCGGTCCTTGAGGAGTTTTTGACCGTGCTTGAGAGTGAGAGAGAGAGAGAGAGAGAAAGGAGAAAAGAGAAAGAAGAAGAAGGAGGAAGAGAGGAGGCCGTGCGACGCCGTCCCTTGCTGCTCGATTTGCACTTGTTTTTGTTGAATTTTGAGGCAAGCCTTGATCCTTGCACTACTCATGCATGCTGTATTGTGAATGTATGGATGTTTGGTAGTTGATTTTGTGTGAATTGAGCATGAAAACCGGAGTTTGGATGTGTTTTGGCTAGAGAGGTTAAGCTGTTCTTGAGTAGATTCTCTGTACCCGAATGTTGTGATGATCTGTAGGTGACTTTAGAGTGAGATTATGACTTCGAGTTCTAAATGAAAGTTCTATCCCACATCTTGAATTATAACATACTCAAATTTGAAGTAAAATGAATGAGTTTTGAGGGATGAAACCCATTTTATATGGAACCGGCTAATTCTGGGTTTGCATGTCGACCTCTGGTGACTTTGGCTGTTGTACATGACTTTTTACTGGAAATCTCTCTTTGAATCTTTCATAAGAATTGTAGGGAACATCTTGAAGAACAACATACTTAAAATTTAGACAAATCTAACAAGTATAGCCTAGTGAAACACATATTTTCTCAAAGACATGGAATCTGGACTGTCTTGTGGAACATCAGTAGGTTACGGGGATCATAAGGTGACTTTCTTTTGGGAATATCACTTCGACTTCTAAATGAAAGTTGAAGAAAACATTTTAAACTAGAACATATCCAAAATTCAGAAGAAAATAAGGAGGATATGTAGGTCAAATGGCGAAATTTTGGTGATGGGTTGATTCTGGATGGTTCAGTACTATGGACAGAAGTTTTTGTTTGTTGTAACTAATCATCTAGGACGAATCTGATGTTAATGTCTTCATGAGAAATCTACTTTAGACTCTTGGCTATGATATGATGAAATTTCATAATTTTTGAATGTTATTTGGGTATTTAATTCGAAGTAATTCCAAAGCTGTGTAATCTGGAGTGCCCGAAACTGTGATTGGTATTGCCGAGTTTATATCATTTTGTGTGAGGATTTTTTGGACATGAGTTCTTCATGAATGTTGTGCCTTTATGTCTTAATGGTGATGTGGTAAAATTTTATGATTTTTAGATGTTGTTTGGATATTTAATTTAGGGATATTCTGAAACTGTGTAAAGCTGTTATATCCGAAATTGTTGTGCTGCAATGGTTGAGTTGTATCTTCTTATGTGGTGACATTTAGAACTTGCATTCTTCATGGAAAGTGTGCCATTTTGTCTTGACTGTCACGTGTGTAAGTCTTACAATTTTTTAGAGTCATTTGGGTATTTAATTGAAACATTTTCAGAAACTATACATGCTGAATTTTATGAGTTGTAAAGAAAAGGATGGGAACTAAATGAATGGAGTTGTCCTATGTGATTTTCATGCCACATGAGTGATGATGTCTGGCATTGCAATAGTCATGAAGAGTGAGCATCATATCATATGAAATTGAACCATGCATGTGTATGTAAATCATGATAAATGAGAAGGCCATTGGATGGTGTGAGCCGATGATGCCCCAAGAGTGTCGGGATGCCCGGCCAGAGAGTGAAAATGCCGGATGCCCAGTGGCCTTGGGGGCGTAATTCTGGATGGCCTCGGAGTTGAGATGCTCGGAGCGTAGGGGATGCCGGAAGCCCGGATGGTGTGTGCCGGGGGATTCCTCGTGATGCCAGTTGGGGTGCGAGATGCCCAGCCAGGGAGTGTAAATGCCGGAAGCCTGGATGGTGTGTGCCTTGGATTCCTCGTGATGCCAGTTGGGGTGCGAGATGCCTAGAGCGTAGGGCATGCCGGAAGCCCGGTTGTATTTTCGAATACATGCCCGGGGATTGTTTGTTTTTCTTTTGCATTCACCAAGATTGGGTGTGAGTAGAGAAAGCAAATTAAAAGTTGTGAATTTGAGGTTGAGTCTTGCATGGGATGAGATGTGTGCATGGTTTGTGTGCATGGGTATTCAGAGATATGTATGCATGGCATATGCATGAGCATTAGAAATGAATGCTGGATAAAAGAATACCTATGGCGTGATGTATGATATTGGCATATGCTTGAGCATTTGATGATGTTATATGATGCAAAGATATACCTGTTGATATTATATGATGAGATGACATATTTGATGATGTTATGTGATGCAATGACATGTTTGATTGTTATGGTGTGATGCGTGAGTAGCTAAAGGGATCATGTATTTGCTGAATTGTTATACTCGCCCCTTTTTGGGGACTAACTTTCAGCCTAGTGATGCCGCTCCAGCCAGTCCCGCCAGGCACTTTTTATGGTATTCCATCGGACCTAGAGGTGGAGGTGTCTGAGATCGACTGTCCATCCGTCCCTGGGTTGACATTCTTCCGGGTGCGGGTGTTGGTACGTCATGAGGTGGGCCTGGAGGATGGCCCAGTGTTTCAAGAGTTTATTTCCGTCCACGTGCGCCGGGACGGGATCATGCGGGGCATGCTACCACCACCGCCATCCGACGCACCAGGGTGGGTGTAGAGCCTGTGGGGGAGCTGGGAGCTAGGAGCTGAGATTTTTTTTGGACAGAGCCGAGACCGATAGATGGATTAGTCTGTGTATGATCGTTTTGAGGGGTAGATGGTTTTCCTTTTGAGTATGAGCCATGTCAGTTATGAGCTGGCTTTCTTTTTGATACGTACCTACCCTAAGAAATCCATCTTGTAGATATGTAAATAAAAATGACTCGGTTTCGCTATCCTATGATGTTTAGTTGGTGTGCATTGCCCTTTTGGTTATGTGAAGGGAGAATTTGAGAGATGTGATTTCGCTTTCGCAAATCAAGTTGTTCTGGGACCGTTTGTTTAAAAAAAAAAAAAAAAGCCTAAGAATTCATGGCTCAATATGAAATGCGAAGTAAGAAGGATAACTGTGGCGACCTTAAGGGGGTTTTAGGGTGCTACACCCGTCTAGGGTCGGTCCAGGGTTGACTCTAGACCTATGCTCACCCCTGGTGTATGGCTAGACACAAGTTATTGGTGGTGGTGTTAGGAGAACACATGGATTTTTGGAAGGTCTCTGATGTGGAGGTATGAAGATTAATGTCAAAAAAACTAAAGGAAAAAAAAAATGATGATTCATAGGGAATGGGAGCTGGAGAGAGGGATTGACGCCTAGATTACATAAATTGCAATAGTTTAAGCTCATGTGGTATTTTTTATCTAAAAAGGTACAAGAGTGAATTCTTTGCACACTCTCAGTGAAGTTTACACTCCTCGAGAATCGATCCAACGAACAGTGTAAAGTTAAAAATCTTACACCTGGTTTGTCACTGGTGAAAGCCGAACAAAGAGATAAAGAATCACTTATTAAAGTTACAAGTAGGTAATCAAATCACTGCATTCTTTGTGTTATTATAATCCCTCTTCTTACCTCTTCAGAATAGGTAGTTGGATGTTTGAATATGAAGAAGCTTCTTTGATGCCCTCATGCAATCATAAACTTTTTATTTGTACTAATTTAATTTTAAATTTTTATGCAAAAATCCAATATAGCCTTTCCGGCTAATTTTCGCTAAAAATTGCTAATGCGACGGTGTGCCACGTAAGATGATTAGCGATGATCACTAGATTGCCATATTGGAAATTTCTTACGAAAATTAATTGGAACAATTGCATTGAAATTTCGAACCAAGCGTACGACTAAATTTGCAAAATTGAAATGTTTAGGGCTGAATTGACTGTAGGATAGGTTTAAGACTAAGAGGGAAATTTTCCTCTATTGATTACATAGCACACACGCGTCAGTACACCCTTCCCTCATTTTGTGAAGAGTTCACTGGCGCAATAAAATAGAGCCAATGTTCGAGAAGCCACGTAAGTCTATGTCAAGACACGTTTGGCTCTTTATAGCAGCGGGGTGACATACTACATCACCAAAGCCAGAGAATAAAATGCTTGTCTTCCATGTCTGTTGCTGTCAGCTAATGCAGCTTGGATGCTGAATGCTGAATGGATACTCTGATCTTGCTAGAGACCGACCCCAATTGGCGCGTCTGATTACATCTGCAACTTCTGGATGAATTCCCATAGAGGATTTATGAAAAATTGTCTAATGAACCCCGAGAGGATGCCAATGATTCACCATTGGAAAGTATACTAGTCATTGCCAATAATATAGTATAAGTACAGTTATTTTGTCAATAAGCCGCATTGTTCCAATAAGCCTCTCGACTTCTTTTTTCTCCAAGTATAAGTACTGTCTTGCTTAATATCAGCATCCCAAACAATTATTACTCACCAAGAGATAGCATTTTAACCAAACTATCGACGGAGAACCTGACTGCAATTTGAGGTGCATAAAGAGTTCAGCACATTTAATTATATCACAGAAATTAACTTAGATTAACTTAGATATTTAACTTAGATATTGACAGGATTTTACTATACGTAATATTTTTATTTACAGAGGTAATATCGACAATAATTTAGAGATCTTATTGACTCATACCCGTTATAATCTTTTTTTTTTTTTTTTTTTTTAATTAAGTAGACTGAAGATGCGAGAGGACAGATGCGTAAAAAGACTTATTGCTTGAAACCCACTCAAATATGAATAGCTAAAGAGCTCAGCAAGCCAATTTTGAAAGGGTCGATGGAGCCTTTTGTCAATGTCATTCTACAAAAAAAAGAAAAAGCAATGGGGAATGGTGGATGGAGATCCATGGTCAAAAAGCGCTACAAGGAGGCATTGAAGAGACAGGAGAAAATAGTATTTGCCTTAAGGAAAATTATTTGAGCCAAATAAAAGAAAATAGTGTAATTTTCTAGAAATATCATATTTGTAGTGAAACAAACGGGACATGTCCTTAAATTAATTGTCATTTTAGTAAAAACATTATCATACTTTGTTCATGGAAAATTTATGCTTAAATAAGGAAATTGATTTCGTACAAATATCAGAAAATATTGTCATTTTCTTGAAAAATAATTTCTAGAAATGTCACAACTTCAGCAAAACAAACGGAGAATGTCCTTAATTGTCACTTTAGTAAACATTACATACTACTATTATTCATTGATTATTTTTTTATATCAAGTTACTTGAAGCTTTTTCTTTTCTACTTGGATTTGAAAATTGTATAATTAAGCCACCTCATCATAGTTTTCTTAATTTAGTTGATTCTATAAGTTCTTATAGGAGGCCTTGGAGTAAATTTTTTAAATCACATAGGATACATTTGTTTTATGGAAAACTAACTATTGGAGCATATTGGCATCACTTCCAAAATGAGTTAATGAAAAAAAAAATTCACGATGAACAAATATCTATATATATATATATATATATATGTATAAAATGATTTATGCTTTCAAACAATTGATATTTATTTTCAAGAATCTAACTTGCCCTCCACATCTGTTCAGACTCTTTATCTCATAAAAACTCAAGACCTTGCAATCACATTGGACGCCCCGACGCCTAAACTTAGGACTTAAGGGGGCTTGAAATGAGACCTAGCGGCCTAACCGGTGCCCTAGAGGATGCCAGGGCTACAGTTGAGCATCTAGGGCCACGAGTCCTTGGATTGACCTGCAGCGTCCAAAAACTGGGATTTTGAGTTTGGGGCTCCCGGTCTGGGTCTAATCCTGAGTCCAAGGCTCGAGGTCCTGAGTCCGGCTACCAAGTTCACGAGATTGTGCCTTGTAGGTTTATTTATCTTAAATGCAATTTAAGTTTTCTAGGAAAAATTATTCAACCATTCCCAAACGTATTATACGGATGCTTATATAGTCTTTTCATTCAATTCGTCAAAAATTACTGATACATCCAGTCATTGTCGGTCATTCTACGTGGCATGCTATCACATTAGCAATTTATAGTGAAAATTAATCAGAATAACTACATTGAAATTTCGAGTAAAAGTCACTAAATTTGTAAAATTGGAATTTCGTGAAAAAAATCGAGACCTTAAGGAAAGTGGACCCCCCACCTCCTGCACCTAGGACACGAGGGGGTGTGCACTAACCAACGCCCCAGACACTCACTCTTTGGACCCAAGTACGTAGATTTTGGACACCAGAGGCGAGATTCAAGCATCCAGGGCCACGGGTTCTTGGATCGGCCTCCAGTGGCTGACCCCTAGGATCATGAGTTGGGGCCTCCGGGTGGGGTCGGGGTCTGGGTCTGGGCACCTGGATACTAGGTACAAGGTTTGAGATCACTCGTCTTGCTGCCAAGGTCCCAATATCATGCTCTGGACCAACGTTTATTTGTCCAAATCACGTTCTAAAGGTTGTAGACACCAAACTTCCGGTAATGACCGAACACAAGAAAATTGAAATATTTTTCTTGAAAATAATTTCCTTACGTAATATTATTGACCAGTCAGGTCAATATTTCCAGGAGCGGACCTGAAGTCTCCCTGCAATTTGATCAAGACCCAAGGTTTTTGATGTTAGAGTAGCCTATAATTGTCATACGTCACGTGTTTCCCGAGCATTCTGTCACTGCGAATCAGTAGAGTTGAGGTTTGTTGCCGTAATCAGCTAAGCGCCTAAGCAAGCAGAGTGCAGTGACAACTCTACATGCTTTGTAGAATACAAATTCAATAACTAAAGTGACATAAGGTCATTTTAAATTTATGTCTGTGCATTGTTGTAAAATGTTAACTTTTGATGCGGATATCCTTTGGAGTATGGGTGTATGCAAAGTATAGGAAGTACTACTGGGAGCACAGAAGGACCTTCGGAAGTTCTGTGAGGTGGAAGTATGAAGATTAACGTCAAAAAAACTAAAAAAGAAAATGATACTTAAATGGCAGCTGGAGAGAGGGATTGACGTAAACGAGGTTCTACTTGATCTATTTTGGAGATCATAAGCTAAAATATACTTAAATGTCGCTGTTGTAATACTTATAACTACCAAAGATAAAAAGTGAAAAGAAATGTTACCTTATTATGGTTTGGTTTAATAAATGAATTAAAATGAAAAGATATTTCAAAATCCAAACGATAGTGTGACTACGAAGACTTGTAAATAATACTGAATAATTAATTGATCCTGTTATGGGAAGTTGAGACTTTATTAACAAATTTGACAGTTTAGGGATTAGATTGCATAAATTGCAATAGTTTAAGTCCTTATGGTGTCATTTATCTCAAAAAGTTTAAGATTTAATTCTTGGCATATTCTCGGCAGAGCATACAATTGAGTGCAAGAAGCACGCTGCTTCACCCCTCGAAAATTGATCCATCGAATAAAGTAAAGTTAAATATCTTACACCTACTTTGGCGCTGGTGAAAGCCGAACAAGTAGAAAAGGAAGCACAGATTAAAGTTACAAGTAAGTAATCAATTCTCTGCTTTCTGTCTTTCTATGATACCTAGTATTGTCTCTTCGGAACTGAATTTAACTAAGCTTGCCCACAAGTGTTAGGAACACAGACACACTCAGTGCCATTTCTATTATTAGCAAGAATCTAATTCGTCAACTTCTTGGGATCCCCAAGGCATAGTAAGGTTTAGGTTTCTTGCCAGAACACTTTGTACTTCCTTTATTTTTCCAGAGAAATTATGATCGTCATTAGTTTCATTTGTCTCTGTGGACTATTCTGTTTTAGCAGTGTGTCGATGATCTCATATTTGATGTTTCGGAAATGCTTGGTGAACTGAACTGGTTTATATAATTGGTCGGTTAAGTAACGCGGTAATCAGTAGTTGGCTGTTTGAATATGAATCAGCTTCTTTAGATGTCCTTCTGCAATCAGCCATTTCATTGAATATCTCAATTTCGTAGGATCTGTTTTAGCAAAACTAGCACCTAGCATTTCTTATAAACTTCTGAAATTTCTCTCTTCTTTTTAAGTGGGCTTCGCTTATCCAGGACAGCAAGGTGTAATTAATCTCATTCAATGAAATGGAAGAATTAAAGCAGTGTTAGGATCCCAAAATTTATACTGATCATATTGAATGAACACAAGAAGAAGTTTAAAGATTTGTGTTTAATTCTTCAGAATGAGTCCAAGGCGGTTTATCCATTCTCATCGTTATTAATTCTGCTTGCATTGTTGTTTCTCAGAAAGAACAGCAGAAGACATCACGTCCCCATGAAGTCGTTCCATCTGATACCATCCATAGTCACTGCACGATCGCCTTCATTGGAAGATTTATGGGAAGCATGGAGCATCCAATTGCTGGCCACCATGACCCTCCTTTGCCAGATCACGCTTGCCATCCTTGGCAGCCGCCGGAGGTACAAGACCTCGATCATCATCAGATATGTCATCCTCACCGCCTACCTGCTCTCCTCTTACTTTGAGACCATCGCCCTTGGCAAGCTCACTGTTGTCCAGATCAACAATCCTGATCAACCCGATTACATTACTGAGCTCAAGGGGCTGCTGGCACCCTTGCTCTTGATGCTGTTTGGGAATCCCGACTCCATAATTGCATATTCGGTCGAGGACAACCGGCTCAGCGTCCGACAGGTGCTGAATCTATTCATCAGGGTCATTTTTGTTGTCTGGATCCTGATTCGCTGCTGGGACAGCTCATCCCACGTCCCAATTTTGTACTTCCCCTTGTCTGCTGCTGGGATCATTCGATCAGCAGTGACGGTTTGGGCCCTCAGGTACGCGTACTGGAAGAGATCAAGCATATCAGCCTACGATATCTTCGAGGAAATTGTCCCCACACAGTCGATGGAGCAAAAGATCATCTTGAAGGCGCACTGTCGGTTCAATTGCTTGAAGCCCCACATTGTAAACTGGCTCTACCACCCGGAATCGCTAGAGGAATCTCGGTTAACTGTAGAGCGTGATTTAGCCTTCATCACAACTGAGGTCGAGCTTGGATTCATGTATGACATACTTTACACCAAGCACCCGATTCTCTATAAACCACTCGGTCTTTTCTGCCGCTTCTTTAGCTTTACCTGTCTAGTTTCAGCCTTGTGTGGATTCGCCATTCTTTTCAAGAGTGCCTTCTTGATAGACAAGTACATCACCTACACTTACGCCTTGTTGATAGGAGTCACTGCCCTGGAAGGTTACCAAATTGTTCTGCAACCTTTTTCGGCATGGGCCATTGTGGAAATGAGCCGTCACCAAAGAAACTGTCCCATGTTGACAAGGCCGTTGAACTTCTTAGCTGAAAGGTATATGAAGCGGAAAAGGTGGTCAAACTCAGTCGGGCAACTCGACTTGTTGGATCATCGCTTGTACAACGAGTGGCCATGGTCCATTGGAAGAATCCACAAAAGCTTGCGCAAAAAAGAGGTGACCTTCAGAAGACATCGGATTCACTCTCAACTGAAAATTCCCGTCTCGCTCAAGGAATTGCTGGTGGAAAATATTGTAAACTTCAACGCAATCAGACACCAAAAGCCCTTCACGGAACGCGGCAACTGGACGCTTGAAGCTCACAAACTCAATGACGATATGGGCTGGACAGAGGAAGAGCTTGAAGTGTTGCGTAAAAGCATTTTGACAACATTTGCATTTGAGAAAAGCATCATCATTTGGCACATAGCAACGAAAACCTGCCTTCTTTCAGAGCCCGATGATTCTCCAAATCGTAAAGAGAGCCAACTGCTATCCAATTACATGATATACCTTCTAGCATTGCGACCCTACATGTTGTCCCTTACGACTACTGACATCATATTAGAGCATGCTTGCGCCATATTGAAGCCGTTTATCAGGTACAGAGACCTAAATGACGCCTTGGGGACATTGTTGTCAGAAGAGAAGATGCTTGAACCCTCCCTGGATCAGATGGGAACCATAATCACCAGGAGGTGGCACGTGCTGTTGGATGTGCAGGAATTGGTTGCGAAACTAAAGTGCAAGAACAACAAGTGGCAGATCATAAGCAGCATTTGGGTGGAGATGTTGTGCTATGCTGCGTATAATTGTGAAGTTCAGTATCACGCGAAACTGTTGCGGCGAGGTGGAGAGCTTATAACTCATGTATGGCTACTCTTGATGCACCATACGGATAAGTACACCGATTCTACCAAGACCAAGCCCACCAGAGAAAACAAAGGCAAGTTGCAAAGTGAGTTATGATCCTAGGATCGGTCATGCTCTGCACCCGAATGTAGTATAAGAGCGTGTGCTTTTTCTCTCTTTTTCCTTCTAGGTAATGAGGTGCTTTCTCAGTAAAACCACTGTAATCTAATTCAGCTAAGAGACTTGTCAATGAAGCATAGTGACATATATATATTGGATGTAGATCCTATATATTCAAAAGGCTTGTTTTTTATACATTCCCTTGCTCCGTCATTGCTTGGAAAGTAATTTGATTTTTTTAAATCAGATTAACTAGGATTGTGGTTTGATTGTTACTTGTCTACAGTCCGACATACTAGTCACTGGCAGGTGATTTTGGAGGGTAGAGTTTCTTCCGTCGGTACTACGCAGACCACGTTCATAATGTTGAAAAACATTGTTCATTGATAACTGAATCCGAAGTATTTGATAAGCTGACGTAAGTGTTGCAGAAACTTATAACTAAATCACATAGGTTCCACAATCATACGAGGTAGATCTGCTAAGCGTGGAAATTTGCAAATCAAAGGTCACATAAACAAGCGTGGGCTCTGTATTTGACCAGGCAGTACAAACTTGGAGTTTCCAGGTATATACTTTACGATCGCCGGAGATCTGAAATTGAATATAAAGTTCACAGCGATCAAGTATGATTTTTCAAGAATATTCCTGCAAAAAGCCATTGCCAAATGAGCACATCTGTGATAGCTTTTGACTGCTGATTCTAAGTGGTAGTAACAGGGAACCCATTTGTAAATCCAAGAGAGAAGTGATTGCACTTAGAGTGAAGACGAGCTGTGGAGAGCCCTTCGTAAAAACTTACATGAATCTTTCATAGTGGCGTAGCTGTGGATGGAGTTTTGCTTCTGCATTGCAGAAGATTTTACATGTGCAACATCGCATTGTTTGCACAATTAGCTAAACTTTAGCTAAACTCTTAAGCTAAACTAGTGGAGTAATGTGTCGTTGGAATTGGAAGAGTGGTCAATTCATCAAAAGCTAGGATGTCATTTGTCTTTTCCCTTAGCTCTTTCATTATTGCTCAGAGTTGGCTTTGCAAAATCAGTTCACTTTTAAGAGAATCAATTTGTTTCTTTCTCGGTTGCTTATTTGAGTCTAAGACATGATATTTCAACTTTTTAAGTTTCGAACAAAAACAAAGATTTTAAATAAATCTAATTTTCCATAATAACTCGAAATGATAGTTTCAGAGACAATATAGTTCATATTCATTTGGGGACCTTTTTATTTGCATTTCTCTTGTATAGCAAGAAAAAGTTGCTGAACAATTTATTTCCTTGAATTACGATTTTGTAATTAGCTATCAAATCTAGACTATAGTATTACACTATTTCTAAAAATCCGGATATATCCCAATGAAAAATTGGATAGTTGTTCTCACTTGAGGGTGGGATAAAGTCATCCCATATTAAATATCAACAAGTTAAAAAGGATAAAAGAGCCAAAAAATGAAAGGAAAATAAAAATTATGGTTTTTGCTCTCCACTTAGCAATGCCACCACGGCGCTGCTATTCATAGTCATGAAGTACTGACACTCTCTAAGAGCCTTCGTGTCGTGTCGGACATTTTGACACGTGTCAAACACTCTTCGACACTCTCGGACACTTGGTTGACACGTGTCGGAAAATCCCACTCCTGATTAACTTTCTTGACACTTTCCGACACTTAAATCGGAATTCTGACATACGAGTTTCCGACACGTGACTCCGATATCGAGGTCAATTTTAAAAATTCAATAAATGAGAGGTCTGTGTGTGTGTGTGTGTGTGTGTGTGTGTGTGAAAAAGCAAAACACAATAATAAAAATAATAAATGGAGAAAAAAAGGAAAACATAGTCTTCTCTTCTCTTCTGACTCACACTTCCCATAATACACAATTCAACCCTTAAGTTTCTTTCTCCTCTTCTAACATATCTAACATGCGAGTCCAAAATATGGATCGCTTGTTTTTTCACTAAGTTTTATATATTATTGAAATAGAGTTGAATTTGTCAAATTAAAATAATAAATGATATCAATAAATGACGGGATAATGTTTTAGTATATATTCATTCTAGGTTTTTTTAATTATTTATTTATTTATGAATTTGATTCAAATTAATTTGATTGAAATAATCATAAAAATGATAATTTGTTATGTATATATAAAAATATATATTTAATATACAACGTGCCCTAACGTGTCAGAATTCTCTCTCTTTTTTTTTTTTTTTAAGAAACGACGTGTAGGTGTGTCGTGTCGCATGTCAGTATTGGTACTACTTAGTGCATAGTAATTGACACTTGAGGCGCAAACAACAATGATTCTATTTTTAGACCCTATTTATAGCCAAAAATAGATTTTTCTGTTTTTATTTCCTAAACAATTTTTTTAGTAAAAATTCGCATATAATAACAGCACAAAATTTCTATTACAAAATTGTTGTTCTTGAGACAAAAATTCATTTAAGAATGATACAAAATTTCTCCCTCCTTGGTGGCTGGCAGGTGGTACTAGGACACGGCCAATGGGGGCCGGGTAGTGAACAAAGACCGACGAGCGATAAATAGAAGGCGGCAACAAGTGGGGCAGCTGGCTAGCAGCAAGGCAAGTAATGAAAAGGGTTTTTATTTTTCATTTCCGTTCCACAAATAGAAAAATAGAAAATTTTTAATTCTCATTTTCGCTTCAAATCTATTTATGGCCTAAAAATTTATTCTAGAAATAGAATAATGAAATTGTATTACCAAATAAATTTTTGTTCCAAACTTATTTCCAAAAGCAAAAACAAAAAATCGATTTGGTCAAAAATAAAATGGTTATCATGCGCACCTTTGATGGCCGTTGACCTTAAGTGCTACCAAGCTGTGTTTGCAACTCTTTGGCAGCTAGTGGTCGCCTAAGAATTTTCCTTTCTTGATCGTGTGGTTGACCAAATCTAGCCATTATGGACCACCGTCATTGTCAACTTGCTTTGGGCGACCAACTAACAGTGGTTGCCCCGTGGCGATGGCGACCGCCACATGTTGCCGCCAGTCACAAGTCAAACCCATTCCATATTGTGGTGGTTGCTCTACGACCATTTCGAATGAGGCGACCACCCTACACTACTAATTGTCATGTTTAGGCGAACCTCACTACAGAGGTCGTCATCCTCTTAGTAAGAGGCAACCACAATGAGTGCTGGTTATACTGCGTGTCGCTACCTACCCCTCGATTAGGGGGAATCAGGCTTAGGAGTATTGTCAAATATAAGCTAATGGCCTTCAGTTGATTCGGGTCCTCTCAAACCTATACCTCATGCGATGTTTGGATATTCAATCCATATTCAATTAATTCTAAACAAAATTTCTATATAAGGATTTGCTACTAATCTATTTAGGTCAACTAAAAACCTAATGAGATATGGGGAAAATATCTAATTTTATATGCAACTAGAAAATCACTCGATTACATGCTAACTAATGCCATAGCAACCTATTCAAGATTTTTAGATTTCACTCCAATTATTCTAAAAAAAAATAACACTCAAGTTATTGAAATGCACAATCAAGTGTACTTGAAGTAAAAACAAACAAGCACCCTCTAATTTTGTCTTTAAAAGAAAATGGCAATCCAAAAATCCCTATTGTAAAGTCTTAGAGGCTCATTCGATTTCAGATTTTTTTTTTAAAGGATTTTTAGTCTTTAAGAGGGAAAAAAACACTATTCGAAGAACTACTGAAATTTTTAGGGGATTCCAATTTTTCTGAACTTTTCTGATTTTGCAAAGTTTTCCTAAATTTTTATGATTTTTCTAAATTTTTTATTATTTTATTATATTTTGTTTTTATGAATTTTCGGAATTTTTTAATTTTTTTTTCATTTTCTGTGTTCTCTAAATTCTTTGAATTCTTTTATGACTTTTACAGCTTTTCTAATTTTTTAATGATTTTTATGATTTTTTAATGTTTTTATAATTTAATATTTTTTATGAATGAAAAAGAATTATTTATTTCGGAATTTTCTGGATTATTTTTTATGATTTTTAGAATTTTTCATACATTTTTAAAAATCTTTTTAAATGATTTATTATTATTTATTATTATTATAATATACGAAGAGGGAATTCAGGTCAAAGAAACCCGGTTCGACCCGCGACCCGATCCATCTACCCAAACTTGACTTATGTCGGATTAAAATAGAATTTTCTACTCTCTTTTATTGATTTTATTGATTTTATTATTTTTATTTCTTTTTATTTTTCAAATATATATTTTTTTCAATTACTTTTTCCTTCTCCACGTCGTCTTCCTCCCGAGGGAGAAGTACACTAATGACGCCATAAGTTGTGTACGGCGCTCATTTTGGTGCCAAAAGTTTCCGTCGGATCACTTAAGTGCCAAAAATTTTGAAAAACGATCATTTATGTGTCAACGCCGATGAACTTGGCCGGAAATCCGACGTGGCCTTTTTTATTAATTTTTTAAGCCGACGTGGCTCGTCGAAAAGTTGAGTCAGCATCCAAACACCAAAACGACGCCGTTTGACATTTTTCCCCCAATTTCGAAATCCTAATCCCCAAATTGAGAGAAAATGATGCCGTTTGTCTTCGTCTTATTCTTCCTTGAAGACCCACACCAGCAACGGCAGCAGCACAGTAGCAGCAGCAGCACCGGCAGCACACCAGCAATGACACTAGCAACGCACCAGCAGCAGCAGCGCACCAGCGACACTTCCGACCCATCTTCTTCTTTCTCCTCCTCCACCCTCACCTCCGATTTTTCCTGCAACTTCTTGCTCGAGCAACAATCTTAGTTTCTCTTCGCTCACCTGGTCAAGCAATTATAATGGTGATTGAGCGACGGTGGCTGAACGACGGCGGACGAACGATGGCGGACGAACGGCGTAAACCCTAATTTCAATCCCCATTGAGCTAAACGGCATCGTTTCCATGAAGCCATCCACGTAGGACGGCAAAACGACATTGTTTTCTTAAGGAGGACTGAAAACGACGTCGTTTAGAGGCCCCATCTAATTTTTTCTTTAAAAAAAAAAAAAGCCACGTAATCATTTTGGCCGGAATTTGTCGTCGGTGGCACCAAAGTGATCGTTTTTTCTTCGATTTGGCACTTAAGTGATATGGCGGAAACTTTTGGCATCAAAGTGAGCGCCGTACACAACTTATGGCACCATTAGTGTACTTCTCCCTCCTCCCGAAGCCCTTCTTCATCCTGCACAGGTCCCCTTCTCGAAGACACCACCATTGCCACTACCACACTCAACACTCCAAAACACACGAATAAAAATCTACGTTTCTCAGCAGGTAACCGACGCGTACCTGACGCTCGCGCTTCACCATCTCTTATCGCTGGGTCGCGCCATTAATCAATGGAATAACGCCACCAGTGGCCGCCTGTGAACACCACTGGCGTAGACACATACAACCTCGGAACGGGAATAAGGAAACATGAAAAGCAATAAAAAGATCAAAGCCAATATGCAGCAATGTCGAACACTCGACTCTATTCGTATCGAGAATTCAACTCCAACCTTGGACATGAACAATCTAGAAAACTCAATTCTCATGTTGACGACATCAGTGGAGACACCAATCTAGCAACAAATGATCATGCATTCTAACCAAGCCGACTTCAATCTAAGTATGCAACATAGTTTCCGATTAAGCCATCTAATAAAACATTACCAGGCCTGGTTCAGGTATTTTATCAAACAGATTGTGGGCATTTTTCGTCCAGGATGCCTCCATGCAGATCTCAAATGAGGGATTCATTTCAAGTTATCACGAACAACTAAAATCATATACAAATCATCAAACAACACTCAGCCGGTAGGAGAATCCAAATTCGCCGTAGAGAAATGAGACCGTACCTTGCTCCAAAACAAAGACTAAGGATCCTCGATCTATCGACGATGGAGCCGTCACGTCGATGAAAGCCACTCAAGTGACGGAAACTCCAAAACTCGGATTCTTACATCTGGAAATAAGGATGAGATGGCCGATCATGCGATAGCGAAACAGCTCTGGCCAGTGATCGACGTCGCCCATCATTGACGTCGTGGGGAAGAGAACGAGCTATGGCACAGAACACGAGGCATGCCTCACCAGCTTTTCCTCTCCGTCTGGATCATCCTCCTCTACCTAGGTCATGATCACTGTGCGTCTCTTCCTTTTTTCTTCAGCAAACCTCTCTAGCTTTTTTTTTTTTTTTTTTTTTAATGATGCTGATAATCTGGCCTAACTCATCTTATGGGAGCACAGCATCGATTATATCTCGAGGGAGACTAGCCTAGCAATCTATTGCCGAGGCCCACCACATAAATCACAGAACTACTCTGGGAGTTGTAGCAGACTTTAGGAGTCAAACCCGAATCTCTCTATTTCTTTTCCTTTTGGAAGACTCCAAAAATGCCAATGAGAAACGTAATCCTCTTCTCCTCTCCCTCTCCTTCTCCCTGGGCCGTTCTACCTCTGGCGAATGCAGCAATGAACCTCACTAACCCATCCCTTAAAAACCGAATCCTCCTTTCTTTATCTTCTTCTTCGGTAGCTCTCTTCAGCCGACCTCTGCCACGGTTGACAACTTCCTCCAGTGCCTCAAAACGTACGAGCAAAGCAGATTTTCTGCTCAGCCTCTTCTAGTTCGGTCACCTTTCTTTCTCTACTCTTTCTGGGCTCCAAAAAGAAATAATGGTGGGCCTACAAATCTCTATTTGGGTCAACAAAATCACTAACTACAAATGCTGCTTGAACGTTTGATCGTCTTGATTTTTAATCAAGATAGGATTGGATAGGATATGATATAAAATCCTATGATTTTTCTATATCCTATGCATTGTTTGATGAATCGCACTATTTAAGTCGAATATATTCACATCATATGACAAAAAAGGAAGAATCACAGAAGGGAAAAATGTTTTATGTATATTGATCATGTATGCTATTACATTGTACACTTATAATGTAAGCATGAGGAAAGTAAAAAAGGAAAAAAAAATATACAAATATTACAATTCCCTATTTACTAAGATCTACTAGAATCAATTACAAATAATATCAATTCTAAGATATTCCAACACTCCCCCTCAAGCTGGTGGCCTATATATGTCAAGGATACCAAGCTTGCTTAATAGAAACTTGTGCTGTCTTTGGCATAGTGGTTTAGTGAAAATATCTGCAGGTTGATTCACTATCCTGATGTCTTTTGTTACGAGAACTCCCTCTTTGATCTTGTCACGAGTGAAATGACAGTCAACTTCAATGTGCTTTGTTCTTTCATGAAAAACTAGATTTGCTGCCAATTTAAGTGCAGCGTCATTGTCACAGAACAACTCACTTGATCCATTGATCTGTATTCCAAAATCAGAAAGAAGTCCTCGTATCCAAACTATCTCACAGGTAGTCTTTGCCATATCTCGGTATTCTGATTCGGCTGATGATAATGACATGGTAGACTGCTTCTTTGTCTTCCACGAAATCAATGACTTTCCCAGTTTAATGCAAAAACCGGTGATGGATCTTCCAGTCATCGGGCAAGTAGCATAATCAGTGTTACAAAAAGCTGTCATCCCCATATTGCATTCACGAGATAGAAAAATACCGAGCCCTAGACACCTCTTCAAATATCTTACAACCTTCAAAGCTGCATTCATGTGTGACTATTTTGACATATGCATGAATTGACTGAGTATTTGCACGGCATAATATATATCAAGTCTTGTCATGGTAAGATACATCAACTTGCGAACAAGCCATCAATACTCTGATGAATCTTTAAGCAATTGATCCTCGCTTGGTGAAGAAGAATTGAGATCATACTCATGGGTTGTCAACTTGACATTCTGTTCGATGGGAATTATTGCTGGCTTACCACCTGATAACCCTGCTTCAGAAATAATCTCCAAGATAAATTTTCTCTGGCTGAGAGAAATTCCTTTATCTGTTCTGGCAATTTCAATGCCAAGAAAGTATTTTGGAGGTCCCAAATCCTTGATGTGAAAGGTGGAGTGCAAATATTCCTTGAATCTTGTAACATGAGAATTATTATTTCCCATAATCAATATGTCATCAACATATATTAGCAAATAGATCGATGATCCACCTACATTTCGCGTGAAAAGAGCATAATCATGCCTAGAATGCTGAAAACCTGCATTGGTTAATGCAATAGTAAACTTGGCATACCATTGTCTAGATGCTTGTTTTAATCCATACAAGGATTTGCGAAGACGACATACCCGATACTCCCCCTATCTGCGTAATCCTTGAGGAAAATCCATGTAGATTTCTTCATCCAAATCTCCATGAAGAAAGGCGTTGTGGACGTCCATCTGATGTATGGACCAATTTCGTATTGCTGCAACAGATAAAAAAGACCTCATGGTAACTTCCTTCACAACTAGAGAGAATGTCTCATGATAATCGAAACCTTCTCGCTGAGTGAAGCCTTTGGCTACCAACCTAGCCTTTTAACGTTCTATGGAACCATCTGATTTGAATTTTATCTTGTACACCTATTTACATCCGATCGGTTTTCTATCCTGTGGTAAGGGAACAACATCCCAAGTATGATTCTCCATGAGTGCAGTAAGTTCTGACTCCATTGCATTCCGCCATTTGGGATCTTTTGCTGCCTCAGTGAATGAAGATGGTTCATGTTCTTATGAAATTCTACTGATATAGCACATATGTTCTTCTAATAACCGATTGAAGGAAACATATGATGAAACAAGATATTGTGTACCTGAGGAGTTCGTAGCAAAACATATGTAGTCTTTAGTCCACGTAGGTGGGCGAGTCTGTCTTCTCGAACGTCGAGGTCCCTCATCTATATGTTCAGAGGCCTAGGATACTTCAGCAGCCATTTCTAGTGTATCTACTATTGAGGAAGATGAAGGAACTTCCTCAATTGAGCTGGATAATTCCATCTCCGGATTTGTGAATGCCACTAGTGCTGAAGTGAGAAAGAGTTGAGACCCCATAAGAAAACTAGGTGCAAAGGATAAATCTTCATCAGACAAGAAGGACCGAGACTCTTCTGACGAAGTGTTTTGTGATGAAGACGGCTTCTCTTGAAAAGGGAACGTTTCTTCATTAAAAATAACATCTCTACTGGTAAAGAAATGCCCTGTAGAAAAATCCATGACACGATAACCCTTCTGAAGAGAAGGGTATCCCATAAAAACACATTGTGTTGCATGGGGACTCATTTTATCTTGAGGACCCACATTAGTTGCATAACATAAATAACCAAAAACTCGAAGATGCCTATTATCTGGTTGTTTGTTGTAAAGCATCTCAAAAGGAGTTTTACCATGAAGGATTCGACTAGGCATGCGATTAATTAGATAGGCGGCTGTAACCACACAGTCTCCCTAATATTCTTCAGGAACTGAGGCTTGGTATTTCAATGCACGCGCTACTTCTAAGAGATGTCTATGTTTTCTTTCAACTACTCCATTTTGTTGTACAGTATAAGTATAGGAACTTTCATGAAGTATCCCATGAGTACAAAATAATGTTATGCAATCAAATGAAAAAAATTCTCGCCCATTATTAGTACGAATTCAATGTATAGATTTATCAAATTGATTCCTAATTAAGGAAAAAAAATTTGATAAGTGAATGAATGTTTGATGCTTTGATTGCATAAGATACAGCCAAGTGGCACGACTATAGTCATCAACTATTGTAAGAAAGTAGCGAGATCCATCACAATGAGGAGTATGATAGGGACCCCAAATGTCCATGTGAAGTAACGAAAAAGGATTTTGGGCTCGAGACGTACTAATTGGAAAGGACGCTCGAGTTTGTTTAGCTAAAGGACGTATGGAGCATTTTGGATGAGGGAATTTAGCACTGTGACCCAATCGCAGGTGTAAAAGGAAATCTTAATTATAGCTGATTGCATCACAATAAATGCTTTTATTCAACAACTCTAAATCTCTGGGAGAGTTGATCCAAAAATAAAGTCCTTGTGCCTCATTACCCAAGCCCATCACTCTTCTAGTCGAAAGGTCCTAAAAGACACAATTTTCGGAATTGAAAATGGCTTTACATGAATTGTCCATGCATTAATAGATAATGAATTCCTTTCATGAATAAAAGTACCTGAGAATCCTGCATCACCATCACCAGTCTTGAGTTGCCTCAAAGTTTGAACAATATTTTCATACTTTTCTTGAGTGATAGTCTGTTGAGATGTTCCACCACTTTTCTGTGCAGGGATCTAATAGACTGAAGACTCCTTTTCCCTTTTATTACTTGGTCTCCCATGTAATTTCCAATAGGTATTGCAGTGTGGTGTGGACGTTTGGAATAATCATAGTATTTATTTTTAATTCTGGAATTTTGTCCACTAACCTTGCCTGCTGACGTGGCATTTCGTGTGCCATAGGATGATCTATAAACTGGGGCTGATGTGGCGAAATTCCCACCATCGGATTCACTCGAATAACTTATTGATCTGTAGCAGTCAGATTCGGCGCGACGATCCCAGCCATTCGCGTCGAAGAATTGATCTACATCGTCAGATCCAGCGCGTCTCCCTCGGCCGTCAGATCCAGCGGTTTTATTTGGACCGTCAGATCCTCCATGACGATCCCAGCTGTCCATCCGTGAAAACCTAGGGTTGTCTTCATCTCTTCTCGACACGGCAGCCACGAGCCCTTTTCCTCTCTGTTGTCCTCCGGCTCCGAGGGTTCTATCCATTCCAGTAACCGTTTGAGCCGAAATGAAGCCCGATGGAAACGTCACAAAGCTCAATCCTTCACCGATTCGAGCATGTTCAGTCACGGCGGCCCTTTGGTTCTCCTCCTGCACAACCAACTGGAAAATCCGACCAAGAGGCGGTTGCGGATCCATCGCAAGAATCCACGATCGAAAGGTGGCGTACGAGTCATTCAAGGTAAGCAAGAATCGGGTAGCCTTTTCTTTCTCCCTGATTGCGTGATACTGTTGAAGGGTGGCCTCCGGCCCCTCCAATTTGTCCTCGGCAGCCTCGATCTTGTTCCATAGAGCCGATAATCAGTTGAAACAGAGGGTGACCGAGAGGTTCCCCTGTTTTAGCTTGGTTAGGGTTTGTGTTAACGAGAAGAGTCTCGCCCTGTCTGACTTCCCATACATCTCTTGTACGTTAACCCAGTATTTTTTCGAGTCCTCAGTCAGAGGAAGGCCGACGGCATCATCAGGCGCCAAGCAGTTTCCAATCCAGGTTCGCACCAACTGACTGCAGCGTCTCCAGTGTCTCTGCAGTCATTCATCCATTGGCCAAGGTATGGTTCCTTCGATAAACCCTTCTTTCGTCTTGGTGATGATCGCTCGTTAGAAATCGCGAGCCCAAGAGTAGAAATTTGCCGGTTCGGTAAGTTGTTGGTTGATCAGCCGTAATTTCAGCCCATCCACCGGTGATGTGTAGAACGGATCTCCAAGTTCCGGCCGGCTGCCGTTGAACAGGAACAAGTAAGGCGGCGGATATGGAACCAGGTAGGGTTCGACTCCCTGACCCACTGTGGGTCTGGGTCTGTGACCTGCAGTTTTCTGACCCGACTCATTAGTCTGGTCGGTCCCATGCGGATATTGGGCCCATGGTTGTCCTGGCCCAGTGCCCCATTGTGTGGGATACCATGGGCTTGGTGGCCAGTACGGTGGCCCTGAAATGTGTACTGGAGCAGGGGCAGAAGCAGCAACGTTGGCAGGAACAACGTTAGTCAGCTGCTCTTCTCCAGTCGATCCATCTTGATTAGAGGATGATGAAATTTCTGGTGGTGTATCCTCAACATTCTTGTCTCTTGCCATGGTACAAAGGATGAATTCCTAATCGCTTTGCTAATCTATTTTTTGTAGGAAAAAATCCTTAGCAACAAATCAGAGATCAGAGATCAGAGAGAAGCAATGGCAATTCACAAGTTTGCGGAAGCTAGGGTAGGAAGCGAAGCTTTGATACCATGACAAAAAAGGAAGAACCACAGAAGGGAAGAATGTTTTCTGTATATTGATCCTGTATGCTATTACATTGTACACTTATAACGTAAGCATGAGGAAGTAAAAAAGGAAAAACAATATAGAAATATTACAATTCCCTATTTACTAAGATCTACTAGAATCAATTACAAACAATATCAATTCTAAGATATTCCAACATCATGTTATATACATTTTTTAAAAATATAAACGACATATCATTGTAAATGAACCTAAAAGTTCATAAATGGAAATTTTAAAAATCTCTAGTGACACTATTCCTTAATTTTTTTTTTATTTTTTTATCCTCTTTTTAAAATTATTTCCTTTATTATTTTTTCCCCTTTCATAATTCTGTAATAAAATTTTATGAAATAGTAAACTGTACTAACATACCTAAAATACAAAAATTCCTAAAATATATATAATAAATATAAATATATAATTTATAGATTGAATGTTTACTATAAGATAGAATTAAAGTTAGATATATAAATTAAAATAAGATTAAATTAACAAATAGATTTTTATTTTTAACTTTTACTTTCTTAAATTATAATTCAAATATTATTTATATTGAAATATAATTTTATTCTTATTAATTTAATAAATTTGTTATTCGAAAAAGGTAACTTTCCTATTATGAGTATTAGAAATCCTATATACCTTTATCCCACATATCCTGTGAGATAATTTTACTAAGCTTATATCCCCCTTATATTCGACTTTATCATATCCCGAGTAAGCTTCAAATGTAAGATAAGATAAATCATATCATATTCCGAATTTTATCCTAACTGTCAAACGCAACCTTTGTGTTTGCACGGCAATTTTTCTCTCTGCCATCTCATTAGAAGTGATATTCTGGCCAACATTTGGTTTAGTTGTCCATCTCTTGTATGGTGCTAGAGGTCAACCCCAATTGGAGTGCCTGGTTACATCTGCAACTTATGGGTGAATTCCCAAAGAGGATTCATGTGCTACTCTTCTTGGAAACTTGTCTAAATCAGCCCCAAGAGGATGTCGATGATTCACCATTGGAGAATATTCTACCCACTGCCAATGACATATTTCACATGGGGTTTCAACAAGCCTCTCAACTTTGTTATTTTTTCTCCCAGCACTGTCTTGCTTAATATCAGCAGCCCAATCACTTACCATTCTCCAAGAGATAGCATATTGACGAGACCATCAATAGAGAGCTTGATTGTAATATGAGGTGGCATAAAGAGTTCAGCACAGCTTCTTGTTATATCATAGAAATTAAATTAGATATTTAACTAAGATATTGATATGATTTTACTATATGTAATTTTTCTTAAATTTATAGAGGAAATTTCGACGATTACTTAGAAATCTTATCAACTGGAACTCATTATAATCTTTTTTTTTTTTTTATTAAGTGAAGTGGAGATGAGAGAGGACGGATATGTAAATAGAATTATTGTAGACTTGAAACCCACTCAAATACACTAAATAGTGAATACCTGAGGAGATCATAGAACCTAGCAAGCCAATTTTGAAAGGGTCGATGGAGCCTTTTGTCAAAGCAATGTCATTCTATCATTTAAAAAACAAAACAAAACACAAGCGCAATGGAAAATGGTGGTGGAGTCCTTTGTTCGAAAAGGCTTCAAGGAGGCATTGAAGAGACGAGAAAATAGTCTTTGCATCAGTTTATTGTGCTCGGTGTTATTCGTTATTTAATTTATTTGTATCAAATTACACTAAGATTTTTGTGTTTTCCTACTTGGATTTGAAAATTGTATAATTAAACCACCTTATCATAGTTTTCTTAGGCTTTATTTATTTCGTGGAAAATTAATGATTTAGAAAATATCTTTCAAAAATAGGCTGCTTGCATAGTCAATATAAATCGTTTTCATTATTGACAATATTTTATATCTAAAGATTTTCGTGGACGATAATAATAATTTTTGTTTATTCATTTTTGTAAGTAATACAAATCATCATTTTTAAGAAAGTGTTTTCCAAGTTATTCATTCTCCATAAAATAGGCAGACCCTTAATTTAGTGGATTCTATAAGTTCTTACAAAGGGAGATACAGGAGTAAATTTTCAAAACCGTGAATGGTACATTTCTTTTATGGAAAATTAACTATTGGAACATATTTCCTCATTTCCCATCATGTTGGCATCACTTTGAAAATGAGCCTATGATAAATATTTGTTTATGATGAACAAAAATCTATAATCAAATTTGAAAAAATATTTAAGCTTTTAAACTATCGATGTTCAATTTCAAGAATCTAACTTGACCTCCACAATTGCTAAGACACTCTCACTCATAAAAACTTGACACCTTATGGTCAGATCAAACACCCTAACGCCTAAACTTAGGACACAAGGGGACCTGGCATGAGACCTAGTGCCCTAACCAATGCCCTAGACACTTGGACCCTAGACTGTAGCACTTAGGCTTTGGACACTAGTGGCAGACTCGAGCATCTAGGGCCACGAGTCCTTGGATTAACTTTTGGCAGCGAATTCCTAAGATTTTGTGTTTAGGGCTAATAGTCCAAGTCTAGTCTTGAGTCCACAGTTGGAGGTCCTAAGTTTTGCTGCCAAGTTCCTGAGATCGTGCATTGTAGGTTTATTTGTCTTAAACTCGATTTAAGTTTCTAGCAAAAAATTACTCAACCGAGTAAGATAGAGGAATAAAGAACTTCTGTATATTTTGATGATATGTAATGAGGATAACAAGAGCCTGTTTATAGGCTTTACCAGGAGACTATTTACAATAATAAAATATAATACAATCAATTACAATCAATCATAAAGATATCCAGAATATTAAATATATCAAGAATATTATAGATATCCAGGATATGGTAAGGATATCCGGAGTATTAAAGATATTTAGAATATCCAGAATATCGTAAAGATAATCTCAATATATCTAACATCCTCCTATAAACTCAAAACAAAATCAAAGAAGTCAACTGGAGTTTGAAGAATCTTGAAAACACCCTAGTGGATGTGCCTTGATGAAGATATTAGTAGTTTGATCAGTAGATGTGGAAACAAGTTGTATAGTGCCACAAAGCACAAGATATCATACAAAATGACAGTTAATTTCAATATGCTTGGTGCGCTTATGGAAAACATCATCATGAGCTACTTAAATAGCACTCTGATTATCGTAATAAATGACTATTCTACCATTGCGACAGACTCCCATATCTTTTAGTAACCATTGTAACCAAAGTAATTCTGATGCTGTATCAGCAAGAGCATGATATTCTGCTTCAATGTTGGATTGTGCGACAACGATCTATCTCTTGCTACACGATGATATGAGTGAGGTACTAAGAAAGAAGTAGTAGTCTGTAGTAGAGTGACATCTAAGAGAGTCACCAGCCCAATTAGCATCCGAATAAGTCTTTAACTCCAAAATAGTATTTGCAAAAAAATGAAGACCATGAAATAAGATACCCTTGACATAGCGAAGAATACGAAGGACAGCGGCAAAGTGAGTTGTACGTGGAGCGATCATGAGCTAACTGACTAAGTAAACAACATAGGTAATGTTAGGACGAGTAATAGTGAGATATACAAGACTATCAACTAGTTGCCAATAAAGTGTAGGGTTCAAAAGAGCAATGCCATCATTTGCATCAAATTTGACATTTGTCTCAATTGAAGTTGTGGCAATCTTGGTATTAGTGAGTCATGCATGAGAAAGAATATCAGTGGCATTTTTATTTTTTTTTTTTAGAAAGATAATAGCCCAAGGAGTCTGAGGCAACTTCTAAGCTTAGAAAGTAATTGAGGTGCCCAAGATCTTTCATTTCAAATTGCTAACTGAGATACTGCTAGAGCATTGTAATACTGACAGGATCGTCAATAGTAACCATGTCATCCACATATAACAACAATAGAATATACTCACGAGAAGCATTATGAATGAATAGAGCATTATCATGGGGGCTAGATCTAAAGCCAAAATGCTCCATGGTGGAACTGAACTTAGAATACCATGCACAAAGAGCCTATTTGAATCCATATAAAGCTTTACATAAACAACATACTTTATTAGAAGTAGTGACGTAACGGCCTCGACTCCATCCCTAGGGTCACAAGTGGCAAGGGTTATTTTCGCGACATCCCAAGCATGACATTGTCTCATTTCTTTTTATCTTTTCATTAAGCACATGCGGAAACATTACAAACAACATCCAAATAACAATAAACAGCTAGGAAAACATCTACTTGTAAATACCAATTACATCAGTTACATTTACAAGCCCTTTTATCACGGGCCTTTATGTTTACAACCACTGCATTTTCTATGCTCCAAAGGCTGGGTAAATCTTAGCTCCTCTAATGAGATTGCAACTCCAGTAATAGTGAGACCTCTATGCCTACAATTCTAAAAACAACGAGGTGAGTCATGGACTTAGTAGGTAAAACATACTAATTTCTAGGTAGGATGATGCTTTGCCTATCAACAAGCACATAACTCATCCAAATCATTAGGCAATGACATATCGATAGCAAAACCAAAGCCTTTTCTTGGATGAAATATGAGAAATCCCCAATCAACAATATGCAAGCATAAACCAATATTCACCCACAACATGAGGAACTCACGCCTCAATCAATATTATACAAGCATAAACAAAATCCATTCCATAATACAAGAAACTCACACTCCACTCAATAATATGCAAATATAACCAAAACCCATCAACTCTTCCAAAATCCACTAAGGATTTGAAATATATCGGACAATGTCTCCTAATCCAAGAGTGACGATGATCCCTTGACAATGAGTTGTCGGGCATCCGAACTAAATGGGGTAATATCTCTTAATCCGAGGGTGACGGCGGTCCTCTGACAATGAATCCATTAGGCAACATCATTGAAATCCATTGGTCAATGGCTAGAAATTAGTCTCTCGTATGACCATACATCAAGTATCATAATATGGTCCTTATCTTCCCTTTTAGTGTAGGGACCTGAAGGTATGCCATGCATGAGTGTGTGAAATAACTTACTAGAATCAAGACGTCGAACATGCCAGGTGTGAATCAAGGATTGTAGCTTGATTCGACACGTTTGAGCGCTAATCTAGTATCTAACTTAGCTCCAGAACGATATACCTTGATATCACACCGAGACCATGTTAGGATCGGTTCATTGTGACATGTTCACCGATCTAGTACTTGACTTGGCTTGGGAAAGATACTCCTCAATACCGTACTAAGACCATGAAAAGATTAGTCCGCCGTGACATGTTCACTAACCTAGTACCAAAGTTAGCTCGGGAACAATATGCCTCGATATCGCACTGAGACTAAGAGATGACCGATCTGTTATGACATGCCGATTTTTAGGTTCTGATCTCAATCGGATAAGTCGGGCCTTTCATCCACGTGACTATAGTGTTTTTCACTGAGATGGCCACTCATGAGATAACTGACCTATCAGGTGAAACAATTAAGGGATTTTAAATGTAATAGACTTGAGAGTCTGACCAGGAATCGACTGCTCGACCGTGTTAGTCTGCAAGGGTCATGGCGGCACAATTTAAAATCAATCAGATGCAGATAGGTCGATTCGACTGAGATGGCGATCAAAGTGTGAGTGATTTCACATGATTGCAAAATTCTCGTCGGACGGCACTAAACCTATTTTATATCGTTTTGGGTACCCTGTGTCCGTATTTAAAACCTTGAGACTTTCACGACCATCGAGAGTCGCCAATACATCGAATGTGTTCATTGTGGTTCGAAGAAAATCGACCACGGGTCAATTGCACCAAAAATTCCTAAAAGCTACACGATACGTAAGGTCACACTAAAAATACGTTTGATTGAAAATAACCGCAAATTTGAATTCGATTTCAGAAATTGCAAGTCCTATCGTGTCATGGGTCATTCTAGGAACGTCAACTCACCTTTTGAGGAAATTCCCACAAGTTCAGGATTTCACGAAAAATCGAGTAAGACAACGCGGGAAATGAACGGAAATTCTTATTGGCCATTTTGAAGAGACTTTTGACATCTGGTGTAAGCGATTTGGCGAATGAAAGTTGTTTGGGCTTTTTCTGAATTCAAATCGGACCCAACCGAATTTAATTGTTCATAAAATCGGACTCCGAAAAGAAAATGAATTAGAATTCGGAATTGAAGGAAATTGCTTTTGTTGTTGCCCAAAACTTGTTGTTTGAGGGAAATTTTATACAAGAAAGCAAGTAAGGATCGAGCACTTTAGCATGGGGACTTTTTGGGACCAAATTGGACTCATTAAGAACAAGTGGGACTAAGAATTATTAGTTTTTAGGAATTTCTATTTAATTCCTTTTATTTCTATTTCTCTTTTTCTTCCCCCTTCGCACGTTTCTCCCCCTAGCCACCCACATTCTCTCTCTCTCTCTCTCTCTCTCTCTCTCTCTCTCTTCTTTATTCTTGCACGTCTCCCCCTCATGGCCAAAACAACCCCTGCAAGATTAGTCTTTCTTTTATTTTATTCCTTTGACTTTCAACCATCTTTATCCCTCCATTAATTCTCGCATGTTTTCCCCCTTTCGATGTCCTATTTGCTTTCGTTTTTCCTTCGATGGCCGTAGCTTTTATTTTCCCTCTTCATTCGTTCTCTCTCTCTCCGTTTTGTCTCACACACACGCCAGGTGATCAAAGCCTCTACCCATTTTTCTTTCCCTGCAGCTTCAGTCTCGCTTTCATCTTTCCTCACCTGGTCGTGGCTTCTACTTCGATTCCCTCGATTAAAGTCAAGCAGAACCACGGCAGCTCCTTTTTAGCCGAGCTCCACCGAAGACAGCCGCATCTCCATCGAAGCAACAGGGCCAGCAGCGCGAGAGCAGAAAACTCAGCCAAGCCGCGGGCTTGTGTGCCCGATTTTGAGCCTGTCCCGCCTTGGTTGATGGAACCACTTTGGGGAGAATCGGGCTTTGTTGTGTGCTCATCAATTTGATCCAAGCAAATCTTTAATCAAGTGAGTTTTGCTCACTAATGCTTTCTTAGTTTGTTAATTATACTTAAAGGTTGATTAGATTTAATTAAGTCCAATTAGGTTGTTAGATTAGAATGGATTAGCGATTATTATTTAATTGCATTGCACATTAGATGGGTGGTTAGTGTATTTAACTAGAGAATTGCCTATAGTATTTATTGAATGCTTCTCGGGATTTTTCCCGACCCTTATCGGGTTTTAATTAGGCAATTCGACCATGAGTTGATCCAAAGTGACCATGAATGGGGATGGATCGATTGATCCCACACGACTACATGACAACCGGTAATTGACCATGGATTGAATAAACTCAAAATGGTTCAATTTCAAACTGACCATGACTTGTGGTGTAGGACCTTAGATTGGCCACAGAATCGGCTATAGGACTAGTCAATTAACTCAGGGATTGACCACAAGACTAGCCAACAAAACTGACCCATGGACTAGCCCACGAATCAGTTAAAGGAGGACATCTTGCCATTGATTGTTGGATACAAGATCACCACCCACTTGTTAATGGCAAATCAATAGCAAGGTTCATGCCTTGCCTTGTTTATACATATGAAAGGCTCTCAACCGTATATGTCCTTTCAAGAAGCAAAGACAAGGAATTAGTACATATGAACAAGCTTTCCAAAAATCCATGGCTTATGATCATTTTGGTCACAAAAAGAAATGCGTGCATGTCATGAAACTCATTCAAGCATTAAGTAACCAAATTCAAACATATGTTCAAATTGATGCAATGACTTAATAATACATATCAAAATAAACCCAACCTTTGCAAGGATCACACGTGTATCAGTCATGGACCACATGCGAACTTTCACTTTTTTTTTTTTTTAAGTATTATATTAGTCGAAATTAATTGAGTCTTCCGGCAACAATTGGGCATCGATCTCCCCCTAGCACCCAACATCGTCCCGATCTCATTATCAAGACGGCATCCAAGGCGACCCCCAGGCATCAACCTCACCAAGGCTAGCATTGTCCATAATCTCAATATCGAGAAGGCATCCGAGGCTTTACCCCAAACAACGACCCAACATCCCCCAGCATTGGCATATAAGTCTATTGTGTGTCCATGTATTTCAAGCATCAATCGATTCATATTATCTTTCAACTTTTAGCCGGATAAAAGGCTCGAAGGCATGCCATGCAAAGTGAATCAATGAATGACTCTTATACCTTGTTAGACTCATGCTGGATGTGATTCGACCGTGTGGTCTTGACTTGAAACCGTTCGCTTTGGCTTTGGCATCGACCCGTGACTTGTCCTGAGTAATAACATGCCTCAATATTGTTTTGAGATCAAGTGAGTCATGCACCCACCTCGGCACATGTCCAAAGTCACCGAGACCATTCCTCAACATTCGGGTGTGCTCGATACTCATGTGAGATCATGAACTTACTCGATGCAACTACAAGTGATAGAAACACAACAAGTATAACAATACAAAGCCAACACAAGCAAACAATGACATAATCCTAAAATTGGTAAGTGTAGCACATTGCCCTATCAAAGAGTTAGAAAAATCTACTTACTACTTTTTGGACCTACCTCCAAGATGCTTCTTTGGTGGTCAATCAGGGTCTAGGGTGGCTTGGAAGAGAAGGGCGTGAGAGAGAGGAGAGAAATGGAGAGGAAAAGAGAGATAGGCAAAGCCTTAAAATGTTAGGATGGATCATCTGATTTGTAGGCTTCCTCCTCTTAGATTTTTATTGCAAACTTCATGATGACGTCTAAATAATGAGTTGGCTTGCGTATCTTCTCGAGTTGACACCTAGGTCCTTTGGTGTTAGCTTGTGATTGGTCCACTTATTTGTTTGCTCTCCAAGGCTCGATCTAAGCTCATTATTGCCTATGGTGTCTAAGGGACATATAAGCCCCTTTAATGCCTAATGTTTTCTTCTAATCGGTTGGTCCCTTCCTTGTTCACCAAGGCTAGAATCTAGGGCCATCATAACCTAAGATTTATCTAAGATTTTAGGGGACACCTAAGTAGGTGACTCACCTCTCTCACTAACTACTAAGATTTCATGCATTCATTAAGCTTAGATGTATTCACATTAGCCAACTTACTCTCCAAGTTTCTTCTCTTTAATACACTACGGTCCGAAAGCATTTAATGTATTCTTATCATCAAGCCAAGAAGTCTCTAGATTGGTTTTCTCCTCAAGTTAGGTGTGCAACTTTCTTCCCTTCTAAATTGGGCATGCAGTTCTCCTATTTCAAGGCAAAAACAATTTTGAGCAACTTTCGAAATCAACACCATTACCTTATCAAACGGGCGTGAAAAATTATAAAATTCTAATATGTTGTAGAGAAGACCTTAGAAAACATTTTTTATAAGAAATCCATGCCAAATTCATTCTGTGGGAAGGGAAACAAATCATTGAACACAACCCAAAAATTCGTCCATCAAGAAGATTTAACGGTTAGAGAAAGAGACTCATTTTGAAATTCAAATATTTACGAAACTCTTTGAAATTTTAATATGTTGCAGATATGGATGTTATTTAAAGCTTTTGTGAATGAAGTATGTCTAAATTCAAAAGGAAATATTTCATAAAAATTCAAGAAAGTAATTTGGTTACCATTTTCACTATACTGGGTAGATTCTATAAGGTAATTGATTAGGCCTTCACCTCAACCATTTCACCTCAGAAAAATATGAAATTTAAATATGTTATAGATTAAGATATTTTGAACAACTTTCATGTAGAAAGTTTCTCCAAATTCGAAGCACAAAGAGCTCTATAAAATTGGAAAGCAAGAAAGATCCAGTAGTTTCGAAAAACTAGGAAGTCAAAACTTATGAAACTCAAGGTGGCATCAAGGCTATAAGATAGCCATAATTAGCTCTAATGTGTCCTCTTTTATTGAGACACTTCACTTGGATACTTTACTTAATTCCCAAGGTAAATCCTTGATAATTATGACCATATCTAGAAAATTTTATGTGGAATGATCAGTCAATCTCTTTCATGAAGATACTTGGGTGTTCTAGAGAATTCCATTTTGTCATTTTCTTCCTCAAGAAAGCAGTCCAGAGAAATCTATCGTCTAGGTTGGTTCCAAGGCCGAAAAATGGACCATTAGGTACACCTCGAAAAATTGAATCACGTACACTTGATATTTGGCCATCATGCTCCATACTCGCCCAAATCGTTCATTTGGATGGTTGATCGACCTAAAGGGTCGGTTGTCCTTCGATCGATTCAAGGCTAATCCTAAGGTTATCCATGGCATAGTACTAATTCAATGCACTGATGGATCTTAGAATTAGTGACGAAATAACTGGGTCTATCCCTGAGCTCATTCCGGTCGACACCCGATCCATTTGTATTGTCACAACCTCGACTCCATCTCTAGGATCTCAAGCAGCAAGGGTTATTTTCACGACGTTCCAAACGTGTCACCATCCCATTTCTTTTTATCTTTTTATTAAGTACATGCGTAAGCATTACAAACAACACGTAGACAATAATAAGCAGCTAGGAAAACAATCACTTGCAAATATACAATTATATCAGTTAAATTTACAAGCCCTATTGTCACAGGCCATTCTATTTACAACCACTACACTTTCTACACTTCAAAGGTCAGGTAAACCTTAACTCCTCTGGCAAGATTGCAACTTCAACACTAGTGGGAGACCTCAATGCCTACAATTCTGAAAAACAACAAGGTGACCCATGGACTTAGTAAGTAAAGCCCACTGATTTCTGGGTAAGAGGATGTCTCGCTTATCAACAAGCATATAACTCATCCAAGACATTAGTCAATGATAGATCGATAGCAAATTAAAAGCTTTATCTTGAATGAAACATGAGAAATCCTCAATCAACAATATGCGGGCATAACTTGATATTGACCCACAACATGAGGAACTCACGCCTCACTCAATATTATACCAGCATAAACAAAATTCATTCCATAATACACTCACGCCTCACTTATATGCAAGCATAACCAAAATCTATTTCATAATGTGAGGAACTCATGCACACAAGATTCATTTATTAATAGTCAAAATCCATCAACTCTTCCAAAATTCAGCAGGCATCCAAACTTAATCGAGCAACATCCCCTAATCGAAGGGTGACAGCTATAATTATCACAACGTCTCGTCCTTCTAACGAGGTATCCCATTGGTGTAAGAGCATCTCGTTCTTATTAAAGAGGCATCTTGCTGGCATGCAGGCATCCCGTTGGCGAGGGGGCATCTCGTTCTTATTAATGAGGCATCCTGTTGGCATGAGGGCATCCCGTTAGCAAGGAGGCATAGTCGTTGAGTTCATCGATCAACGGTATAAATTAGTCTATCGTGTGTCCATGCATCAAGCATCACAATCCGGTTTTTATCTTTGCTTTTAGTTCAAGGGCCCAAAGGCACGCCATGCACAAGTGTGTGAAATGACTTACTGAAACCAAGACGTTGAACATGGCTCGGGAACAATATACCTTGATATCGCACCGGGATCATGAAAGGACTAATCCAACGTGATCCCACATACATTCAAGGCCGATAAAATCCCTTTTCGGAGCTCAAGGCGTCAAGTAATACATCCAATCGTGAAATAGTTTGAAATGGTTTTGTAAGAAAATAACAAATTTTCACATAAACACTTTTTAAATCAGTTTGAGTCAAAGCATATCCGAAGCATATCAAACAAGTACACAAATCGGACTTCTTTCAAAGCAATTCAAGCCAAAGTACGAGCCAAGCTCAACAAATAAGAATTGAACTCAATTAAGGAACAAAGTCACAACCTAACTTCAAGCAGCAACCAGTCAATCAACTTTAGTCAAGGACTGGTCACACGCTTGGAATAACGTAACACAACGTCCTAGCCAATTATTGAGACGCGAACCCCTGGAGTGCCATAACTTGGCAAAAAGAGATACTTAAGTGCCATAACCTATGAAAGGTACACTTAAGTACCAAAATCGGAGGAAAATGGATCACTTAAGTGCCAATCCGACTAAAATCCGACCAAAACGCTAACGTGTCAATTTTCCGACGAAGCATGTGCAAAATGGTGTCGTTTTGGTGCTGACGTGGTAAAAAATTAATCTAAAAATTAATTTAATTTAATTTAATATTCAATTTATTTAAAATATTTTGAAAAATACAAATATTTAAAAAATTTAAATTAAAAAAAGGTGGCGGTTGAGGGCTTAGCCCTCAGCCGTTGCCGCCTCCCTGCCACCGCTGGCAAGGGCTGGCGACGAAGGGGGGTCGGTCGGGGTCGCTGGGCCCTAGTTAGGGGCCGGCGACCCCGGCCAACTGGTGGCGAGGGCCTGCGGGCCCTTACCCCGATATAGGGCGAGGGTCACGGCCCTCGCCCAGATCCGACCGGAGGGGGGGAAAGAGGAGGGGAAGCGGTTAGCGGGCGAGGAGGAGGAAGAAAAAGGGGGAAGGAGGAGGAGGGAGGCAGCCAACGGCGAGGGTTGGGGTCGCCAAGCCCGGCCGAGGGTGGCAGCCGGGGCTCGGTGGCCCCAATCGACCCTTTCCCACCTTCCGGCGATGGCAAGGAGGCGGTGGCGGCAAGGGCTCAACCCACGTCGTCAACTGCCTTCCTCCTCTTTTTTTTTTTTTTTTAGTAAATATAAATTATATTATTTTTTTAAAATTTTAATTTAATGAATTTTTATATTTATTAAAATTGAAATTATGCCAAAACGACGTCATTTTGGCTAATTTAAAGGCTCTATTTTGGCCAACACCCAAAACGACGTCGTTTGGGGTGAATTAGAGTTAACTCATCTCTCCGACGAACCACCTCGGTGAAAAATATTAATATTTTTAATTGCCACGTATGATTTCCGGCCGGCTTCGCCGGAGGTGGCACTTAGGTGTCACGTTTTTCTTAAAATGTGGCACTTAAGTGTACCTTTCGTAAGTTATGGCACTTAAGTATGCCTTTGTGCTAAGTTATGGCACTTGAAGTATTCTTTTGCCGTCAAATATTAATAAGTTTTACTTACTCCACTTCAAGGGACGGCCTAGGTGACGGAGCAATGTGTAGGCTGGCGAACGAGCAAGAGGGCATGGCCATAAGAAAGAGAGAGGGCGATGGTGAGGGTGAGGTTGAGAGAGTGAGGGAGGAAGAGGAGGTGGTGTGGAAATAAGGGGAGGGAAGGCCTCTATTTATAGGCAAACCCCTTATGATGATCTTTCCAAATGGACCAATCATCTTCATGTAGGTGGACAATCTAAGTTAAGAAGGTGGCAAGCTAAAGAGATGGATGGCAAGTCTAGTTCCTAGGGGTAACACTTGCTCATCTTTCTATTAGTCCATCTAAAGGGTTGAGTCATCATGAAATAATTACAAGTAACTATTATGGGGACACCTAAGTCAATGACTAAGCCTCTCACATTTAATGTTTGGATATTGAGTAATCATTAGGCTAGATATCTTCATATTACAAACTTGATTTCCAAGTTTTTAGGTTATAAGGCATTATGGCCAATTCCTTTAAGGGACACCTCAACTTGGCATTGAAGAACTAGAGTCCAAGATATTTAATGTATCATTATCCTAAATTAAGAAAACTCTAGATTAGACTCGCTCCTTAAGTTGGGATGCAGCCCCCTCCTCTTCCAAGTTGGGCGTGTGGCCCTCTTATTCTGAGGTAAAAACAGTTTTGAGCACTTTTCAAAATCAGCATCAATACCTTATTAAATGGGCTTGAAAAATGCTAAAATTTTAATATGTTGTAGATAAGACCCTAAGAGACATTTTTCATGAGGAAGCCAAGTCCCATTTGTGCTGTGGAAAGAGCAACAAATCACTAAACACAACCCAAAAATTCATCCATTGAGCAGATTCAACGATCAGAGAGAGAGACTCATTTTGAAATCCAAATCTTCACAAAAATCTTTGAAATTTCTATATGTTGTGGAAATTTTAAAACATTCATAAAGGAAGCATGGTTAAATTTGAAAGGAAAATTTTTATAGAAATTCAAGAAGGCAAATTGGTCACCGTTTTCACTACATGAGACAAATTCCAGACAGTGAATGATTGGGCCTTCATCCCTATCATTCATCTCAGTAAAATATATAATTTAAGTATGTTTTAGATCAAGATGTTTAGAACAACTTTCATGAAGAAAGTTTCTCCAAATTCAAAACACAAAAAGCTCTATAAAATTGGAAAATGGAGAAGGTCTAGGAATTTCGAAAAACTGGAGAGTTAAAACCTATGAAACCTTAAGTGGCAAGTCTAGGGAGGAGGGGTGGCCCCCTATTGGCTTTTAAGATCCCTTGTCATCACTCTTCAAGGCCATGAGTGACTCCCTACCATTAATGAGCTTATGACTCATTTTCTCTTAATATGTAACCATCCAAAATTTCATGATTACATTTCAAGAGTAAGATTAATGATGCCAAGTGTCCTACTTAGTCATCATGCATTAATAGGCTACCTTCCAAGAACATTAAATATACCACGGGAAATATCAAGTTAGGAGGTCATCTCATTAGGTGGGAGTCAATCGAGTGTAACCACGATCGATTACCTTATTTGGCCCGAGGTTCGTGCCTAAACCATGATTGGATAAAGCCGAACACAACCAGGCTTCACTGGTGAAACCGAGTTTGGATTTCTCTCTGTAAAGGGTGCAAAGTTGAGGATGTTACATGTATGGTTCATGGTCCACACATTACCAATCCACGATCAGACATCACCAATTCAAGATTCCTTTCTAATCACTAAGAATTAAATTGAGAATGATGCATTTTCGATCAGAAGATGATCGCATTTGGTCAAGTCGGATCGTCCGTGTATCGATGCATAGTCGGCGGAATCACCTGCGGCCTGGTATTACGACTGGTCAAATCGACTCATGATCATCCACCAATCTAAAATCATCATGTGACCAACTTTCATGATCAAAAGGTCATCTTATGAGCTGGTGATCCTATCCCATTGATATGGTTAGTAGAAAATTCACGGCCAACATCTTGACCAGTTCGTGACCGGTCAGTTGGTTGGTCGGTCGAACCATGACTGATCCATGATTCCTTACCGATCGAATCGATCTATCCATGACCAATAGCCCATGATCGATCCTTTTTGGACCTTATGGCCCGTCCTTATGGGTTCAAAATTGAGGATGTTACATTCTAAGGAAGATCACCATTAAGGAAGACATTCTTAACATTTATGTAGAATAGAGGTCATTGCTAATAGCTGCAACAATAAGAAGACTTCGAACGAAAGTAAGACAGGCAACTAGAGCAAATGTCTCATCATAGTCAATTACATACTCCTACGTAAAACCTTTTACCACTTGTCTAGGTTTATAGCGTTCCACCGTATCATCTGCCTTAGTCTTAATCTTATAGACCCATCTATAAACTATAGCTGACTCTCCAAAAGGCAAATAAATTATTTTGAAAATATGAGAGTTGCCTAACATGTGCAACTCATTTGCCATTGCTTGTTGCCAAAGAGGATTAGTTCGAGCTTCTCTATATGTGGTGATAGGAAGCAATAGTAGTGTAACAATGAAAATCATGAAACTGAACAAAAGGTTGACTTACTCAGGTGGAGCAATGAAAATGAGAAGAGGGAATGATCAAAGGTGAAGAATCCATGGATGGTGTGGACAAGTTAGGAATTGTCGAAGTGGGATCACCATAGGTACCTTCATCAATATTAGGAGAAGATGACTCCGAAGAGGAAGATTAGATTGCTACATCTTCAGGAAATAGATCCACTAAAGGATTGGTAAAAAAAGAAGGAACAGGAGAGGAGTCGGAAGGACGAAGTGAATAGAACATCTTATGTTTCCAAAAAGTAACAGGACGAGATATGCAAAGTCAATTAGAGACAGGATACCAATATCGATACCTTTTGTGACTCAATCCCATACCTAAGGAAACAACATAGATGAGCACGAGGTTCTAATTTCGTGTATTCATTTGGAAGAAGATGGACAAAGCAGGCCCTGACAAAGACTCACAAAAGATTATAATTAGTAACGTTGCCGTACAAGCACTCATAAGGGGAGATATTACCTATAGGAGGCGATGGAGTGCGATTGATAGTGTATATAGCAATATAAGAAGCCTCTCCCTAGAACTATACTGGATAAGAGGCTAAGATTAGAAGTGTGCGAACAACCTCCAAGATGCGTTGATGTTTATGCTTTGCTCAACCATTTTGTTGAGAAGTCCCTAGACAAGATCAATGAATGACGGTACCATTTTGAGAAATTATTTCAAAAAATTATGTGTCTCTATATTCCATGGCATTATTGGTACAGAAGATCTTGATGTTTTGAGAGAAATTGTGTTTTGATCATGGTAACAAAACCACGGTAGATATGAGACAGTTTAGATCAATGCTTTATAAGATAGAGCCATGTAAAACGAGAATAATCATCCACAAAAATCACAAAGTAATGAGATTCTCCTATAGTGGGAGTAGGAGATGGGCCCCAAATATCAGAATGAATTAAATCAAAGAGACCATGAGAAAAATATTCACTAAGATCAAAAGGTAAGCTATGATGTTTTCCCAACTTATATGACAAGCAATCGAACTATTTATTGTCAATAGAACTTAAATTACCTCTGGAAATCAGATGACTTAATCTGGAAAAGGAAGTATGACCCAAACGAGAATGCCAAGTTTCATATGATACTGTGACAGCACAACTACTAAGAGCAATTGGAATCTTTAGAGAGATAAGCTCAAATAGGCGTCCCACTTTACGGCCTATCCTAATTATTTGTTCCTTCCGTGGATCCTGCACATGACAACCATTAGAAAAGAAATGAATATCAAAGCCGAGTTCACATAGTTGACTCATAAATATCAAGTTTAAGGAGAGTTTAGGAACCACGAAAGTGTCAAGTAATGACAATGCAGACATTAAAATATTTCCTATATGGCTAACTAGCATATATGAGTCATCAACTATATGAATAGTAGGCATTTGTGAAAGTAATGATTTGGACTTAAACAAATTGGCGTTTGAAGTCATGTGATTGCAATAGGCAAAATTTAAAAAAAAAAAAAAAACATGAATTATAAGTACCTAGAGTCATGGATAGAGCAAAAGTTCTAAGGACAAAAGATTTGGAGGTATCGAATTCTCGAAGAATGGAGCAGAGATCCTCTAAAGATAAAGTAACATATGAGTTATTGGAAGAACCCTCAATAATAGCAATAGTGGCAAATGAGTGTTCAGGTGGACCTCTATATCAGGATTGGTTGTTTGTCCTAGAAGGCTACCAAGGTTGTCATCGATAGCTAGTGTTTGCAAAATGATCAGTTCAATGACAAAATGTGCAATGTTTTATACGTGATGAGGAAGAAGCAAGTGTAGGAAGAACTACATCTGTAGGAGCGAATAAAATAGGATGGTGCACCTTTAGAGTAACAAGCCGAGTCTCTTCTGTGAATAGCTCTGAAACAACTGCCTCAAAAGAAGGATATGGATCTCAAAGTAGAAGTGAAGCTTGTACATGGTCAAACTCATCATTTAGCGCCATCAAAATTTGCATAACATGCATACGATCACGATATTTAGTGAACTTGCAAGCATTGGTGGCGGCTTCCAACTGCGGCTCAGATAAAGCCAATTGATCCCAAATAGCATGCATAAAGGATAAAAATCATTAACAAACTGACCTGTCTCTTGATGCATGTGATGCAAATTTCCTAATAGTTGATATTGATGAGCAATATCCGAGGTGGAGTAACGGCCACCAAGCAAATCCCATGCTTCATTTGCTATATTCAGACAACCACACTGAAGCCTAATAGAAGGTATCGAATTATTCCAAAGCCATGTCAGAATCTAATTGTTCTTGCTGTCCCACTCCTCCAAACACTCTATGCTTTTCTCTAGTTTCCTCAGCGCTACTTGTAGGCTCACAATTTTCTCCAATGACTGACATAACGCCAAAAGTTTGCTTCCTCTCAAAAAACTTGACATTTTTTGAGTTCATAAAATATAATTTAATCCATTCAATACAGTTTGAATGGATATTGGCATGTCCATTTTTTTTCATTGAAAATGCACCGATTTGTGTAATAAACACCAAGAAACTAGTACTGGGAGTACAAATATGAATAAAATAATGTCGAAAATGGAATCAACATGTCAGAATAACTCCGGATCGATCAGTCAACTTTGGTCAGCTTTGGTCATGTCATGCCCTAAGCCCCGAGCACGCAAACATTCCTCAACGATTGATTCAAATGCAATGTCTCAGGATGCGTTGCCAACCCATCGTTTTTATCTTTCAATTGAACGCATGTGGAAGCATTTAACAAAACCACCGGTCAACCATTAAAGAGTAGGGATAGCAAAACACAACAAAAATTTTTCAAAAGCGATGCATTTATTTAACAACTTGTTAACCCTAGGAGTTTGACATGTACAGGTCTACAAGAAAATGGTAACTCCTAAATGACCAATAAGCAAAAAGGGTCGGTAGGGTTAGGATTAAGTTCAGCTTCACTATCTCCGGGGCCAATGAAAATTGACACTAGGCATGCTTGCGTCTTGATTCGTCAAGGCCCCAAACTACACTTGACAATTTTCCATACTACGGGCTTGAAAACAATTAACAACGGGATGAGATATAAATCTCAGCGAGTTAACAGCCTAAGTCTCGACTAAGACACTAATTCGTCTTAGAGATAGCCTAAACACGCACGATATACAAACTTACCTCGCCTTGGCGCAACCCTGTACGTTAGTACATCTCACATGGCAATATTAATGCAATAAGCATAAACAATAATCAAAATACCTTCGATAAGTTTCATGCGCATTACCAACACACGTGTTTACAATCAATCATAAAGATATCCGAAATATTAAAGATATTAAGAATATTATAGATGTCCAATATATTGTAAGGATATCTAGAATATTAAAGATATTTAGGATATCTAGAATATCACAAAGATAATCTCGATATATCTAACACAACCAATCCTAAACCTATTATAAAGATGTCAGTTTAGTTATAAACTTTTCATTTTTGCCAATTTAGTTTTAAATTTTTGCACAAAATTCCAATGTGGTCTTTCTGGTCAATTCGTTGAAAATAGCTAACATGACAATCCAATCATTTTTGGCCATCCTATGTGACATACCGCCACGTCAACAATTTCCATCGAAAACTGGTTAGAATGATTACATTGAAATTTCAAACAAATGTTACTAAATTTGCAAAATTGGAAAGTGTAGGATTGAAGTGATATCTGTACAATAGGTTTATGACTAATTCGACAATTTCCTTACATTTTTTTGACACCATACTTCCACTAATAATTTTTAGCTCATTCCTAAAATTTTACTAGACACTAGAAAATTAAATCATATTTCTTAAAAATAGTTTCCTTATCAAAATTGAAGGAATTCGAGTCGGCGGAAGATGACTTACCTGATTCCGATGCGCAGACTTCAAATGGCCCCAGAACGAACGTTGAATTGCCGATGAAACACGAACAACACTTCCTCACGTTGGTCTGGATGCAATCACTAAGAAAACACCCAATTTCCACGGTGTAAATGCCGATTGTTCTTGCAAAATTGAAATGGAATGCCTTCTTCTTTGGATGGAAAAATGAGAGAGAATTTTTGGTGTGAAATGGTCTGCCAACAACAACCACAAATGGTTGTCTTCTAAGGGATTTTATACCTCTCACTACATACCCTTTCAATAATATTTCACACCCCATCATGGACGTACCTCTTCAAATACAACATCTCCCACTCGGACATGATAGGCTTGATAGCTCTCTATCAAGAATGTAAGGCATTTAACATTCATCAATTTTATAAAACAATTCATACTTGCAAATAAGCCGTGCGACCAGTGAGTACACCTGCACTTGGGAGCTCAAATTATGCACCTGTTAGGGATAACATAATAGCTACAACCCAAAAAAAAAATAAACAATCGATGTCTCACAATGCCCCAGACCTATTTTGTTACATCAGTCCAAGTATACATATCCCTTAAAGGCTATACTTGACTATTCTCAAGACAACATGTATTTACAATTACATCCGCAACCACATTAGGCAATATAATTGGTCGACCAGTAAATACATGCGATGGATGTATAACAACAATAGTCTTCCTTCGCACTCATGTCTCTCTCCATTTCAGAACAACTGCTTTCCTAGTCACGTCCCATAAAGCCATATCTATTCATGACCGCCGATAACATGCTAAAGTAGCAACATTGATTTTTCACTTCGAGAACCTAGTCAGAAGTAACATAATGCACAAAATGAGGTAAATTATAAATTACCTCAAGGGCTCACACGATGAGTAAATAGGGATTATTTCACTCACCTTCCCTTGTCGGTCGTATAATGCACATGTAGTATGAATTACATGCTATAGTGGATTTCTCTTACTATAAGAGCGTATGTCATTCATTAAATATATCCACTATACGGATCTTAGCCTAAACATAGTCACGTGCTTCTCACGTACTCATGTTTAGCTCGAGTACTATATCAGCTCGCTTTCTATAGCGTCCAATTAAGTACTCGCATCCGGCATCATTCAGGCATACATGATTGTGGGATAATCATGTTCGGTCTTATTATAAACAAATTACAGACCTCATCTTGACTCCAATCAAGACGACATATTTTATGTACCAAACTTGCTCTTCAGCATTTATTTGCACATAACATCTCATCTCAACGTGCTAACTACAGCACTTGAGGCGATTGCTCGTGTGAGTGAGCCAATCATTGCCTGATGACATACCTTTCAATAATATATGTGTGTATGTGCTAGTCTCATAATGGATTTGTACTTATTGATAAAACATCAAGTCACTAATAATCAAACAAGTACAATACATATGTCCACAAATACATAAACCAATGATCCTCTACTATTACACATATCACATTCTACGCAATCCTAGTGACATCCTATGGGTCAAGAATATGTCTCTAGGAATAGCCTTCGTAAGTGGATCAGCAATCATTATATTAGTTGAAATGTATTGTGGGATCACTTCTTTCTGTGCTATAACATCTCTGATGAAGTTGTTCCTTATGTCAATATGCTTCGTCCTTCCATGATACTTGGGATCTTTGACATAGGCAATGGCTGCTTGACTATCGCAATAAACTGTCCTTTGGTCTTGGAACCTCGGTGCCGGTGGCTAAATCTTCCAAGAAACGTTTTAGCCATACTGCTTCTTGCACTGCGGCAGAACATGCAATAAATTCTGCCTCCATAGTAGATAATGCCATGCATGTCTGTTTCTTGCTATTCCAAGAAATTGCACCTCCATTGAGCAAGAACGCATATTCATAAGTCGATTTACGCTCGTCGAGGTCTCCACCCCAATTAGCATTTGAATAGCCTAATAGGCGTAAATCATTCCCTTGATAACAAAGTCGATAGTCCATGGTGCTCTTCAAGTATCTAAAGATCCTCTTCACTGCTTTCCAGTGTGCTTGACCGGGATTTAATTGATATCGGCTCACCAATCCCACGGCATAACATATGTCAGGTCGAGTACACATCATAGCATACATCAAACTTCCGATCGCACTAGCGTAAGGAACAGTTTTCATTACTTTAATTTCTTCTTGAGTCTTAGAACACATCTCAGCACTTAGGACTTCACCTTGCATGACAGGGGTATCAATGGGATTACAATGTTGCATATTGAAACGTTCAAGAATCTTCATAATATAAGACTCTTGTGATAAAGCAAGGAGTTTCCTAGATCGATCTCTTTCGATCTTAACTCCTAATATATAAGCAGTTTCTCCCATGTCCTTCATTTCAAAGTTGGAGGACAACCATTCTTTTATGGTGATAACCATAAACTTGTCATTTCCAGCCAACAGAATATCATCCACATAAAGTGATAAAATCACAAATTTATCTTCGGACCTCTTGACATATACACAGTGATCCTCTTCGATCATCGTGAAACCAAAAGTTGTTATAACTATTTGAAAACGAAGATACCACCGTCTAGATGATTGCTTAAGGCCATAAATCGAGCGATGAAGTTTGCATACTTTATTATCTTGGCCCTTAGCTATGAAACCTATCGGCTGCTTCATATAGATTTCCTCATCTAGTTCTCCATTGAGAAATGCCGTCTTTACATCCATTTGATGTAATTTTAGGTCCAAATGTGCAACGATGGCTAGAATAAGGCGTATTGAGGCAAACCTTACAACTGGTTAAAAAGTTTTCTCATAGTCTATACCCTCTTGTTAAGTATAACCTTTTGCCACAAGGCGAGCCTTATATTTTTCAATGGATCCATCCGCTCTTCGCTTAATCTTAAAGACCCATTTGTTTCTAATGGCCTTGCGATTTGTCGGTAGATTAACCAAGTCCCAGACATGATTTGCCCTCATTGACTCCATCTCATCTTCCAAAGCTTTTCTCCATTCTTCCTTGTCAGAGGATGAGAGAGCCTCTAGAACAGTCTTTGGCTCAGCATCGTCTTTCTGAGTAATCATAAATTATTCATCTTCAATCTCAAAACGACGACGAGGAATACTTTTACGATCACTTTTACGCAACTGAATTTCCCTTGAATTCGATTCGTCAGGCGATGCAACACTCCCACTAAGTCTTGCATGTTGAGGTAAATCTTCATTTCCCTCTACGACATTAGTGGGTATGTTATTAGGATCTTCCATCTCATATAATTGGAAGTCCTTATCAATCTCACCTCTACTAGGAAAATCGTTCTCCAAGAATATGACATCTCGTGACTCCATTTCGGTCACACTTCCATTAGCTTGTTCACCTATGAACACATACCCTTTGGAGTATTCAGAATATCTAATAAAGATACATTTCTTCCCTCTAGGACCTAATTTGCCATATTTATGGGAAGAATCATGAACATAAGCTGCACAACCCCATGGACGTAAACTACTTAAGTCTGGTTTCCTACTAGTCCATAATTCATAAGGGGTGGAAGTGACCGACTTTGAGGGCACTCGGTTAAGTACATAGGCAGCAGTCAATAACGCATCTCCCCAATAAGAGATAGGTAAATTTGCTTGTGCCATCATGGACTTAACCATTTCCAATAGGGTTCTATTCCTTCTCTCAGCTCCCCATTTTGTTGTGGAGTACCAGGAATAGTCAATTGTCGCACAATTCCCTTTTCATCACATAGAGTCTTGAATTGCTCCGATAGATACTCACGTCTGCGATCAGTTCTCAATGCCCTTATTGTTTTGTTTAACTGATTCTCTACCATCGCTATATATCGTCTAAAGCAGTCCAATGCTTCTAACTTATGGGAGATCGGAAAGACATAACCGAAATGCGTGAAGTCATCTATGAAAGTGATGAAATATGAGGCTCCATGCCTCGCCCTCACATTCAAAGGACCACAAATGTCAGAATGTATGAGTTGCAATGGAAGTTCGGCTCTAGTCCCTTTACCGAATGGTTTTCAAGTTGCTTTTCCAGCTAGACAATGTTCACATACAGGTAGATCAACATTGGTGAGTGACCCCAAAAGACCTTCTCTAGCTAATCTTTGCATTCTTTGCAACCCAATGTGACCTAATCTAGCATGCCAAGTACTTGCATCAATCTCAACATTACTAACAGATGCAATTAAAGAAAAACAACCATCAACATTAACATTGTACTGATTATAGTTAATGTCCAACACCATAAAACCATTCAATACATGACCTGAACCATAATAAACTGTTCCAAACAAAATGTCAACACAATCACCATGGAAATTCAATACATAACCTAAGCTAAGAAGGACAACTACGGAGACCAAGTTTCGTCGAATATCTGGAGCATAAAGGACATCATGCAAGAATAAGTTTCGACCACCACATAAAATTAATTTACATGTGCCGATACCCTTCACTTCAACTCTTAAGTTATTCCTAACATATATCCATCTTCTTCTAGGCGGTATCCGACGATACTCCACAAATGCTTCTCGATCTCTAGCTACGTGGTTTGTTGCTCCTGAGTCTACAGTCCACATTGGATGAGATTCAGCAAGCATCACAGTACTAGAAACAAAAGCATTATTTAAAGTAATGGAGTAATAGGATACCTTTTTCGGCTCAGTGCATTCATGAGCAAAATGACCCATCTTGCCACAATTGTAGCACTCCATCTTGGCCTTGTCCTTCTTCTTACCATGCTTCTTGCGTCGGAAGGTCTTAGCCCTCTTAGATGCCTGATCAGTCTTCTTCCCTTTGTTGTTGAATTGAGAATTCCTTTTGCGCTTGAAGCCCGAAGCTTTGCACGAACTCGATTCAGCAACATAAGCATGGGTGGAGGATCTCGCAGCCTCTAGGCGCTCATCCTCTAATTCCAAATGACGCGCTATATCATCAAAAGTGACTATATTCTCATTATGCATCATATTGATCTTCATATGCTCCCAATTGTCAGGAAGAGACCTTATAACAGCCTGAACTTGCTGTTCATCAGTAAGGGAGTGACCTGCTGACTTCAGCTCGCGAATCATGTTTGATATCTCCCGAAGGTGTTGCCTCATCGTTACATTTGGGCGCTTTCGGAATGTGTCAAACTTAATGGTGAGTCTCCTCAGCTTAGTGGCAGATGTACCCCCAAACTTATCTTTCAAGGCAATCCACATAGCTTGAGCTTTGTCATAACTTTCAAACTCACACATGAGATCATCTTGCATACAGCTCAACAACATGACGCGAGCAATGCTATTTTTCTTTTTCCAAGCTTGATAAGCTTCCAGATCTCTCCTGTGTTGAGCTGAAGTCCCATGCTCAAGTTCATCCATGGTGTGGTTGAGGGTTTCCAAAACCTCTTGCTCCTCAAGGATGTACTGAACCTTTCGATGCCAAAAATCATAATTGTCACCATTCAGTTTCTCACCCTTATTGAGGTCAGCCACAATGGTCTTGGATGCTGAAGTCATAATCAATTTCTATAGCACATTGACATAATAAACGCAGAATCAATACTAGCACACTTTACAGAGTAACACACATATTTAATTTGCAGCAAAGACAAACTAAATTAATGATAACTCAACAAAAGACACAGAGGTAAAAGTTCACTGTGTTCCCAATCAACTTCTATGTACAATTGTTCTATTATCATTAATTAGTCTAATTTGCACAAATTTTAAGTTCTAGGTGAGAACTCTCACAAATTCTACCAACCTATGAACTCCCACTAGGAAAAATAATTACAAGTCCTTATGTAATTCTACATTTTTCCATCAACACAAAAATTATAGCATGATATGAATCAACGTACAAATAACAATCATGCTACAACTATTAATCAAAAAATAGCAATTCAACATTTAATGGATTTCCTACCATTGTTCTAATTTTCCAGCAATTAGAAAATTGAAAGTATATTAAAATATACATCATATCATTGAACCAAGCTCTACACAGCGTTTATAGCATCATTTGCACATAAGCTAGCTACTGTATTTCTTAAATCACAAGAAAATACAAGCTACAAATGAATAAACTGCATTTTATACCTTAGAATATGCGTACATAGGGTTTCGTACCCAATTTTAGACATTTATAAAACTCAAATATCCAAAATAAATATACCACAGTGTCGGGAACATCCATACGAATCAAACGCCACCAACCACGCTCCCATCGGAGCTCGCACGCGCCCACACGCGCCGCTTGAGTGTGCGGCGCGTGTGGCGCACGTGCCAGTGAGCCAAAAGGCTTCTGGCCGGTCCGATCGGTGACCGATCTGACTGTTGACCGATCTAACCATTGACCGGTCAATCGGGTCGGGTTGGGTCAACGGGATGGGTCGAGTCAACCGGGTTGGGTCAACGGGTTGGGTTACGGATCGGGTTGGGTCAACCGAGTCGGGTCAACGGGTCGGGTCTAGGATCGGGTCGGGTCGCCGGCCGGCCAACTGCCATCGTCGATGACGTCATCCCAATGGTTACAAGCCGTTGGGTGACGTCACCGTGACGTCACCACGCGTCGGTTGGCGAACCGGCGCGTTATGCGTAGCCGCCGGTCCGCTAACCGGCGTGCGTGGCGCACGCGCTGGCTGTGCCAACGCTCCAGGCACGTGGCGCCCATGCGCAGCGGCTTTCTGGCCGTGCATGTGGGCGCGTCCGGCATCGTCTCGCCGCGCTCGACCCACCGTCGGACTCGTCTCGACGAGTACTTTCATCCTGTATATTCAAAAGTTGATTTTGGCCAAAAAAATATTTCAAAAATTGGCCAAAACCGTACGGATGCACACGACCCCGAACCTGTTCTTCGCTCCGGTCCAATTTCGAGTTTTCATATGGGAATTCCGACCATCAGAGAGCCAAACAGTGTAGATTTCATACTCTTGATCTCAATATCAAACGATAAACGAGAAAATTCAATGAAAAACAAGGCAGAAAACACGACAGGGCTCTGATACCAATGAAGGAATTCGAGTCGGCGGAAGACGACTTACCTGATTCCGATGCACAGACTTGAAATGGCCCCGGAACGAACATTGAATTGCCGATGAAACACGAACAACACTTCCTCACGTTGGTCTAGATGCAATCACTAGGAAAACACCCGATTTCCACGGCGTAAATGCCGATTGTTCTTGCAAAATTGAAATGGAATGCCTTCTTCTTTGGATGGAAAAATGAGAGAGAATTTTTGGTGTGAAATGGTCTGCCAATAACAACCACAAACGGTTGTCTTCTAAGGGATTTTATACCTCTCACTACATACCCTTTCAATAATATTTCACACCCCATAATGGACGTACCTCTTCAAATACAACAAAAATATTTACCATTTGTGTCAATTATTCCAGGAAATAAAAAGAACCTGAAGTCTTCTTGTAATTTTATCGAAACTCGAGGCTAGCGTTAGAGTAGTCTATCATTTGCCCAATCCAAGAGCTAAAACTGCAATATAGAACGAGAATCACGAGTTACCATAAAGATAGAGACCGAAGCTTCAGACAAGTTTATGTACTGATTGGGCCAAACAAAAAGAGAAAAAGAGGCTCAGCCGAAGGTTGACAGCAAAGAATCAAATTCCCATGCCATATCATATTACTTTATCTTTTTGTCCTTGTTTATTCCTTCGCGTTTCTTTTTCTTACTTTGTCAATTGCTGTATCTGTCAAGACGCCGGTGCTCAGCTAGCTAAGAGAGGAAGTCACCTATTCCTATTATTTGTTCCTTCTCGATGTTTCTGAGGACAAAGATCTTCGTTGCTTTTCTCAGCTTCAGTTTCTCCAATTTTTCAGAAGTCGGTGTCGTTGTCTTCTGAATCGTACTTCAGGATTCATCAGCCCTCGAGTTCAGGTTTCCTGGCGCTAGTCTTGTGTTGTGTTGCACCTCTTTCTTGCTTGTTATTTTAGTTAGCTTGCATTTGCTTGTTCGTGCTTACTAACCCATATTACTTCAGGGACAGATGCATGTATGCTCCCTGCGCTTTGGATGTTTCAGCAAGTGATTATCGTACTGTAATTTGTTGGTTAGTACACTTAACCATGCTCTCTACAAGTTATAGCACATGTTTATGTTTGTTATCGATGTTCATTTTCTAATCGGTGAAAGAACTACCATTAGAAATTATGACCCTTCACAACCTGTCACCTTTGACATTTAAAGCTTGCCATGTCAGGAAAAGTATAGCAGATGTGCTATCGAATGCAATCTTTCCTATGTGAATGGGATCCAAGAAGTCTGCAGGTTTAGAGATGTGGTAGGATCACAGGAATTATTTTTGGAGTTGAGAAGCAGCTTTCACTTAAAATTTTGAAAATCCAACCTGAGAGCAAATGCATCTGAAGTCATCTAATCTATTGTTGTATTGTATTTTGGTGCATATAGTATAAGGTCACAGGCAAGTTGAAATGTGGCGTTCTCATTGGGCGACACATCTATTTTACTACCCATCACAAATATTTAAAGTAATAAAACTCCCAAAATTAGAAAAGAAAAAGGCCTTAGTTAATGAAGGCAAGACCCAAAATTAGGACGAGTTTCTTTCAATACTAAATGCTACGGGTGTGCAGAGGATATAGAACAAGTTGGGTAGGTTTCATAATCAGAAGTAGAACTCACATATTAGGTTCCAGCTCTAAAATTGCGGTAAAAGTGAGGATAAGGTATGTTCCAATATCACCATGTACCCTTTGCAAGAACCCTGCATGATGTTTTAATAAAAGAATAAATGCGTACTTAATTGTTTATGATTATTTGTTTTTTTTTTTTCCTTATGAAGTGATTCATACATTAATGTGTGAAAACTCTAATTAATCAATAATCTCCAACCTCATTTAGAAAAAAAACTCTCTCTCTCTCTCTCTCTCTCTCTCTCTCTCTCTCTCTCTCTCTCTCTCTCTCTCATTTATAAAATGACTCTCTCTCTCTCTGTCTCTCTCCACATGTACCGCATGTGTGTGGGTATGGGTGACGAGCTTGACTTCATTTTAGTTCATATCATTGCGATAGATTATTGCCTCAACTCATGAATTTAACCAACAAATGGAAACTGGTTAATTTAAATAATTTTGCCTTTGATGTTATAGACATTTTAGGATTGTTACTATTAGACATCAACATGGTTTTTAACATGTAATTTATTTAGGTGTCGTGTTGAATGTTCAATGTGAGTAACTAGAACAACCGCAACTTGTGTTCAATGATAAAAACAAAAAACAATTGAATAAATACGAGGTCCTTTAGGGTGCTTTTGAATGGAACAATAATTCCAAGTTCCAAGGTGATTTCAAAAGTTTATAAAATGGATTTTAGAGTCCAAAAACTTGGAGTCATTTATGGGGTTACATACCTCTACTTTATGGTCCCATATTACCGTTCCTTTACATTCTTTTCTTTTCTTTTTGTTTTAAATAAAAATATATTTTAAAAATAATTTGGAAAACTGATATTTGAAAAATAAAGGCTGAAAAGACTTTAAAATGACATCTATATAATTTGTGCATAATTCACCTTTAGAGAAATTCAATAGAACGTGGAGCCGAATATAAAGAAAATCCCAAAAATGAAATTATCCGGATTGCCAAATAATTCATAACTTGCTCAAATTTGACAAGATCAAACTTTCCCGAGAAAAGCTTGCCAAAACAACTTTTTTAAGCATCAAAATTGTGCCCGAGTAAATTTATAGAAAAGACAAATAGTTACAGTGGAAGAGTGGAGGAAATTTATTCCTTTTTCTCCAAATTAACTTCTATATTTTCTTTCATCGATCCCTGAATAGTCAACATTGAAAATCTAGTAAAAGATGAATAAAACTTAAAAGGCCAAAAAGAAAAAATTGCCGGAAAATGAAATTCTTAAAATTATTTTGCCGGAAAATGAAATTCTTAATTATTTGTTATTGTCATAATTAAATTTCTAAAAAAAATGTGACTAAAATCTTAATGTAAAATCTTCGGAATATGCAAGAAATTACAATTAAATCCTTATTTCCAATTTTTTCCTTTTGTAATTACCATTAGTAAACCAAGAATCTACGATGACAAAACCAATTGGAACAGCAATAATTCGCATTCCCAAGCCCACGTAGATAGTCGATGGTTTTAAGAATGATCAAAAGCGGCTTCAACAAAGCTAAGCTTAGAAGTGTCATTATTTTGCATTTGTAATTGGAAATTTACTTGGAATAGATCATTCTTTCCTTTGGGAATTTTCCTTAAGTTGTTACTCTCCTAAAAAAAATTTATGTGACTTGAGAAATTGCTTTAGCGCAACATTTTTCATATACACCAAATTGTAGTGAGTATAGCCAATTCATCATTTTGAAAAATTAAGGAAGACTAATAAGAAGGTGGATGGCTAACGGCACAAATTTGTATCGAAGCTTCTTCATAGATAGTGAAGGTCTAGATGATCACATCATAAATGAAAAAGAAAGAAAACAGAAGGTGGAGTCGCTAAAGAAAATACAATCACCAACTCTAGGAAAGGAAAGAGAGATGAACATGGAAAGAGCTGGGAAAGTGGATAACTATGATGAGACTTTTTCCTTCTATCAACCTATTTTGAATAGTTATAATCGTTCGTATTTATTTTACTTTTTACTTTTCATTTAATTCTTAATTTTGCTGATCACGAATAATATTATTCTTTTTAAAATTCAAAACTCCTGACAATTCCACAATTTTCAATTATTAATATGTAGTTTATTTATAATTTTTAATTCTTAGAATTTTGACAAGCAAAAAAAAAAAAACTTTTTTTCGTTACCAAAAAAGAAAAAACAAACAGTCTTAAGAAAAACAAAAATATCTACCTAAGTACTCTCATTGCCTGGACTTCCAATGAGCTAAATAAACTTAAAATTATCAAAAGGAATTTTATTTGCATTGTGAATCTTCCTTTCTGTTTGTAACGCCTGACAATCATCATCAACAAGTGAAACACAAAGAACTTAATAAAGTATTTAAAAAAAAAAAAAATTACGCACGTTGTGTTTGACCGGTGGATCACTTTACACATATGCTGTATCCAATACAGAATGAAAATCTAGAGTCCTACTTATGCAAAACTTGTAGGATAAGCAATGTGCACGCTCTTGAATTCAATGGTGCGAGATTCTTATAGATTGAGAGAATTAACGCATGCAATACCGTATGAATTTGTGCAGTCTTGTGAAAGCTTTTGGTAATTGTTCTTCCTAAGCAATGTGAACCTCACTCTGCATTTGCATTGATGTCTAGTGAGCACACCTGAACGAAGCTGCCATGAGTTTTAACCACGTGTTGCAACTGTTAAAAGGCCTGTGGGGGGTGTGGCGGGTGTGGGGGATTCAGTTATTGTTCACCTTAAGCTTTGCCTGCCAGATTGTTCTCGCAATATTAGGCAGCCGTCGGAAATATATGACGTCGAATTTGGCTAGATTCGTCATATGGGCCACATACTCGCTCCTTTCTTACTTTGCAACAATGGCGCTGGGCAAGCTTACTGTGGTCCGCATCGATGATCTTGAGAATCCGGGTTATGATGTGATGTTGGAAGGGCTATTGGCCCCGTTGCTTCTGATGCACCTCGGGTACGCAGACGGCATGACAGCCTATGCGGGGGAGGATAACCGGCTGGGATTGAGACAGATGCTCAACATCGGGGTTACGGCTGTCGTAGTGGTTTGCATTCTCGTTCGATGTGGGGACCGCTCGTCCCCCGTCACATGGCTGTACTTCTTCTTGTTCGTGGTCGGAATTGGGAAGTCGGTGGGGTGGGCCTGGGTTCTCCACTCCGTGTACGATGAAAACTCGAGCGTGACCGCTGAGGACATCAATGAAATAACCGAGATTCCGAGAAAGTTCAAAGAGTTCCCCGAGGAGGACAAGTTCGCCTCTGCAAAGGACATCTTGAAGGCCTACTTTCGGTTTGAATGTCTGAAGCCCCACCTTGTGAACTGGCTGTACCACCCTCTGTTCATATCGCGCGATTGGATGTCCATCAATAAGTACCCTGCCAACCGTGCTTTCACCATGACCGAGATCGAACTGAATTTCATGTTCGATGTGCTCTACACTAAAGCGCCCGTTCTGTACACCAAATTCGGCCTTATATGCCACTTCCTCGGCTTCTTCTGCTTGGTGTCTGCCTTGTGTGGATTCGCCATCATCTTCAAGAATGCCTTCTTGATCGATATGTATGTCGCCTCTACCTACGCATTACTGATGGCAGTCACATCTCTCGAGCTTTATCAAATCATGGTGCTGCCTTTTTCGGATTGGGCAGTGGTGAAGATGAGTATGCACCTTAAGGTGCCGCTCGTCCAAAGGCTTCTTCCATATCTAGCCGATCGGTGCATGAGGAAGAAAAGATGGTCGAGGTCGATACGTCAGCTCAATTTGTTTGATTCCAACCTCCTAAACAAAGAATATCCGAAGCCCATTGCCACGGTACTTGATTGGTTTGACGAAAGGAAGACTACCAGGTGGGGTCCGTTTTGCTCCCGCCAGGCCATCCCCTCGTGCCTCAAGGTGCTGGTGCTTCAAACGATGGCGGAGCTAGAGGAGAAAAGACACTACCGGCCCTTCAAAGAAAGAGGCAAGTGGACGCTCGAGACTCAAGACGTCAAAGAGAAACAAGGACTGAGCGATAGCATCGAGAGGATATTCGATAAGAGCATCATTATCTGGCACATCGCAACGCAAATCCTGCACACATTGGAGAGCGAGAACTCCGCCGCTTGCAGAGGAAGCAAACTCCTATCGGACTACATGATGTACCTCCTGGCTCGGCATCCTTACATGTTGTCCCTCAACACTGCCGACGTTACGTTCGAGTACGCTCGTTGCACCCTGAGGCGTTTCTTAAGGTACCGAGACTATAAAGACGCAATTAGCACACTGTCGTCACAGGATGGAGAGGTGCCACCCCCCGTCAAACCAAGTGAGGAGACGTGGATCACTCGCGACTGGGACGTGTTGTTGGACGTGCAAAAGCTTGTGGTCGACCTGAGGACGATGGACAACAAGTGGGAGCTCATTAGCAGCATCTGGGTGGAGATGCTGTGTCATGGAGCATCCAAGTGTCATGTGTATCACCATGGCAAGCTATTGAGAAGAGGAGGCGAGCTCATCACTCATGTGTGGCTCCTCTTGGCTCACAAGACCGACAAGCACCATTCGAGAATTGACGAGCTTTCTGAAGATATCGCCAATCCCACCGCCTCGGCCACGCCTCCCCCAACGAGAAAAGGTCTTTCTAGTTGCATCCAAAGGGTTTTTATGGGGAAGAGAGATACTAATATATTTGACAATGCATAAATGACTTCGTCTTGTCACGCGCGGTTGGGTTTTTTATTTATATTATAATATATAAATATTAAACCACAGCTGGCCTTGACATATGATATCAAAATAAAATATCTTTAAGTTCAAATCTTTTCAAACTTTTTATTTGTATCAGTAATTTTATATTTTCCACTCACACTTTTCGCATTAAGAATGACCAGCTTACTTTCATCTTTGTACACCTGAATTCACCGACCCCTAATAGGTTGAGGTGCAAATCATATGCTATCAGATCTTGCAGTCAATTTATGTTGTTTATAAAAGAGAACATGACTGAAAATTTATTTCATCATATCTTTTCCTTTTTCTCCTATGCAATCAAAAACACCAGGTTTTACCAACTGAGATCGTCTATCCACTACATGTCAAGCTGAAAAGTGGAATTTAGGCGGCCGTGTTTAGATCCTTCATGCCTGCCTAGTGACAAAATGGCAGAGCCTCATTTGTCACGATTGTTACTTCTATATGTCCGCTAGAAGAATTGCAATTGAGTGCGAAATAAATATCGCTAAACAGTATTTAAGGAATATAGAAACTCTGGAAACTTACAAGAAGAATCCAAAACTTCGACTTGTTTCTCTAATATTGCGGCAATAGGTAAGAACGGGTAGCTCTGCTCGATAACCTCTATTTCCACTTCTAATATTATTCATCTATTAATGAGATTCAATTAACACAAATCAATTCTCAATTAACACAAACCAATACTCAACTCTGAGATCATTAATAAGAGTGAAAAAGAGAAGAAGCTGGATGACGGGCACTGACAAGCTAAAAAACGATGCATGAAATCTGTACACAAGTCGCCGATCACGACAGAACAATAAAGTGACAGCATCTTCTCAAGCTCTTACAAAGCATGCAGCATACCAGTATCCCGAAAATGGAAACGACGAGATTTCTCAATTGCTTACGGCTTTAACATCCTCAAATCTATCTTCATACTGACCACCCAACTCACTAACAACAAGAAGCTCTCTTCCTTCCTTAAGTCGTCGCTTCCTGGAACTCCGTCTCATAGCACTTGTCGAAAGTGCTTTTGCCTCGCCAATCATGCCAAGAATCACAAAACGAACTGCCCAATGAGGCTTGAAGAAGAGGGACACTTGGATGAAGAACAAGAGGACTCGATGAAGAAAAAGCGGACTCCACGAACAAAAAGGACACTCGGATGAGGATGTGAAGAGAACTTAAAAGAAAATTATGTTGACTTCAATTAGAACTTGCAAATTTGGGGCAAGCATTAAACCCACCTTGCGGTGGACAAGTTGGTTCGTGCTTTAACCCCTCATCCGGGAGGATAGAGGTTCGAAACTTCTCATCCTTATTGCGCGATTTAAGTGGAGTGCTGTGAGAGGTGGGTCACTGCGCTAGTGCCTCCGGGTTTACGTTGCCGGCTGCTGACTATACGGCGATTCTCTAGTCATCTGAAGAAAAAAAAAAAAAAAAAAAAACTCTTTGTCACATAGAAGAGAGAAATGAATAGAAAAAGCCATGTTAGTATTTTCCGTTAGCTAAATTGAATAAAATTGATAGAGGGAGCTAATTGCATAAAGTTTTAAGTCCTGATTGCAATTTTTATAAGTTTTAGGATTTAACTACATTTTTTTTTAACAAATTTCAGGATTTCTATTACACTTATTTAAAAAAAAAAAAAAATCAAAGAAGAGAAGTGGGCAAGTTTGAAAAGACAGTGCAGAGATAGAGAGGTATGGCACAAGACGTGAAGGAAGGACAGAAACGGGGGGGGGGAGAGAGAGAGAGAGAGAGAGATGATGGAGCAGAATTTAAGGAATAATGGAGTGTGAGTAGAGACTTGAAGTAATGAAACGAGCGGCAACAGGCAAACTATCTGACCTGGCATCTCTCCTCCCTCCTGACGTCCTCTTTGTGAGCCGTGGATTCTCAGCATTCCTAAACAATATCAGATCCATCTTTTCCAACATAACCTTTCCTACGCTGTCATGCCTTATTTTTCAATACAGGGAGTGCTTGCTAATGGAGGTTTGTTGCCGCAAGCAGTTTACAATGAAAATTTTACGTGGAAAATTGTTCAAAAAGTCATAAGTCTATTGTATTTTTATCATTTCAGGTATAAACATTTTAATTTGCCAATTGAGTCCTCAACCTCTTGACAATTTATCAATTGAATCAATCCAATCAATTTTAACTGAAATCCACCAATGTGGATCATTAGTGTCATGTAAGATGATCAACACTAACATAAACAATTTTTAAAATTTTTTATTTCTTATATTTTTCTTTTTCTTTTTTTATTACCTTTTTTTCCTACCAAGTCCAACTAGGGTCACGCCCGATCTTCGCCAGCCACTAAGCGAGGGATCTGGCAAGGGCCGTGAAGCCTATCGTGTCTAAGGGTCATGGCCCTCGCCCAAATATCGCGAGCACTATAGGGCGAGGCCAGGGGTGAAGGTCAAGACCCTTGCAAGGGTCGCAAAGCCCTCACCTGCAGTCTTTGCCTGTGACCAGGGAGGGTTGGCAAGCGATTTTGATAAAAATAGGAAAAGACAGCAAAAAAAAAAAAAGATATAAAAAAATTATAAGAATTATGAAAATTTTCTATGTCTGCACTAGCTGTGTCATGAAGGACAGCTGGCTTTAACATTAGTGATTTCTGGCTAAAATTGGATAGATAAATTCAATTGGCAAAAATTAAAAATGCTTAGAAATTAATTGGCAAAATCGAAAGATTGAGAACTAAATTGGCAAAAATGCAATAAGTTTAATATTTTGGATAATTTTCCCCAACCTTACGTGCTTTGTAGAACACAAATTCAAGAAATGAAATGATGTAAGGTCATTTTAGATATATGTCCGTACACTGTTGTATTCTATTTTATGCGGACATCGCTTGGCGTATAGGTAGAGGCAAGATATTGTTGGTGGTATTAGAGAGGGATTTTTAGAAGGTCCGTGACAAGGAGGTTCAAAGATTAATGTCAAAAAAACGAAAAAAAAAAAAAAATGAGAATCACAAGGAATTTCATCGGAGAGAGGGATTGATACTTAGGGTGCGCATCGTAAAATTTATACTTCTCTATTTTTTTATTTCTCTGTTTCTTAGAACATATTTAAAATAGAAATCTGTTTGGTAACGCAATTTGATTTTTCTATTTTTGAAATAGACTTTTATTCCAGAAATAGGTTTGCAGAAGAAATCAGAAGTTAACATTTTTAACTTCTTCAAAAATTGAGAGATCAATTTCTGATCAGAAATCAATTTATGTTCCAGAAATTTCGTTATCTGTGCCCTAGATTACATAAATTGCAATAGTTTAAGCTCTCGGGGTATCTTTTATCTAGAAAAAGTGCAAGGGTGAATTCTTTGCATACTCTCACCAAAGTTTACACTCCTCGAGAATCGATCCAACGAACAGCGTAAAGTTAAAAAATCTGACACCTGGTTTGTCGCTGGCGAAAGCCGAACAAAGACACAAAGAATCAATGATTAAAGTTACAAGTAAGTAATCAAATCACTGCTCTCTTTGTTATTATAATCCCTCTTATTATCTCTTCAGAACTATATTTTCGTAAGCTTCCTCACAAGCGTTAGGAACGCAGACCCACTCAAGTGCTATTTCTTTATTACCAAAACCTAATCTGTCAGCTTCTTGGGAGTCACACAGCATAGTAAGGTTTCGATTTCTTGCCAGACCAATTTGTACTTTCCTCTATTTTTCCAGAAAATTCATAATCTTGTCATTAGTTTCATTTGTCTGTGCACATTTAGCAGCGTCGGTGAACGGTTCGGCAAAATATAAAATGTGTGAGTGTGTGTCCATGGTGTCATATTTGATGTTTGGAAAACGCTTGGTGTATTGAACTGGTTTACATAATCTGTGTGTTAAGTAATGCGGTAATCGGTAGGTGGGTGTTTGAATATGAGTCAGCTTCTTCAGATGTCCTTCTGCAATCAGCCATCTCATTGAATATATCAATTTCGTAGATCTGGTCTAGCAAAACTAGCGCCTAGCATTGCTTATAGATTTCTGAAACTTCTCTCTCTTTTTCAAGTGGGTTTCACCTATGCAGGACAGAAAGACGTAATTAATCTCATTCGCTGGAATGGGAGAATTAGGATGTGCATGTTAAACTTCCCCAGCCCAAGAATTTTTATTATTTTCTTCCCTGGAACAAAAAAAGAATAGAAACCCTTTTGATAATAGCAATTTGGTTTTTTGTTTTCGAGAACAAAAAGTTAGCCCATAAATGGTTTTAGAATAGAAATAAGAAGTAAAAAAAAAAGTTGCTTCTTATTTGTGAGAATAAGTTTCAGAAATAAGTGAATTTTTTTTTCTTTTATTCATCTCTTACTGCCGCCGGCCGTTCGCCGTCCGCCGTTGTCAGCCGTCCACTGTCCGCCGCCGCCGATCACCGCCGCTGCCAGTCACCGCCGCCCACCGCTGCCGCCGCCGCCGCCGCCACACGTTGCCGTTGGGTGGCGGTCGGCTAGCGGCGGCATCCGGCAGCAATCGGCCGGCAAAAATAAAAAACAAATAAATATAAAAAAGAAACTGTTTTTTACCAAACGCATTTCTATTCTTTTTATATTTCTAGAGTAAAAATTGTGTGTAGTTATCATATGAGTTTTTTTACACAGAAATTATTCTCTAGAATAGAAATAGAAAAGAAGCATTTCTAAAAAAAAATTACTCCCCAACCAAGAAGCGTTGTCATGCGCAGCCTTAGAGGCTAGAGCAGTGTTAGGATCCCAAAATTTTACTAATTATATTGAATGAATGCTACAAGAAGTTTAGAGATTTAATTTTTCAGAATGAGTCCAAGGCGGTTTATCCATTCTCATCGTTATTAATTTCACTTGCATTGTTGTTCTCAAGAGAACGGCAGAAGACATCACGTCCCCATGAAATCGTTCAATCTGATATCATCCATAGTCAGTAGACAATGGCCTGCCTCAAGAGATTTCTGGGAGGCATGGGACATCCAATTGCTGGTCACGATGAGCCTTACTTGCCAGATCACCCTCGTCATCCTCAGCAGCCGCCGGAGGTACAAGACCTCGATTTTCATCAGATTCGTCATCCAAACCGCCTACTTGCTCTCTTCTTACTTTGCGACTATTGCCCTTGGCAAGCTCACTGTTGTCCAGATTAACAATCCTGATCGACCTGACTACATTACCGAGCTCAAGGGGTCGCTGGCACCATTGCTCTTGATGCAGCTTGGAAACCCCGACTCCATAACTGCATACTCGGTCGAGGACAACCGGCTCAGTGTTAGGCAGATGCTGAGTCTGTTTGTCAAGGCCATTTTCGTTGTCTGGATCCTGATTCGTTGCTGGGACAGCTCGCCCCCTGTCCCATTTTTGTACCCCTTCTTGTCTGTTGCCGGGATCATTCGATCAGCAGAGACAGTTTGGGCCCTCGCGTCGGTGTACTGGAAGAGATCGGGCACATCAGCCAAGGATATCTTCGATGAGAAAAAAGTTGGCAAGTTATTTGACAAGCAGGCCCCATGGCCGATGGACCAAGAGATCATCTTGAAGGCATACTATCGGTACGATTGCTTGAAGCCCCACATTGTAAACTGGCTCTACCGTCCGAAATCGCTAAAGGAATCTCAGTTAACTGTAGGGCGTGATGTAGCCTTCATCACCACTGAGGTCGAACTTGGATTCATGTATGACGTACTTTACACCAAGCAACCGATTCTCTATAAATGGCCCGGTCTCATCTGCCGCTTCACGAGCTTTTTCTGTCTAGTCTCAGCCTTGTGTGGATTTGCCATTATCTTCAAGGGCGCCTTCTTGATAGACATGTACATAACCTACACTTACGCTTTGTTGATAGGAGTCACCACTCTAGAAGGTTACCAACTTGTTCGACAACCTTTTTCGGCAGGGGCCATTGTGGTAATGAGCCGTCACCAAAGAAACTGGCCCGTGTTGACAAGGCCGTTGAACTTCTTAGTTAAAAAGTACATGAAGCGGAAAAGGTGGTCGAACTCAATTGGGCAACTCGACTTATTGGATCATCGCATGAACGATGAGTGGCCCTGGTCCATCGGAAGAATCCTCAAACACCTGGGCAAAAAAGAGGTGACCTTGAGAAGGTATTGGAGTCACACTCGCCGGAAAATCCCCAGCTCTCTCAAGGAATTGCTGGTGGAAAATATTGTAAAGTTCAACGCAATCAGACACGAAAAGCCCTTCACCGAACGCGGCAAGTGGACGCTTGAATCTCACAAACCCAGCGGCGATGTGGAGGGGACGCAAGAGCTTGAAGTGTTGGAAAAGAACATCTCTACAACATTTGACAGAAGCATCATCATTTGGCACATGGCAACTAACATCTGCCTCCTTTCAGAGCGCGCTGATTCTCCGTATTGTAAAGGAAGCAAACTGCTATCCAATTACATGATATACCTTCTGGCATTGCGACCATACACGTTGTCCCTAACGACTACTGACATCACATTGGAACATGCTTGTGCCACATTGAAGCTATTTCTCAGGTACAGAGACCGCAATGAGGCCTTGTGGACATTGTCGTCAGAAGAGGTGCTCGAACCCTCCCTGGATGACATCACGAAGGAGTGGCACGTGCTACGGGATGCGCAGGAATTGGCTGCGATGCTGAAGGACAAGAACTACAAGTGGCAGATCATAAGCAGCATTTGGGTGGAGATGTTGTGCTACGCTGCCTATGTATGTCAAGTTTACCATCACGAGAACCTGTTGCGGCGAGGCGGAGAGCTTATAACTCATGTATGGCTGCTCTTGATGCACCATACTGATAAGTATACCCCTCCCAAGACCAAGCCGACCAAAGAAACCGAAGGAAAGTCGCAAGATGAGTTGTGATCCTAGGATCGATCATGCTCTGCACCCAATTGTAGTGAGTGTGTGTGTGTGTGTTCTCTCTTTTACCTTCTTGGCAAGGAGTGCTCAGTAAGATCATTGTAATCGCATTCAGCTAAGAGACTTGTCAATGAAGCATAGTTATATATACATTGAGATATAGATCCTATTTATTTAACAGACTTGTTTTCTTTGTACTCCCTTGCCACTCATTGCTTGGAAAGTAGTTTAATTTTTTGAAACCAGTATTGACTCGAACAGTGGTTTGGTTGTTAACCTGTCTACGGTCGGACATACTAGTCGCTGGGCAGGTGATTTCAAAGGGTGCAGGTTTTTTTTTTTTTTTTTTCCTTTGGTAGTACTCAGACCACGTTCATAATGTTATAAAACATCTCTCAATGATAACCAAATCCGAAGTATTTGATAAGCCTACGTAGGTGTTGCAGAAAAAATAACTGAACCCTGCAGGTTCTGCACTCATACGAGGGAGACTTGCTAAGTGTAATAATCTGCAAACGCAAGGTCATATAAACAAGCGTAGGCTCTGCATTTGACCTGGCAGTGCAAACTTGAGTTTTCAGGTATACTTTACGATAGCAGGAGTTTTGAATTGAAAATAAAGTTCCTAGCAATCAAGTATGACATTTCAAAATTGTTCCTAAAAAAAAAAAAGCCATAGGCAAATGAGCGCACTTGACTTTTGACCGCTGATTCTAAGTGGCAGTAAGAGTGAAACCCATTTGGAAGCCCAAGAGAAAAGTGGGGTCTTCAAATGGATGGGATATGTGAAAAATGACCCGATCAAAATTGACCAATTTAATTAATTTTGACCCATTTATATGCAATATAAATCTAATTACCTATACCTAGACCAATGCATACTCAATCCATTATTGACACTAGAATTTTGGCGATTCGTTCATTTCTTTATTACATAAAAACTGGGGATTAATTTTAACCTCTAAATAAAAATATTAGAATTAAATTGCACATATAATTTTATGAGCATTTATTATTTGTTGATGATTGCATTGGATTGGCAGTGATTTGAAGTTCTAAACTCAATTGATTTGGACTAAACTCGTAGAATCATGAAATTCAAGCCCAAGGAATATCTCATGTGGCAAAAAATTGCATGTGCCACACAGGGTTATTAAAATCGGAAAATTTCAGAAATTTGGAGAGCAATTGAGCCATAAAAAAGAAGAAGGAAGAGAAAATATTCTTATATTTTTTATAAAGGTAATCAAACGAAGGGGATATTACGCACTTATCCTTACCATATTTGGAATTCGGGAAATTTCCATCAATATGTTTGAGATCGTATTTCCACTATCTTGAATTTTTGCAATTAGAGCGTCTATTCAACCAACTTGTAAGCTAATACTTGGAATTAAAATTGATGGGAAATATTCGGCGTTTGGACAAATAAAATATAAGTGGAAAAGATTTGGAAATAAGAGGTAATGGTGCACGTGGGCCATATATTTGATGATATTCTTTAAGAAATATTAGCGCATACTTGGGCAATATGAGTAGCACACTAGCATAAAGGAAGAAATATTTTCATATAAAGAGGATATGCATAGAGCTAAGTAGCACGGACACCTCGACACGACACGACACGACACGTCGACACGTCATTTCTAAAAAATAGAGAATTCCGACAGGTTGGGACACATATTATATTAAATGAATATTTTTAATTAATTTGATTCAAATTCATAAATAATTAATTAATTAAAAAAGTGCCTACAATGTATTGACACTAATAATATTAATAAGTCAATTCATTGAAAATTTGAAAAACATATTCATAGTTAATGTGTATCCGTGTTTGGAAACGTGTTTTTAACTTTAACAAAGGTTATTGATGAAACTAATGATTAATAAGAATTTAAAACCAATTTATTTAAATAAATCCATGATCTTCTACAAATGACCAAAATTTATCATTATTCAAAATTCAGTACTTTTATTTTTCAAAATTTTTTTTAATATCATTTATTTATTTTTCCGTTTAAAAAAGAAAGTTCCCACACCCCCACCCTCTACTTTCCCTGTCCATTCCCTCCCTCCCCCCCCCAAAAAAATTTATTACACTTTTATTTCCCTCCCCCTATTTCTCTCCCCACAAACTAAGCTGTCACTTCCCCTCCCCCAAAATCAAAACTCATGCCATTGATCTCCTTTTTTATTTTTATTTTTAGTTTTCTTATCAAAACCCTAGTCAACCCTCCTTTTCCTCGTCCTCCTCACCACTCGCCGCACGACTTCCTTCCTGCTCCTCTTCCTCACAATCCTTCTCCTCCTCCTCCTCGCCACACGACCACCTTCCTCTCCTCTTCTGTCTCTCGCCATCTCTTGCTGTCGTGGGCTCGCCGTCACTCGCAGCTCATCTCTGCTCCCTCGCCCTTGCCTCTCGCCATCGCTTGTAGCCTCGTCGTGGGCTTGCCGCCGCTCGCAGCTTGTCTCTGCTCACTCGCCCTTGCTTCCACCCTCCATCTTCCGGACACGTGTGTCAATACATGTTTGACCATGTGTCGAAAAATCCGACATGTGTTAACCGCATGTTCGACCGTGTCCGAGTGTGTCGACATGTCTGACACGGAAGCATGGACAACGTGTTTGTGCTTCATAGGCATAGAGAAGGAAATGGAAAGGACAATATTTGCTTACTTACCTTGACAACCCTAGTCCTTACACCTTGAGACACAAAAGTGAAGAAAATATTGGATGCGTCTAATGTTCCAACGTGTCAAATAAGAAGATGCTCAGGAGGCGACACATGTCTGACTGTGGGACCCACAATCTTAGCCAAAATTTTCAAAATTTGAGCTGAGAGAGTGCACTCATCTTTCTCTCTCTTCCAAAGCCCTGGCCTACCTCTCTAGGAGATTTATTTCCCTTTCTCTCTCCTCCTTTTTCTAAATTTCTAAAAGAGGAAGATCGATGCCTTCTCTCTCTCTCCCTTCCTTCCGTAAATTCAAATTTTCAGGTTCCTTCGTCTTCCCTCTCCTTGGCGCTCGCTCACTCACTCTCTCTGCTCTAGCGCTCGCTTGCTCTCTCATTGGGTGTCACTTCTTCACTCTATACTCCTGTGCTCGTGCTCATGCTTTTCAAACTGACGTCACTAGCCAGGCTCCTGCTCCCGTCAACGTTCGCCGCTAGCTCACTTGACCTCACCTCCATCTTCACTGTCACTCTCGCCCTCTCCCTCGCACCTGCTCTTCCTCCTTCGATCTTCCTCCCGCCCAGCACTACCCCTCCATGGATCACACTCCTCGTCGTGCTGTTCGAGAACTCAAACCCCCCAAAGTTGGTGTTTTGTAGGGCGGCCTCCCCAACCAACGACGTGGTCAAGGAAGCTGAGAAAGAGGTTGCGGTGGAGTAGTCGAGAGACTTGACGTCAACATGGCGGAGCCTGAGCTCGGGGCTCTTACTGCAGACGGTGAGGGCGAACTCAAGGAAGGCTGCACGGAGTATGACGACTGGAGTGAGGGCATAGATGAAGCACTTGTTGCTGCTGTGCCTTTGGTTTCCGTGAGGCGGCGACTTGGCAAAGTGGGCAAGCTCTATGTTGTCGCTTTAGAGGTGGGGTCCGGAGGGCGCGATTGGGCGGGTCGAGTCTTCTTTAGGCATCGCGAAAGTCAAAGTTCAAGTGAATGCGAGAGAGCATGGGTCACTTGCTGAGGGGGGTTGATGTGTTCCTATGTTGTCGTCCGAGGCTTTTGCGGGTCGGACGTGCAAGTGATCCATGGCGTAATCAGATTGCACTTACTGAATGCATTTGTGTATATATATATACAAGCAAAGAGAGAGGGAGAAAGGTGATGTGACATCACGATTTTCCAATTCTATTTTCAGTCAATTGAGTCGGGCATTTCATCTGTGCATATAGTTCGTCTCTCTAAGTTGGCCACTCATGAGGGAACTAGTCTGTCGAGTGAGGCAGTTAAGGGATTTTAACGCATTAGGCTTGGGGATTGATCAACCTCAGGTTGGATGCAAGAAAATTTCCCTAAAAGCTACCCAATAGATTAGGACACGCTGGAATCTCACCAGATTGAAACTAACCGTGAAATTGAGATCGAATTCAGAAATTGGAAGTTCTGGTGGGTCACAAATCATTGTAGGATCATTGACTCATCTCCAGAAGATTGTTTTTCATGCAAGCCGAATTTTCAATGAGAAATCAACATATGGTTAATTTGGCTCAGGAAACTTGAAGATCCGCCTTTGGTCATGATTTTGAGACGCAAGTTGATTCTATGGTCAAGTGATTATGTAAATTGAAGTGTGGTGACATTGGATTAATTTTATGAACTTCAATTTAATTCAATTGGTTAGAAATTGAATGAATTATGTTGTACAAGATTTTGGAAGATTGATACGATGGCGGAAAATGAAATTGAACCTATTGGATTAAGATTGTAGGAGATGGAGATAGTGGAATGTGACATCATCAAGTGATGTCATGGTGGGACTTGTGGGTGGCTAAGATCATGACAAGTGGAGGGTGAGGATTTGTTCTTCAAAAGGTGGGGTGTCACTTCCAACCAATCTCCATCATCTTCTAGCTTGGCTCCTTGGATTTCGAAATTGGAGAGAGGGAAGAGAGAATCCGGCCGGCTCCAGCTGCTCGATGCCGCCCCTTCACTGCTCGTCGCCCGTCGTTCGTCGCCGTCGTCGAAGCCATCATAGTCGCCGTTCGCCCGCACGCCCGTGCGCACCTCGCTGGCTGACTCGCGAGCTACTCCACCTTCGCTTGACCCTCCATCCCATCGACCAAGCCATCCCAGCCGCTGCTCGTCTTCGCCGAAGTCCCCATCGCCGCCGTGAGCCACTGTCCAACTCGTCGGGAGCTCGTGCAAGTCTTCGCCGCCCATCTTGGCCGCTCCTCCGCCTGTTCAGCCACCATTTCCAGCTTGTTTCGGCCAAGGCCAGCTGCTACAAATTTCCAACAAGATCCAGAACTTCAAGGGCCGATTTGGGTGTATTTCGGGCCTCCTTGGGTGTTGGTCCAGGAAGATTTATCGACCTCCTCGCCACGAGCTTCGTCGAGAACTCATCGGAACGCGATTCCGATGAGTTTAGCCTCTAAACTTGAATCAGAGGGGTTAATGATGCATTAGGGTGGACTAGATTATGTTAAGTGTATTTAGGTGGTTAGTTTATTTTATTTAAGTGTAGATTAGATTAAAGTAGTGTTTAATTTTAATGCATGTTTAATTAGGGTTAAATAGGTTTATTTTGAATAAGCCTTGATGTGACATAATTAATTTATTTTTGGATTAAATAAAGACTTCGAAATCATCTAATAATAGAATAATATATTACTTTTCGGAATTATTAAGATATTATGATTTAATTCCTAAAAAAAAATTCTCGAAAATTTCTTCGGGACCTTATATTGTTAGTTTTTCGTACCAATCGCTGTTGTGTATTCAAATTTTGAAGTTAATGAGTGAATAATGCAAATTGAATGTTGATTGTGAAAAATAGGGATTTCATTCATAAAATCTCAAGTGTCGGAATTTGATGGAAAAAGAATCGTGAAGTGGTTATGGGCAGACTTAGAAAGCCGCCGAAGTATGGTTGTTTAGTTGGACCGAGTTGCCACCAAATTGGATTTGGTCGCGCCCAATTGGGCCGTGATTTATCACCTGATAGAGGTTGTGCCCATCGGGCCGTGATTTGTCAGCTGATAGAGGTCGCGTCCATCGGGCCGTGATTTGCCACCTGATAGAGGTCGTGCCCAATTGGGCCGTGATTTACTACCTAATAGAGGTCGTGCCCATCGGGCGGTGATCTACCACCTTTTAAAGGTTGTGCTGAGTGGGGCCGTGATGCCACTAAATCTAAATTTGCCAAGTGGGGTCGTGATTACCACTAAATTTTAGACTTGCCTGTAGGGTCGTGATTGAGAGTCGATAATGAATAGTCAGAATGACCGTATGATGATCTTGATGACATGTAATCGACTGAGTTGATTGATCACTGAGACGATTGATCGCTGAGACGATCCGAGTAATTTAATTGTTTGGACGATGTGATTGTGCTACAATTGCTTGGTTTTTATTACAACACGTGATTGAATTATATAAATTGTACTAACCTGCAGGAAAGGACTAAGATGAGGTAAATTTTCTGGGTGACGTGGCTAGGCCACCCTTGGGCGTATTTCCTTTTTAATATGGGTTTAGGGGTGAACTTGCTGAGACAATGTCTCACCCCATTGTGGGCTTACAATTTTAGGTCCTTAGAGGACGGAGCGGCCAATTTGTTTTGGTTGGCCTTGTGGAGTTACAGAAGTGAAGTTTTGAAGGTTTGGAGATCATGTTCGACTTGTAGGTCATAGGACAATTCCTTTTTAAGGGCGGTCTTTTGTAGATTTTTGGTCATAGACCTTTGCTTGTAAACTCCGTTGGTTTATGTAAGTGATTGGTTGTGAATTTGCTTCTTGCTGCTCTATCCCGTATTTTATTGTCAAGGGTTTTATAGTATGCTACCGCATGCAAATTTAAAATGATTGGGTCGGCGACTTAACCTGGAAACATCGCATTTGAGTGACCATGGTGGGATATTGGCCCGCTCGAGGTTCGAGGCATGACATCCCGTTTAAGTGATATCAGAGCATGGTCTGTGTATGGAGTGATAAGGTGCCATAAGTCATGGGATAGTTAGTAGGAAAGACTTTTAATATTCAGGTGCATGTGATTGATAGCTGCTTGGTAACTTGCTTGTGTGGTCACTCAGATTCTAATGTGGTATTAGAATTGAAAGCAGGTGTCTGTATTGAGCTTGTAGCATGAGTGATCGGATGCTGAGGGCCGCTAGGAAGAGGGCAGTAGGCCCTGTGTTTCGGGGTGGGCCGCCGTTGAGAGTCGATGCCCGTGGTGCCCTCGATAGAGCGCAAGCTGGGGCCAGCGTGAGTGGTGAAGCATCACCTCCAGTCGATGCTGGGGTAGTAGACCATGAGGATCCAAGGTTTGTTGGGATAATGAGGATGCTTGAGATGTCGAGAGACAAAATGGATCGGCAGGCTGCCGCTTCAGCAGCCGCTACCATCGCCGCCGTCAATGCCACAAATGCCGCTAATGCTGCTGCTGCCAATGCCGTAACCACTATTATTGCTGCACCTATTGAGACCCAACCTGGAGTTGTGATCGAGGAGCAAGCCGCCCCATCTAGGTCATAGTTCAGTTCAGATAGAGTTGGAAGTCAGTTTGGGAAGAGACCAATGATCAAAAGGAAACACTTTAAACATCCCACTCGAAGGAGTATTATGGGAAAGCCAGCATCCAATCTAAAGGGAGTGTGTCATGCCTATGGGAAAAGGCATGGACCAACCCTGTGCCATTTTAGGACAGGTGCCTGTTTTATGTGTGGCCAGTAGGGTCACATGGTCGGGAATTGTCCGCACAGGCATATGGGACAACAGCTGTTACTACCACTGCCACTAATGGAGCAGATTAGAGAGAATGCGCCACAATACGCACAGTGGGGTACTTCGATTGGACCTCCAGTTCAAGAAAGGTATCTTGTTCCGCCTAATAGGATGGGTGGGGTAGGAAAACCAGCACTGAGAAAGAATGACACGTGTCGTTTGTGTGGAAGACGACATGGTTCGGCCCCATGTCCTCCTAGAATGGATGCCTGTTATGAGTGTGGCCGACAGGGTCACATAGCTAGGAATTGTCCCCGAAGACTGATGAGACCACAACAGTTACCGCCGCTACCACCATTGGGTTAGAAAAGAGGATTCGCACCGCAAAATGCACCGCAGGGTGGTTTGAATAGGCCGCCGGCTCAGAGATGAATCGAGTTATGCACCGATCAGAGGAGGAATGTTTTGTGGATGATTTTATCAGAGTAGTGCAGCAGAATTTCGATTAATTTTAAAGAACCTCAGTTATTGTGAAGCAGCTGTAGAAAGAAGAATCGTTGGCTAGAGTTTTACTTGACTAGTTTGCTTATGTATGACTTTGATATCATATATGAAAGGGTTTGGCTCAAGGAGCTTTTTGTTGTAATGAACCATTGTCATAATATGATACAGTTTGAACTATTAACGGATAAAAGTTTGAATTTATCAAAAGTCGAGAAGGACCCTCGATCCCTTTTTAATCTTGCCGCTTGAGGCAACCGACATGTTAGATGGGGGTGGTCAAGGCTACCTAGCGACTGCTGTGGATATGACAGTAGAAGAGTTGAAGTTAGAAGTTGTTGTAATGATTCCAGAGTTTCCAAATGTGTTCCCAAAAGAGTAATCAAGCTTGCCGCTAGAGAGAGAGAGAGAGATAGAGTTTGTGATTGAGTTAGCCCTAGGACCGAGCCAATCTTTAAGGCTCCTTACCAGATGGCTTTGTCAGAACTTAAGGAACTGAAGGTGCAGATGCAAGAGTTGTTGGATGAAGGATTTATACGTCATAGCGCATCACCTTGGGGAGAACCAGTTTTGTTTGTGAGGAAGAAGGATGGTTCATTGCATTTGTGCATCGACTACTGACAGCTCAACCAGATGACAATTAAGAATAAGTATCTGTTGCCAAGGATCGATGATTTGTTTGATTAGCTTCAAGGAGTGTCAATATTTTCTAAGATCGACTTGAGGACAGGGTATCACCAGCTAAGGATTAGGAAGGAAGACATACCGAAGTCGGCGTTTCGCACTCGATACAGCCACTATGAGTTCACTGTAATGCCATTCGGCTTGACAAATGCCTTGGCTACTTTCATGGATCTGATGAACTGTGTATTCAGAGAGTACTTGGATCGATTTGTAATCATTTTCATTGACAACATCCTAGTATAGTCAAGGAGTACTAAGGATCATGAAATGCACTTAAAAAATTGTGCTTCAGACTTTGAGGGATCATGAGTTATATGCCAAGTTCAGTAAGTGCGAGTTTTGGTTAACTCGTGTGGCTTTCTTAGGTCACGTCATCTCAGGAGAAGGAATCTCAGTGGGCCTAGCCAAGATTAAAGTAGTGACCAATTGGCCAAGACTGACTACAGTGACAGAGATCAAAAGTTTTCTGGGTTTAGCATGGTACTACAGACGGTTTGTGGAAGGGTTTTCAGGGTTGGCATCGCTGTTGACAAGACTTCTAAAAAATGAAGAAAAGTTCGTTTGGACAGATAAGTGCGAAAGTAATTTCCAAGAGCTAAAGCGGAGGCTAATTACTACACCTGTGCTTACTATTCCATCAGGTCCATGAGGATTTGAGATCTACAGTGATGCATCATTTAAAAGACTGGGTTGCATGCTGATGCAGCATGGTAGGGTGGTTGCTTATGAGTCTCGTCAGTTGAGACCTCAAGAGTTGAATTATCTGACGCATGACTTAGAACTTGTAGCAATCATCTTTGCCATGAAGATTTAGAGACACTACTTGCGTGGAGAAGGATTCCAGATCTTCATTGACCATCAAAGTCTCAAGTACTTATTCTCTCAGAAGGAGTTGAATATGAGACAGTGTCACTAGATGGAACTCCTAAAGGATTATGACTTTGAGATTCTGTACCACCCTGGGAAGGCGAACAAGGTTGCTGATGCATTGAGTATGAAGTCTTCAGTGGCATAGATGGTACTCAAGGAGTGGAGTTTACTAGAGAGAGCACAAGATTCGGGTTTCAAATTTGAGGTTGGCCACCTTTCGAATCTTATGGCCACTCTCAGAATTGAACCAAAAGTGCAGGCCAGAATCAGAACACTTCAGCTGATAGATCCAGATGTTTAGACTATCCTGCAAGAGGTTATCGAGAAGAGAAAAGTAGGCTTTCAGGTTTCTGAAGATGGGATATTGAGGTTCTAGGGGCGATTGGTTGTACCAAACGACGTGGAACTTAGAGAAGGGATTTTATCATAAGCTCATCGTAAAAGTTACAGCATTCATCCATCCTGGTAGCACTAAGATGTATCAGAATCTGCGTCGACACTATTGGTGGTCTAGTATGAAGGCAGACATCGCCAAGCATGTTGCCAAGTGTTTGACATGTTAGCAGGTTAAAGCTCAACATTACAAGCCAGGAGGACTTCTACAACCTCTTGATATCCCATAATGGAAATAGGAGCATATCACAATGGATTTCGTGACTGGGCTGCCAAGGAGTCAAAGAGGAAATGATTCGATTTCGGTAGTGGTCGACAGATTGATGAAGTCGGCACACTTTATTGCAGTACGAAGGGATCTCAGTTTGGATAGGCACGCAGATTTGTATGTGCGCCATATAGTTCATCTGCATGGAGTGCCAGTGACGATTACTTCAAATAGAGACTCGAGATTCACCGCCGCCTTTTGGAAAAGCTGGCAGAGTGCTTTGGGAACGAAGCTACAGTACAGTGCGGCTTATCATCCGCAGACGGATGGCCAGTCTGAGAGGACAATTCAAATCCTCGAAGACATGTTACAAGCTTGTGTTTTGGACTTCAAAGGAGGCTGCGAGGAACAGCTTCATCTAGTCGAGTTTGCCTATAACAACAGCTACCAGCAGAGTATTCAGATGGCTCCTTTCGAAGCGTTGTATGGCAGAGTGTGCAAAACGCCAATGTGTTGGGATGAAGTCGGGGAAAGAAAGATTACAGGCCCAGAGTTGGTTCAGTAGTCAGTTGAGATAGTTACCATCATCAGAGACATATTAAAGACCGCTCAGCGCCGTTAGAAAAGTTATGCCGATAAGCATCAGAGACCATTGGAATTCCAAGTTAGTGAGCACGTCTTTCTGAAGGTGTCATCAATGAGGGGTACTTCACGCTTTAGCAAAAATGGGAAACTGAGTACGAGGTACGTAGGTCCCCTTGAGATTTTGGAAAGAATAGAGACTCTAGTGTATCGTCTCACATTGCCACCGAAGTTGGCACAAGTGCATGACGTCTTTCACGCGTCGATGTTAAGAAAGTATGAATCTGACCCGACGCACGTTCTAAATTTTGAGGAATTAGACATGGACGACAGGGTGTTGTACATTGAAAACCCAGTTCAGATTGTGAATCGCAAGGAGCAGGTTCTGCGCACTAGGACCATCCCGATGGTCAAAGTGGTCTGACAACACCACGGCACTGAAGGAGCAACCTAGGAGACTGAAGAATCAATGAGACAATTGTACCCCCCACCTTTTTGCTCAAGATTCGTAATGGTTTAATTTTCGAGGACGAAATTTTTATAAGAGGGGAAGAGTTGTGACATCCCTATTTTCCATAAAGTCGTCTAGAGCCACACATATAGGTGCATTCCCATTAAAGGTATCTTATCATACCTTCCCAAGATGTTGAATTCTAAGCTTATGAATCATTAAACACATAGCATACCCTTAAAACTATGTAGAAAGTATTGTTGCATCATAGAAATGGGAGATAATCCTCATACTAGAATTTTTAAAATTTGTGTTGTCCTATTAAACCTAACTCATGGAATCCTTAATCACTAGATTAGGTTTTCACTTTGGGAACTCTTCATTAAGTTAAGGCCTTAAAATATATTCCTCTTGATATGCAGTTTACTTGCTTTGATCTACAATTTTATTTTATTTTTAACTTCACAAGGAACAAAAAAATTATTCCATTTGAGAGCAATTGCCTTATGGTATTATATCGTCTATACTTACCATTATATATCATATTTTGTGCCATTACAATTGTTATTTGATTGTCATAGTGAATGCATACCATAGTCACAAGTTTTGGCCATAATGGAACATCCTCTAAAAACTGTTAAAGTCATTTTGCTTCTTCAGTAACTTTATCTAAAGTAATAAACTTAGATTCCATTGTGGAGCATGCTATTAAAGTTTGCAGTTTATATGATATTGCGACACCTCCTAATGTAAACACATATCCGCTAGTCATTTTGATTCATCAAAATCTAAAATCCAATTGCCATCACTAGCCTTCCAAAACAGTTGGATACTTGCCATATTGCCTAAAAAAAAAAGAAAATTTTTTTCAGAAAACCTAATACTCTTAATAAAGCATTCCTATGCTTGTAACCAACATAATTTGTATATCTACCCAGTTTTCCTGATGAGTACACAATATTCAATCTAGTACAATTCATGATGAGCATGATGTTGTTGATCACTTACGAGTACTCTACTTGTTTGATATTGTTTCTAGTAATAGTTTCTTAAAGTTAGGTGTGAAATAAAAGGATTATTTGCACTTCAATGCTGAATCCTTTAAGCTTCTCAATCTAATAAGATATATTAGAATTATGATGTCAAGTATACCATTTGCAATATCTAAGTTTTTCATCTCAAAGTTCTTCTTGACAATATTCTTAGTGTTTTTTTTTTTTTTAATAACCTGAGCACTATTTCTAAGAATTAGCAAGTTATCGACATATAAACAAATAAATTCACTTTCAGCAATGTAGATTTAGTGCATGTACATATGTCACACTCAATGATTATACCTATTTTGGATCATCATACAGTCAGACTTTTTGTGCCATTGTTTAAATTCATACAATGATTTGATAAGTTCATGCACTTTTTATTTTTGTCCATTGACCTCGAATCCTTCAAATTATTCCATATAAATCATCTTGTCGAGATCATCATTCAAGAATGTAGTTTTCACATCCATATGACATACTTGCAAACTATATAGCAAAGCTATAACTATTAGCATCCTAACCAATGTTGTACCCTAACCATTGTTGTTCTTGTTATAGAGGAAAAAGTATCAGAGCAATCTAGACCCTCACTATGTCTAAACCCTTTGGCAACAAGACGATTTTTATACTTATCAAAAGAAACTTCAGCTTTATGCTTTATTATGAATATCCATTCACATTCAATTGGTTTAAATCCGGATGAAAGATTAATCAATTCCCAAGTATAGTTGATAGTATCAATCTCATCATCAACAACTTATTTTCTAAAAAGAGCATCTATAGATAACATTGCCTCTCTAAATGATTGAGGCTCACCTTCTAACATTTACGTCAAAAAGTCAAGTTGGAAAGATTTTTTAATCTATAACCTCTTGCTCCTTCAAAGCTTGGCTTCTTCATTAATGGTGATTAATTTTTAATTTTTTTTTTGTCAGTTCTACTCTATACCTATTCTACACTCACTCTTAGACTTTTGCCCTGCCTCTTGCAAGGCGTGGGTGTCGAAACCCATTTCTGAAACTTGCGCGTCCCCACCCCATCCCTCCCTGAGAAGGTGGGGGTTTGAACCCTTCACCTCTCCCTTCCATGTTGGAATGGTGGCCACTGGGATTTTTAATTAATTATAGTTATATTAATTATTGATAGTTAGCTTTAATTAATCGTAATTAGCCTAATTAATCGTAGTTAGTGTAATTAATGACGGATTAGCTATTAAGTAGAATTTATGCTTATTTTTCTGGATGAGTTTATGCATAATTCCAATTGTTTGAACTTGTTATGTCGTATTATTGATTGTCCAATATATAAGATTTATGTACTATTTCCAAAGAAGGTTTATGGGCAAGAAAAATGACAAATCTAGAGGGGTCAGGTTTGGACGCCGCATTTTACATGTTAAAAGCGGTAATGGGGTTTTAAAAATTAAATGTGCAAAATTTAGCAGGTTGATTTTTAGTACGTGACTACATATGAATATTTTACTTGAATTTTCAGAGTGAAAATTTGCCAGAGTTAGTTATTTGAAAATGAACTCTTTTGTGCTAGACTAATTGGTGGCAATTCCCACCTGAATGGAATTCATATCTCCTTCGTAAAATTTATTTGAGTTTTGGTATGCTTGAGTGGTCACCTAATCGAACCCGTCACCCAACAAGAGTTTGTGAGTGATGCCCAATTTTTTTATTGAATGCTCCACAGGACTCCGAATGCCGAGTCGTGGTTGAGGCCGAACCGATGCCCCATTATGGAATGCTATCTAGGCAGGAGTTCTAGATGATGTTGTGCTCGATGGGACAAGACAATACCCGGTTAGGCCGGAAAACTGTCGACTTGTGTGTTGGTCATGGCCTGAGGGGCGTATTAATTGGAACACGTGTGTTTAGCAATGCGCCTGGTTCTTGTGGAGCGTGTTCTAATTATTGTTTATGCTTGTTACATTAATATGGCCATATGTCATGTAGTAATGTGCATGGGCGTGCCAAGGTGAGGTAAGTTCATATAGTGTGCATGGGTAGGCTACCTACAAGACGAATTAGCATTCTAGTCGAGGCCTAAGTCGTTGACTTGCTAAGATTTATATCTCATCCCGTTGTTGATAAATATTTTCAGGTCCTTATTATGGAGTGCCACTCCATACATTTTGGGATCCCCAAGGACCAAGATTCATATATAATTGTGTTTCGTCCAACGACCGACTGTGGTCACGACCATGTGGGTAGATAAGGGGTTGGCTGCTTGGGTGTCCCATAGGCTCAAGGTGTGGTACATTAGGGAGGCAAATGGCAATCGAACCGGTTCACTTCATGGTTTTGATGGACCACCCTTTTGGGAGCGTGGGAAGGCAAGATTGGGATTCCATGGACATCGACATCCCTAATGGTATCATTGAGGACCTGGAGTCTGACTCAGACTATGATCTTATGGAGGAGTTCCCATCCAACTACGAGCCCAACTCTACTCTTGGACTAGAGCTGGTTCGCGGAGTTAGTGAAGCTAAAATTAACCCCAACCCTTCTGACCCTTTTTGCTCATAAGTTGCTTAGGAGTTATGTTTTGATGTGGACTCGTAGATGTTAAACTCCCAGGGTCAACAAGTTGATAAATAAAGGCACTGCTTTTGGAAATTATTTGTTGTGCTTTGCTACCCCCATTCTTTGTCATTTGATTGGATGGCTATATAAATTGTTTCCACATGAGTTTAATCGAAAGATAAAAAAGAATGGGTCGGTGACGTGTCTTGGAATGTCGTAGTTTAATTGACTATCGTGGGATGTTCGTGCGCTCAGGGTTCGGGGCATGACATCTTTAGCCTCAACTTTATCATTCTCAGATTTTGATTTTCTAAATCTCTTCTAAAAATGTTCACCTTGATTTATTTTCGCAAAATATGTATCCTCAAAGAATTCAACATATCTTGATTCTAGGTTAATATTGGCATGGATTTTCATATTTTCAAATATGTGAACCAAATATATGTATGTGTTGCTATTTGGAGCATAAATGATGAGTATGCAATCCACCATTTTAGGTTCCAACTGAGTTTGTTTAAGAGAATGAATTGTGACCTTAGCTAGGCACCCCCACAATTTCAAAACTTTGTAGGATGGTAACCTTCATTCCATAACTCATATGAAATTTTACCTGTCTTTCAATGGATTACTTTATTAAGAATATAGTTTGTAATTAGAGCTGCCTCTCCCAACACAAGTTCTTAGGTAAATTCAAACTTGAGAGCATGGCATCATTGATACCTTTTTTGTTAAATAAAAAATAAAACATAAAGTGGTAAAAACAACAAAAAGATTTTAAAAAAGGAAAGTATATATACATAGCATAAATATAAAAATAGACACAATAATAAAGAGCATGAAGCAATAGGACCACAAGAAACAAAGAGAGTAGAGAATTTTTATAAAAAATTAATAAAAGCAATAATAGGTGCGGGTTCATTTTTCTTGCACTTAGATTAGTTTGTTGCTTTTACTCATTCTTCTCGAGGGTTTACTTATTGTACTTCAATTACTTGAATGTTTAATTCATACCTTGTTATGGTTAATTTAGAATTGTACGAACAAGCCACCCATGTACGATTACCTTTTGACACTTTTTTAAAATTGCATGAAAATTTAAAAAGAATGCATGACCACTTTATGTAACAACCACACTCATTAGGCACCAAAAGGTCACCAATAAAAATCTTTTGTGTAACTCAAGTCTCCGAATTCACAAATCTCTAATTCTGCAGAAATCAAGGGAGGTCTCCCGACCCTTGATTGGGCAACTAGCTGGCCCCCTATGAAGAGGCTAGTAGTGACTCCTATATTACATTTTTAGGTTGCCTGAATACCCTTAAAATGAATCTCTATTGCGCGAGGTATGGGTATGAGAGAACCCCATTCGTAATCAATGAGTCGAGTATGGCCTATCAACTAGACCTCGCTTTCGAAGTCATCCGAGGACCCTACTTGGACTATCTTATGAATAAACACCCCCTAAATCTACTCATTAGAGGGCCTTTCCCACCTCGCGGGGTAGGTTGCAACATTATATTTGGAACAAAAATAAAAAATAAAAGTTCTTCTTATCTCTCACCCTCACTATTAGCCAACCACCCCCTTGGCTACTGTTGCCCTCCATTTGCCACTGCTCACTGCTCGCCTCCCACTATCAACTGCCTGCCTCCCGCCACCATCCATTGCTCATCCGCTTATAGCCTAGGAGGGAGAAATTATGTGTCGTTCTCAAATGAATTTTTATTTTGGGAACATAAATTTTGTGTCATTATCAAATGCATATTTTTGCTTAGAAACTAGCCTAAAGAATAGAAATAGAAAATTTTATTTCTAGCTAGAAATTGTGTTAAAAAACAAAATGGCTATCATTCATTCCTTGATTGAGCCCATAAGATCATCAAATTTTAGCTGAAACCCATGGTTCCATCTCTATGGCCCGAATTTGGCATTTCAAGAAAGGACTAGAGGTCAATATTCATAATAAATACATGCGTAGGTCTTCACAATTAAACGGCGTCATAAAAAAATTTGGTCTTACACACTTAGAGAAAAGAAAAACACAAGAGAAAGAGCAAGAGCCACTTAGCCAAGGCATTCCATAGCTGAGATCCTCGAGGGTAAGTATACTAGAAGTATCAAAAGTTGTGTACGGCGCTCACTTTAGTGCCAAAAGCTTTTCCAGATCACTTAAATGCTACAAAAAAAAAAAAAAACTATCATTTTAGTGTTAACTCCGATCCGGATTGCCGAAAGTCTGACGTGGCTATATTTTATTAATTTCCCGATCCTACATGGCTCACTGGCATGCCTAGTCAACATATAACCCTTAAACGACGTCGTCCAAAAGTTATAAATAGTGATCATTTAAGTGCCAAATTTTATTAAAAGTAATCATTTGAGTGCCAAATTTTATTTAAAATGATTACTTAAATGCCCATCGTTATTAAAAAACAATCACTTCAGTACCAAGCATGCCATGTGGAAATGTCATGTGGATTGGATATTTTAAAAATTTTGCCAAGTCATATTAAAATTTTAATTATAAATAACACGTAATCAGTTTGGCTGGAATTTCTCACCGTTGACACTAAAGTGATTATTTTCCCTCCGATTGAAAACTTTTGGCATTAAAGTGAACACCGTACAAAACTTTTGGCACTTCTAATGTACTTATCCCAGATCCTCAACAACCATCACACAATGGTGACGCCGATCCCTACACTTGCTCCAACAATGACGCGTGTTGTAACCTTCTCACAAGGTGAGTCATCTAGGGATTAGCTAATAGATTATTAAGCCTAGATTTAGTTCAGGCTCTCCCAAACCCTTACCAATTTACAAGTTTCGGTTTAAGTTTTTAACATACAAATGAGTGTTATTTGAGAGTCTCTACTAATTAGTTTCTGGTAGGTTGATTAGGATCCTAAGTAAAATATAGGAGGATTCCTTTACTTCTACAATCCAGAGACTATACCAGTTTGAAGATTTGATTACGCCCTTTCAGTAACATTTCATCTTTATTTTGAAAACATTTAAGTAGACATTTTGGATTGATTTTAACATGGACACTAACATCTAGGGAGCGCTTATGTGGGTGTGTAATTACTAAAATAACAACCAATGATCAATGCATTAAATAAATTGCAAGAAAGAAAAGAAATTAAATGCACCAAAGCAATCACTTATTTTTGAAGTTTTCTCTTGAAAATAAAACAAACCTCTATGACATGCAATTTTAATTAAATGCACCTAACATGAAAATTGTATGACATCCAAGTGACATAGCAATATGACAGGAACTAAACTACATGATGTGTATTTGATTTTTTTTTTTTTTGGTATTTTATTAAAATTTGTAATTAATAGTTACTGAAATAAAACTACGTTAGGTGAAGGTTATCCTATCCGTTCTAAGAAATGACCTTCAGACAATATTAAATAGTCATTTCAATTTGTCCAGTAAATAAATGGATTTGAAGTCTTCCTGCAATTTCATCGAGACCCAAGGCTAATATTAGAGTAAGCTATCATTTGCCTAATCCAATGGCTAAAAGTGCAAAATAAACAAGAATCAGGTGCGACCTTAAAGATAGACACCGATGCTTCAGACATGGTTAATTTACCCATTAAGCTAAACAAAGGAGGAAAAGAGCCTTAGATGAAACTTGCAAGCAAATAATCATATTCCCATGCCGTATTCTATTCCATTTTATTTTTGTCTTTTTCGGTTCCTTCGCATTTCTTTCCCTTACTTGATAAACGGAGATTCGAACAAACAGTTAGTTGCTGTCATGTGTCAAGACACAAGTGCTCTGCCAGCTAAGAGAGGAGATCAACCTATTCCTAGTACTTGTTCCTTCACAATGTTTCTTAGGATGCATTTCTCAGCTTCAGTTTCTCCAATCTGAGCGATGTCGGCGTTGTTGTCTTCTGAATCATACTTCTGGGATTCATCAGCCATCGAGTTCAGGTGTGATGATGCTAGTCTTGCATTCATTGCACCTTTTCCTTTCCCGTTACTTTAGTTAGCTTGCATTTACTTGTTGAGCTCAGTAAACCATATTACTTTTAGGAAAAAAATTTGTACGCTACCTGCGCTTTGTGTTTCAACAAGTGATTATCTTACTCTAATTTGTTGGTTAGTAACTTAATCATACCCTATACAAGTTATAGCACATGTTTATGTTTGTTCTCGATGTTCATTTTCCAACTGGTGAAAGAACTACCAAGAGAAATTAAGACCCTTCTCTATTCCTTCACAACCCGTCAATTTTGACATTTAGAGATTGCTATGTCAAAAAGGTATAGTAGATATGCTATTGAATGCAATCTTTCCTATGTGAAAGGGATCTAAGAAATCTGCAGGTTTTGAAATGTGGTAGGATTACAAGAACTATTTTTGGAGTCGTGAAACTGCTTCTACTTAAATTTTTGAAACTCCAACCTAAGAGCAGTTGCACCTACGATCATCTAATCTATTACTGTGTTTTATTTTGGTGCGCATAGTAGAAGGCCATTGAGAAGTTGATGAAGATTAAAAGTAATAAAACTCTTAAAATTTGGAAAAAGAAGAGCGTTAGTTTCATGAAGTCAATACCACAATTAGGAAGAGTTTCTTTCAAGACTAACTACTGGAGTTGTAGGTTAACCCGCAGAAACTGCGGACCTCGCAGAACTAGCATGGTTTGGTAGGTTCTAAATGGGTAATTAGAACTCGCATGGGTGCGTCCCGACTCCAAAATTTTTGGAACAAGTAAGTATAAGGTAGGTTTCCAAGGTTGGGTCGTACCACCTTGTACCCTACCCTACCCCATGTATCCTTTACGTGTATCCTATATGATACTTTTTAAGTATATGAATGTGTGAATAATTATTAAAGACTTGGTTTTCCTTGTGAAGTATTTAACATTATGATATGCGAAAGGTTTAATTGATTCAACTCTCTCTCTCTCTCTCTCTCTCTCTCTCTCTCTCTCTCTCTCGCCAACCTTATTTGAAAAACAATTATCTGACTCTATGTGTGCCCGCTAGTGTGTGTGACAAGCTTGGCTATATCTATGGATGATTCCTTCTCATTAAAATGATAGGTGGAAGCTAATTTTTATTTATTTATTTAATTTTGATGCATGTCACCATTAGACATGAACATGTATTTTAACATCTAATCCAATTATGTGCTATGTTGAATGCTAAATGTGTTAACAATTAAAATTACGACAATTTTTATTCAACAAAAATAATTTGAAAAAGCACAAGGCAGTATAGGATAAGGGCAAGCGGTTTCAAGTTCCGTATAGGTTCCACATGGAACCTGGAACCTATCTGTTAGAATATGTTCCTCATTTTTAGAATCTGAAATCTACCCTACATACTCTAAAACTTGAAACCTACTCAATCACAAGTTCCAAAGTCGATTATAAGATCTGTGCAAGTTTTACCTATATTATTATCCGAATAATTACAATTCACTAATCACAACTTATATTTAAACACATAAAATATATGAACATTAATAAAGTGAAAATCTTAGTCATAAAATAGAAACTCGGATTAGTGCTTCCATATTATATATTCATCATCGAATGGCATGGCATATGGAAGGATCGCACGGAGACGTAGGCCAAGAAAAACATTAAAACTTATTCCAAATTCTAAGTTATAGGTTTCAAGTTCCAAGTTCCATGTTAAAGGTTTTTTTTTTTTTTTTTTTTTTTTTTTTTTTTTTTTTTTTAACTAAGACTTGGAACCTACCTATCAAAATAGGTTCTTTATGTGATAGCCCGAGCGGCGGTGCGCGGGGAGGAGGGATGGCGGTGCGTCCGCGCCTCAGTCCCCAGACGTGCGCAAGGAAGGAGTCCCTATCCCATATCGCATAGGAAGGAAGTCCTAGGCTAGTTTATAATAGATTGGATCCCTCTAACCTGTATAACGCGTTTCATGTACGTTTCCGCTGCGCTGAAAACAAAGCCTTGAGGGAGGGAAATGGCTTCGTGCAATCCCATCCAAAGCGGACAATATTATACAGTGAGGCCCGGGTCGTTACAAATGGTATCAGAGCCGACTCTTGACCGCGTGTGGGGCCACAGCGAGGGCACTGTGCTCCCAAGGAGGGGAGAGTGTGATAGCCCAAGCGGCGGTGCGCGGGGAGGAGGGATGGCGGTGCGTCCGCGCCTCAGTCCCCGGACGTGCGCAAGGAAGGAGTCCCTGTCTCACATCGCCTAGGGAGGAAGTCCTGGGCTAGTTTATAATAGCTTGGATCCCTCTAACCTATATAACGCGTTTCACGTACGTTTCCGTTGCGCTGAAAACAAAGCCTTGAGGGAGGGAAATGGCTTCATGCAATCCCGTCCAAAGAGGACAATATTATGGCTTGGGAGAGGGATGGCCCTCTGCCCCTGCATAACGCGTTTCACGTACGTTTCCGCTGCGCTGAAAACAAAGCCTTGAGGGAGGGAAATGACTTCGTGCAATCCCGTCCAAAGAGGACAATATTATGGCTTGGGAGAGGGAAGGCCCGAGGGATGGCCCTCTGCCCCTGCATAACGCGTTTTAAAGCCGTGAGAGGGGGAAATGGCTTCGTGCAATCCCATCCAAAGCGGACAATATTATACAGTGGGGCCCAGGTCGTTACACTTTATTTTTTGGAATTTGGAATTTACCGTGCATATCTTGGAACTTAGAACCTACAAACTCCCATCGTCCAATTCTCAAATCCCAAGTTCTACTTTGGAATCATACTCACTCCTAGTATAGGGTACCCTATAATCCATACAGCCGACAAGTTCAAGGTTCCTATGTAGTTTTAAGAGTTTACGAAGTTGGTTTCGAATTCCAAAAACTTGAAACTATAGGTTCTGGGAAGTGCAAATACCCTACCTACAATAAAATTGGCACACCCCTACTAAATTCTACTGTGACACCTCTCCTCCACCTTTTTCCTTCTCTCTCCTTTTATTTTAAAATTAGTTTTGAAATTTTTTTGGAAAGCTAATATATGAAAGATAGAGGCAGAAAAAGAAAATTAAAAGCTACATCTAAAGAACTTGTGGAGAATTCACCTTTAGAGAACTTTGATAAAATGTGGAGGCTAAACAAAATAAATTTCCAAAATTAAAACTATTCGGATAGTCGAATAATTCTTCATTTGTTAAAATTTGGAAAAAAAATCAAAGTTTTACATGAAAAGCAAAACAACTCTTTTGGGCTACAAAATTGTGTCCAAGCAAATTTGGAGAAAGATAAATAGTTATAATAGAAGAGTGGAGGGTTAGCAAATTGGATTTGGTGACTTTTAGGATTTTTTACCTAATGGAGCAATGTGGAAAGAATAATAGGCGTTTGATCACTACACTTCCCATTTTTGTACAGAAGTAGTCAAAATAATCGTTGTTTTTATTCTATCACTCGTAAAATAATTTTATCTATGTTTTAACTAAAACACAAAAAATTATGTGAATTGCAATGTTAGTCCTTTGTGGTTCCACAATTGCCTAATAAGGAATTGACACGTGTCACAATGGAAACTTGTTTCTTTTCTGCAAATCAATCTCTATTTTCTTATTTTAAAACCCAATAGATTAATATATTTTGCCAATTTCAGTGCTTTCATCATTGCCTTACGAGGAATTTGGTACTTGTGTTTATTTTTTCTTTCTTTGATCCCTAAGTAGTCCAAATTGAAAATTCAACAGAAGATGAATAGAACTCAGCATGTGATCTGTCCTTTTGCCAGATAATTATTCGTTAATGTCAGAATTTACTTACCGAAAAAACAATATGTAACTAAAAATTTAATAAAATCTTTGAAATATACAAAAAAATACAATGACAATCAATTTCTGATTTTTTTTCTTAATTTACTATTAGTATACCAAAAATCTACAGTGATAAAACCCATTGGCACACTAATAGTTTCGTGTGGCCCCATGGTAGATAGTCGATGTTTTTCAGTAGCTTCAACGAAGCAAAGCTTATAGTAAAAGAAGTGCCATTATTTTTTATATGTAATTGGAAGAATTTTTTGGAATAGACAATTCTTTCCTTTAGGAAATTTCCTTAAGTTATGAGTCACCTTAGATCTTATTTAATTTAAGAAAATGATTGTAGCACAACAATTTCCTAAGAAAACAAATTATATTGTGTATAGGCAGTTTATTATTCTAAAAATATTAAAAGGTGGACCGCTTAACAGCACAGATTTATACCCAAGAGCTACTTCACATCTCACTATACGAGGAGAATGCCACTTTCACAGATAGTGAAGATCTAGATGAACACATCATAAATAAATAAATAAACCGAAGGTATCACAAAAAAAAAAACAAAACAAAACAAAACAAAACAAAAAACAAAACAAAAACAAAAACAAAAAAAAAACAAAAACAAAAACAAAAACAAAAACAAAAACAAAAAACAAAAACAAAAAACAAAAACAAAAACAAAAACAAAAAACAAAAAACAAAAAACAAAAAAAAAAAAAAAAAAAAACAAAAACAAAAAGAGAAAGAGAAAAATACAAGGGTCGCAAAAGAAAATAGTCAACTACTTTAGGAATAAGAATGGGAGATGAACATGGAGAGAGATGGGCAAGCGGGTAAATATGATGCCACCTTAATCAATTTACTTTGAATCGTCAGATTTCTTTGAGATAGTTTTAACTTTTTATTTAATCCAAAAATTTGCAGCGCACGGATATTGGTTCTTTTTTAATTTCAAAACTCGTAACACTTTCACAACATTCAATTATTAATATGCAAATATGATTTTTTTCATAATTTTTTGATTTTTAAATTTTTTTTGACTAGATTTTTTAAAATGTTGACGGGCAAACAAAAATGATACATTTTTATTATGCTTAAGTATAAACAAACATTTGAAAAAAAAAAAAAAAATCTACCTACGTATTCTCTTTGCCTGGACTTTCAATGAACTAAATTAATTTATAATTATATATATATATATATATATATATATATATATATTAATTGCATTGTAAATCTTCCTTTCTAGTTCTTGGGTACGTTTGAGGCCTAATGGTCATTATCAATATCGAGTGAAACCCAAATAACTTATTAAGGAAGTAATATGAAAAATGTAGGATAAACAATGTGCACCTTCTTAATTGCAGTTGTGCGGAATTCCAAGAGACTGAGAGGATTAATGAATGTAATTGATGCATGACATTTATGCAGCTTGGTGCAGGCTCTTTGTAAAAATTTCCTCGCTGTACATTTGCATTGATGTCTAGTGGGCACACCTGAACGAAGTTGCCATGAGTTTGATCAGCTGTATATCCTTCGTAAAACGCCTGTGGGTGGCGTGGGAAATTCAGCTTTTGTTCGCCGCAAGTGTTGCCTGCAATATTGTTCTCACAATATTAGGCGTCCGTCGGAGACATATGGGGTGGAAACCAGCTAGTTTCCTCATCTGGTCCACATATTTGCTCCTTTCTTACCTTGCGAGAATCGCGCTGGGCAGGCTTACTGTGGTCCGCATCGACAATCCTAATCATCCAGGTTACGATGTGGTGTTGCAAGGGCTATTGGCCCCACTGTTTCTGTTGCAACTTGGGTACCCAGACGGCATAACGGCCTACGCGGTGGAAGATAACCGGCTGGGATTAAGACAGATGCTGAATATTGGGGTTACGTGGTGTGTGGTGGTTTGGATTCTCTTTCGATGTTGGGATGGCTCGTCCCCAGTCTCAAGGCTGTACATCCCCTTGTTCGTGGCTGGAATCATTAAGTCTGCGGGGTGGGTCTGGGCTCTCAAGTCCGTGTATCATGAGAACTCGAGCATGACCGCCAGGGACATAACAGAAGAAGACAGCATTAAGCGAGTGTTCGAATCAATTCCCGAGGATGAGAAGTTCGAGTCCGCAAAGGACATCTTGAAGGCCTACTATTGGTTCGACTGTCTGAAGCCCCACCTCGTGAACTGGCTGTACCAACCTGCGTTCACACCCCACGAATGGATGTCCATCGACAGTTACACCGCTGACCGTGCTTTCACCATGACCGAGATCGAGCTGAACTTCATGTTCGACGTGCTCTACACTAGAGCGCCCATTCTGTACATGAAATGCGGCCTCATAGGCCACTTTATCGGCTTCTTCTGCTTGGTGTATGGCTTGTGTGGATTTTCCGTGATATTCAGGAATGCCTTCTTGATCGATATGCACATCACCTATACCTATGCACTACTGATGGCAGTCACATCTGTCGAGCTTTATCAAATCACAGTGCTGCCATTTTCGGATTGGGCAGTGGTGAAGATGAGTATGCACCTTAAGGCACCGCTCTTCCTAAGGCTCCTCCCATTTCTAGCCAAACGGTGCATGAAGCAGAGAAGGTGGTCAAGGTCGGTAGGGCAGCTCAATCTGTTAGACCAGAACTCCTTGTACAAAGAACGTTCGAAGCCCCTTGCCACGGTACTTGATTGGTTCGTCAGGAGACACTCCTGCCAGGCCATCCCCTCGTCCCTCAAGACGCTGGTGTTTCAAAAGATGGCAGATCTACGGAAGTCAAGAGATTTCCCGCCCTTCACAAAAAAAGACAAGTGGATGCTCGAGACTCACGGCATCCAAAAAGAAGGACTGAGAGGTAGCATTGAGACGACGTTTGATAGGAGCATCATTATCTGGCACATCACGACGGAAATCCTGCACAGATTGCAGAGGGAACGCTCCGATGCTTGTAAAGGAAGCAAACTCCTATCGGATTACATGACATACCTCCTTGTTCTGCATCCTTACATGCTGTCCCTCGCCACTGCCGACATTACACTGGACTACGCTCGTCGCACACTGCGGAATTTCTTCAGGTATCGAGACTATAATGAAGCAATTGGCACACTGTATTCGCCGAATGGAGATGTCCCACACCCTGTCAAACCAAGTGAGGAGACGTGGATCACTAGTGACTGGCATTTGTTGTCGGAGGTGCAGAAGCTCGTGGCTGACCTGAGGACGATGAACGACAAGTGGGAGCTCATCAGCAGCATCTGGGTGGAGATGCTTTGTTTTGCGGCACACAAGTGTCATGTGTATCACCATGGTAGGAGACTAAGAAGAGGAGGTGAGCTCATCACTCATGTGTGGCTCCTCTTGGCTCATAAAACCAACTAGTACCATTCAAGTATCTCAAAGCACTTTGAAGATCCTTCCACCTCGATCGAATCTCCCTCCTCAAAAATAAGGTTGTTCTAGTTGCTTCTCGACAATTTTAGCATCGATTCATGCCAAAAACATATAAAACTAAGATGTGTCGTCATGCGTAGTTGAGTTATTTATGTTAAATAATAATTATCAAATCAGAGTTGGTTCTATCATATGGAATTAAAATATGAGATCTTGAGTTTAAATTTGGGAAAATTTCAGATAAGAACCCAAAGTGCTCTTATTTTATAAAATAAATGCATAAAATAGATCTTATTTCAAATAAAGTATAAAATAATCATATCAGTTTCAAAGAATGGCTTAAAGTGATTATGGTTACTTCAAATAAGGGCCTAGCTTGCTAGGTTTGTTGGCCAAAACAATATTCTTACCAATCGAGATATTTTCATCCAAACATAAGTTAAATTTAAATTAAATTACATTAAAAAATTTTTAAAAATTCAAAAATTAAAAAATAAAACACAAGCGGGTTGGCGGCAAAGGTCGGCATGGTCATCGGCGTTTAGGCAAGGGTTGGCAAATGACCCTTGCTAACTAACTAAAGGCGAGAGTCGCCGCCCTCACGTAGGCTAGCAGCCTTCGCCCAACACCTCCGAACTGGGCTGTCACCTCTAGTCGGTGAGGCTCATCAACCATCACCCAGGCATTGGCGATCTTGCTGGCCTTTGCCACCACCCCACCGGTGATGAGGCGGTGGCCATAGGCGGGAGGGAGCACCCTCTCACCTATGTTTTCATTATATATATATGAAAAGAAAAAAAAAAAAGTCCATTTCAGGTCCTGAGGATATAAAGAACGCAGAGAAAAAACAAATATTAGGCCGGATTCAACCTATAAAGAATCAAAAGCAAATCGATCTTAAGATTCAACAATAATTGAGTTTCGGCCTTCTCTCAAGCATTTTATCGAGCAACTGATGTTCGACCTAAAGGATGCATTCCAGAGAGAGTCTCGATGCCATTTTCGCGTCAAATATGACGTATATGGATTTGAATCAACATATTTTGTGTCCACTCCGTCTTATTTTGTCACTGTTCACTTGAAATTTTCCATTCGAATTCGATGTCCCTAAGCGCTTCATATCTCATTCAGGCAATACATCAAACGAAAGGAACGCATTGAAGAACACAAGTTTCAAGTTCAAATATAAGGCATTCCTCAGGCCAAACATGATGTGCTAATCTCCAGAATGTCAGTAGTCGTCATGCACTTGCTTTGGCTCTGCATAGCTTGTTCAGAAATTCACAGATTCAATTCAAACGCACCGCACCATGATGACAGACCGAACCAGGACAAGAAAGGGGAATTGCCTGGTTCTGGGGCGGCATAGCGATGGGCAGGTCCCGCTAGTCAGCTCCGGCGAACGCAAGGCTCCTCTCCTTTCTCTCGAAGGAGCTCTTTACCGGCCTCCTTTCTTTCTATATGGCTCTCGACCATCACGGAAAGGGAAATGTTGCGTCGTTAACCGAGACTCAGGCACGGTGGTCGCCGGAGGGTCCTCTGACTTTCGGCTCTCACTTCAGCTCTCTCCCGATTCTCTCTGCCCTCTCGGCGTCCTCTGTTTTTCGTTTCAGCGAAGCTCCTCTCCCTCCGATGGCCGAACGCTCTTCAATGGCTGAATCCTTTCTCAGCGAAGCCCTCTACTGGCCGACAACGAACCAGCCAGCTCCCTCCCTCTCCCTCCCTCCCTCCCTCTCTCTCTCTCTCTCTCTCTGTGAAATCTCTCTTTCGTTGCGGCCAAGCTCCTCTCCTGTCATGACCGAACTCTCTCTCCCTGCTCTCCTTCTGTGAGCGAGCGTTCCCCACCCCCTCACGCCTCACGCACTCTCCTCGCTCCCTCACTCTTTGTTGCGTCACGGTCACCCGTACTCCATGGGTGGGGGAAGGAGTCGCGCGTGCGAAGAGGGAAGGAGAAGAGCTGGGGGCTGGACTCTTCTTTTTAAGGCTCTGGTGGGCTTATGAGAACAAGGAAAAGATAAAAGAGATGGCCAAGGAGAGTGAATTGGACGCATGGGCCAAAACAAAATAACCGAACTAAAGGAAATGGGCTGAAAGAGAGGGGATGGGAATTAAAAGGCTCAAAATTGCCGAGTGGGCTGGACAGCCAGCCCACTCGATTTTATTTTTATATCCTTCTTTTTTTTTTTCTTTTAATATGGACACCTGAATAGTCGGCAAAATTCGGGTGTCAACACAAGTGGCTTGAATAGTCGCTTTGAGTGCACAATTTGTAGCCGCGTATGAGTCGTTTTTTTAACATTTAAGTTTGATTTAGCCGATTGGTTGTTGAGGTAATGTTTTACTCAATTTTAAGGTTGCTTCTCTCTTATTTAAGAGAATTGTGAGTTCGATGATTCAAATAACATTAGGTGTTCTCAAGTAAGTGTTATCCCTTCTTTGAGTTTGTAAACTCATATTTCGAAAGCGATATGGATTATAAATAGTATGAGTGATGAAATGGCATTTTTATTGTATAAAATCTAGATCGGGCATTTCTTACTCCTTGGTTGTTTACAAATGTTTTAGAATACGTATTATGCAAGGTAGTGTGGAAGTTTATGTATTACTTGTGAATTAGTTTATAAAAATATTTTTGAATGTTATGATAAATACTTTATAAAAGATATTTCCAATGGATGAGATGTGTTTCGAAAATTTATGTGTTTAATTTGTGAAATGTATATTGGATTGGATTTTCTTATATTGGAGAGTGGCTTTTTAATGCTCAATAGGACTATGAATCTAGTAAGGAGTTTGTGTGTATGCATACTAGTTTATGATATACTTCAAGGCTGACCCATTGGCTTTGGAGGTGAAGCCCTTACCAAGGGGAGAATCTTGATTATGCTATTACCAAGCATTTTGCTGTGACCATGATAGGATATTAAATAAAAGATTGGTTGATGGATGGATAATTGATATGTGATTTGATATAAGATTGATCAATGAAATAAACTATTGATATATAGTATGAGATTAATCAATGGAATAAACCATTAACATGTGAATTGATGAGATTAATCAATGGATTGGAACATTGATTTTGTTATTATTTTTAATGAGTGTTTTCTGATATGTATATGATTACATTAAAGCAATATAACTCATATATATATATATATATATATATGTATATTATATACTGGAATTAAGATAAATTAGTTTTGATATTATTTGGTAAGTTGTATAGTGTGTGCTCATTCTAACTATTCACCTAGCCATGGACACTCATCTCTTTCCTTCCCAACCTTTTCAAGTTCCTTAGTTAGTGGCCAGTTTGGCAAGAGCACTATCGTATGGACTTTTTGGAGTTGGGACTTAGGTATGGTTTGAGACTGCATCCTTTGGGCAAAAGGATGACTGTCCATTTTGGTTGGAATTGGGCTATAATATCTTTTGGTATTAGAACTTAGGTTTGATATTTTGAGTATAGATTTTATGGGACTTTGCAAGCTTATAAGTTAGTTTATAACACTTTAATCTTTTGTTACGTACTGGAATATATATTTCTTTTGGTGTAAAATGGCCATCGATTTTGATTTGGGGAAACATGCTTTGCCATGTAAGGGATAGAAAAGGGATGCGAGTTGTTACTTTTGATATCAGGAATATACCTTAATGTTCTCGAGGTGTAGTTTCGACAAGAAGATTAAAAAAAAGGGTCATACTGATCTACTCGCAGGAAGCAGAGCAAGCTGAACAAGAAATTACGCTGCCAGGAGAAATGGGGAGAATCTTGGCAATCAAACTGTTCTGAAAAGTGATCACTATCCTGGTTGTAAAAACCCAAGTTTGCTAGAGCGAGGGAAGGGTGCCCGTGATTTCAGAGGAGATCCTGGGTGTCTTATTCATGGAGTTGCAAATCCAACTCTTGATGGCATAAAATCAGTCATGTGGAGGAATATGTGGTCGTCCTGTCTTATGGCATAATATGTGTTGTTAATCGGCGGCGTAGCGGAAGCGGATCGGAAATATTGCAATTCTGTCAGGAGCTATAGAAATCGATCGAAATAAAACGAGGAACAATAAAAGGGGCACCAAAAATTTACGTGATTCGTTCCGAATATCGGAACCTACGTCCACGGGGAGAGCCAGCAAAACAATTCACTATAAATCGGAGAATTACAAGATTACAATCACTCAATGCATTCAAGTGTTTTCCAATCTTATTTTATACCCGATACCCACGATGTTTAATAAGTCACTCAAATGGACTCAACTCAGCACAAAAAACTCTCTGAGCTCACGGCACTCTCTCTCGAGCTCTATCTTTTGCTCACTGCCGAGCTCTTTTCTTCTCTGCGTTGCTACTGCGTCCTCCGAATCTCTCGCTCCCTTTTATCGATGGTAGGGAAGAAAACAAATCAAAATCATGCTCCAGAGTTGTCAGAAGGGCGCCGGTCTCCAACGCATGCGCCTGCATGCATTTAATGAGAGTGTGCGCGTATGACCATGCAGATGAAGAATACCTTCTGTCTTCCCTCTTTCTTTAATAATAATAAAATAAGAGAAGCCCACAAAAGTTGAACGAAGAAAGGGAGAGAGTTCGGCCTACGTGATAGGCTTCTGAGGCCACAAATGTTGACCTAATGAGGTTGAAGAAATTCGCATGATCGTCTCTTCAAAATTCACGCTGACAAGTGAGAAAATGGCCACAAAAATCAACACGCATTTGTGGCCTCGATTTCCAACGTGCAGAGGCTCATATCTAGGCTGAATTCTTTCGGCTCCTATATCCCGCGCCATTTTTCGTCGAATCCTCCGTGCACGTTGTTTTTTTTTTTTTTCATCAGCATAAAAATGTCTTGTATGTATCGGGTATTAATTATGAATTCAAATTTGAAACATAATTCAACAATATGAATGAAAAACTTATGATTTACATCAACGGAAACCTATTGTTCTTCGTGAGGTAGAGAGAACATACAGGAATATGTTGTAATACTCAGGAATCAATGTGGAAAACTTGGAGTAAATGGAAGCTTGGGTAAAAGAAGGCCTTCTTAGAGAAGATAAAACATATGGGGTGCTATCATGGTTATTTACGAAACAGAAGATGGGCAGATTTATTTATTTTGCTTGAGAACATGTAGATTCTTTTTTTGCGCAGACACCTCTCGGAGGGTTTGAAAACTTAGAATTTGATGGCTTCCCTATTAAGTATGCATGAGTGCTCATAACTGATGGTGAAGTTTTGAAAGGTTTTGACTTCGACAAATTGGCAATGAACATTTCTTCTCCTTCCAAGGACATATCTTTTGTTTTCAATTGCCAAATCGGCAGGATGGAGAATGACAACAGTACCTGTGATTGCTTGCCTTGTAAAACTCAGAATCAATTATGGTAGACCAATTAAAATCGTATTTGCTGATATAAAGCAGGAAGAGATGGATGATGACACCTGAAGCGGTGAGGAAAATGGTGGGTAGTAAAGCCGCCTCTACTTCTATAGTGTCTAAAGAGAAATTTAGCAATGGACAAGGTCATCCTTATGGCATAAGCGTTATTATACTATTGTGGAAAATAACAAGACTGACAATGGTTGGGAGTGCTGTGAAGCCTTAGATGCTATCATAGATGTTCTACTCTATAAAATATACATCAAGCTATTTTACTATGTAGAAAGGTATTCAACCAACGTCATGCTGAGCATAAAGTAACGCGACTGGCACGGAATTGCAGTGCTGAGTATTTGGAGAGATACTTCCGCCCGATTACTTTTGCCAAGAAATTTGAAGTAGTAGGAAAGCCCGTATGACTCTCGTACGGATCAGCTCGTGACTCTAATTTACGTTCCTTTGTGTTCTCTATAAGCTGGGGAAGTTGCAGCTCTGGCTTCAAGAAGGGTCACTTGGAGAAACATCGCGTTCAATCTTGTTTCTTGGAATTGAAACTGAAGAGGAAAAAGCTTGGGAGGTTTTATTTTGATTGAAAAGAGAGGAAAGAATCGAGAAGGGGAAGTGATGATCCTTAAACTTGATTATGCCTCCTTCCAAGTACATGATTTCCTTATTGCCATTATCATAGCAGTTGTCGAGAGAGCTTTTGCCTTGCCAATCATGCCAAGAATCACGAAACGAACCGCCCAATGAGGCTTGACGAAGGACACTCGGATGAAGAACAAGAGGACTCGACGAAGAAAAAGCAGATTCCACGACCAAAACGGACACTCGGATAAAGTAGTGAAGAGAGCTTAGAAGAAAATCACGCTGACTTCAATTAGGATTTGCAAATTTGGGCAAGCATTAAATGACATCATTTTTGCATACGTAGATTTCTTCATATAAGCTTTTTGTCACGTAGGAGAGAGAAATGAAAAGAAAAAGGCACATCGACATTTTCCTTGAGCCAAATTGGATAGGATTAACAGATAGATTTGATTGCACAAACTTGACATATTTTTAAGTCTTGATTGCAATTTTTGTAAGTTTCATGCTTTGATTGCACTTTCCTAACAATTTTTAAAATTACCATTGAACTTATAAGAAAATTCAAAGAAGAGAAATGGACAAGCTCGAAAAGAAAGGGCAGAGATAGAGAGGCATGGGCACAAGACGTGAAGGACGGACAGAAACAGGGAGAGAGAGGGAAATGATGGAGCAGAATTTAAGGAAATGATGGAATGTGAACGGAGACCTGAAGAAATGAAACGAGCGGCGACAGGCAAACTCTCTGAAAATACAAAAAACAGAGGCAGTGAAAGACGAGAGCTACAGACCACTCAAAGAGAAGGGAAGAAAGTGGAGTTTTTTTTTTTTTTTGGGGGGGGTGGGGTGAGGGATCCGGTTGGGCATTTGGCCGAGAGTAAGGTTAAAAAAATGGGAAAGTTGTAGAGTTAGGGGGAATTTTTTGAGAGCACGGTGAGAGAATGAGAGTTGACAAAGAAAAACAGAGGGGAGAAGCTCCTAGGCCACGGTTTAGGACCCAGTTGATAACTGCCATCGCCGTACGCGTGCCAACCTGTGCTTCCAGAGTAATGTCACCATCGTCGCCGATCCCTGCTCAATCACCAGTGATCGCTAATGTAGGCACCCGTATGGCGTTTTACTTGCCCAGTAATCGAACTTCAATAGGTTAATAGCAGCTCCAAAAATAAAACAAAAACAACATATGATAATTATCTGAGTCAAATCAAGTTAAGACCAATAGGGTTTAGGAGAACCCAAGCCTATTGTAAGTGCCACCTTGCAAGAGGGACCGTCTGCACTCACTTGGCAATTTGTTAACCAACTCAAGGATCTCAACTCAGGAAGGTCACGACAAATGTTGACTTGTTAGTTGTATGATTGGCTTTTAAAATGAAAAGTCCAAGGAAAATCTATTTATCTTACCTAGCATCTATGTATATGGTTCACATGGAGACTTCAAATAAAGGGTCAACTTGCATCTTATTAATTAGCTCTTAAAATGACAATTATTAGACAATAATCTTATATGTTCTACAATGGCTAATCACAAATTTCATATACATAATTAACTTGTCTCGAATATATTAAACTTTTGAAAAGATAATAATGAGAGCAAATTGTGATCTTTGTTTATCATCCAAATGGTACTCATAAATTAAAATAAATGGCCAAATTACTTACGTTACCAAACTAATCAACGATCCTGACCAAAGACCAATCAAGGCAAAAGCAAAAAAAACTCAAGAATTTTTTCCCTGAAATGAGTTATACTTTGCGACTGTCAACTCTATTCTCTCGCGTCTCTCTGTGAAACTGAAGATGAATATGGTGATGAAGATTAAAGAACAGAAGTAAGAGATCAGCTTATGAAAATGCTCTATATTATCATTCCTCTGTAACACGAGTTCAATGATATTGAATACAAGGAGTACTCTCTGTTCAACCTCCTCTCTGTTTTCTCTATCTTCTATTTATACACTGAAGAATTGATGTTGTTAACAAAACCGACTAACAAAACTAATCGAATCTTGAATCGAAACAAACTAAATTCTCGATTTGTTTATCAATCCAGCAATCTTCCAGCTTGGCGATCTCAGTCTCCTTCTCTTGTATGTTCTGTGCCATTGATTTGATCAGCTAGCCTGGCAATCCACGACTTCAATCCTAACTGCCTGATCACCAGTAAACTTTAACTTCTTAGCAGTAGAAGATCGTGCTACTAAAGCTGCTGCTGTTCCTTTATCATCTGTATGATCTTGAGCTGCTGAAGGCTAAGCTTGAGCTGTAGGCTGAGTTGAGTTTGAGCTGCTACTGAGTTGATTGAGCTGCTGCTGTTCCTCTGCTTTTGTTCCTTTAATATCCCCCCTCAAATTGGGAAGGGTGAGAGATCCCATTCCCAATTTGGTTCGAATTGTAGCATGAGCCAATTGGGATAGTGATTTAGTGAAAATATCAGCTAGTTGAAGTGTACTAGGGATATATTTAACACTGATAGACCCATAAGACACTTTCTCACGTACGAAGTGGAAATCTACTTCGATATGCTTAGTCCGGGCATGTAAGATTGGATTAGCTGTGAGAGAAATTGCTGATTTGTTATCACAAAATAAGGATGTAGCAGAGGGAAGTGAAATACCAATATCACATAATACAAAACTTATCCAAGTAAGCTGTTTGTTGTTGATGCGAGGGCTTCGTATTCAGCTTCTGTGGAGGACCTTGAAACAGTGGGTTGTTTCTTAGCTGACCAAGAGAGTATATTAGATCCAAGGAAGGCGCAGAACCCAGTAGTAGAGCGTCGTGTGGCAGCACATCCTGCCCAATCAGCATCTGAAAACCCATAAAGGTTTATTGAGCTTTGAGAATGAAGATAAATTCCAAGATGGATTGTGCCTTTGACATATCGAAGGACTCTCTTCAATTGTTGATAATCTGCAACTGTGGGATGCTGCATCTTTTGACAGAGAAGATTTGTAGCAAAAGATAAGTCTGGTCGAGTGATGGTTAAGTATTGAAGAGCTCCCACTAGACTTCTATATTCAACAGGATCTCTCAGCTTAGTTTCAGCATTAGGTAGGCGGGGTTTTCTAAGTGGCAATGGTGTTGAAATTGGCTTGCATTCAGCCATATGAGCTCTTTTAAGTAGGTCAGTGGCATACTTTGTTTGACATAGAAAGAGATTTTGTGAGGTACATTTTGCTTCAATACCTAGGAAGTAGTGAAGGTATCCAAGATCCTTCATATGAAAATGAAGGCTGAGTTTTTGGATTAGGGTAGCTAATAGTTGGGCTGAGCTACCTGTCAAGATTATGTCATCTACATATAACAGTAACAAAACTGTATGAGACTCAGCATGGAAAACAAACAAAGAAGGATCTGCTGTACTACAGAAGAACCCATACTCAAGAAGAAATTTGCTGAATTTATCAAACCATGCTCTAGGAGCTTGTCGAAGACCATACAAGGATTTTTGAAGTAAACAGACATGATTTGATCTCTGTGGATGTATGAAGCCAGGTGGCTGTTCCATATACACAACTTCATTTAATTCTCCATGAAGAAATGCATTTTTGACATCAAGCTGATGTATTTGCCACTGTTTTATGAGAGCTATAGACAGTATGATGCGAATGGTTGTATGTATAACCACTGGACTAAAAGTTTCAGTAAAATCAAGCCCTGGTTCTTGATGAAAGCACTTGGCAACTAGCCTGGCCTTCAGCCTGTCAAGGCTACCATCTGGAGCAAGTTTGGTCTTAAAGACCCACTTGCAGCCTATTACATGCATTTGGTCAGTTCTGGGAACCAATACCCAGGTTTTGTTTTCATATAATGCACTCAGCTCTTCTTCCATGGCACGACACCAAGCTTTATCAGCTAAAGCTACTTTGACAGATTTTGGTTCCACAGGAACTTAATACTCAGCTAAACAAGCATACCTGGGATTTGGTTTTGTAATTCTAGACTTTAATCGAGTTTGCATAGAATGTACAGCAGCATGAGAAGAAGTATGACCAGAGTCATATTGTTCTGAAACTGGGCTGATGATATTAGGTAGAGTACTTTGAGATGATGAAGAGCTGTGAGTATGTTGTTCTGGAACTGTTGAGATATCCATAGAGACCACATTTGTTCTGGCAGGAGCTGGTTGTGCTTTAGTTATAAGCTAATTCTGTGATGTAGTGACAGAAGGAGATTGTGGCCTCTGTGCATGGTAGTGACTTTGATAATCACTAATATCAGGATAATAGTAATGCTTGACTGGTTGATGAGAGATACTATTATCCAATGAACTGGTACTTGGAGATTCGAACAGTTGAAGTTCTTCAATCCATTGCTTATACAAGCTTGTGTACTGTCCATACTCATGGATTAGTTTCTTTGTAAACGGGTCGAATGTCTCATCAAAAACAACATGCCTGCTGACATATACACGATTATTAGAGGGTAGGAGACATCTATATCCCTTGTGCATCTCACTGTAGCCCAGAAAAACACAAGTGAGGGAACGAGGATCAAACTTGTGGTTTGTGTATGGTCTTAAGCATGGATAACAGGCACAGCCAAACACCCTTAGATGATCATATCTTGGCTGTTTATTGTGGACTTTGTTATATGGTGTATCCATTTGCGGCTTTGGTGTAGGGAGTCTATTGACAATATAGTTAGCAGTAACAAAAGCATCGACCCAAAACCTCAGTGGAACTTTAGAGTGATACATCATGGCTAATCCCAGTTCAACTATGTGTCTGTGTTTTCTCTCTGAGACACCATTCTGTTCTGGTGTGTATGGACAGGATATCAGTTGCTTTATACCATGACTCTTCAGGTGAGATTGAAATCTATTGCTGACAAACTCACCACCTCCATCACTCTGAAATTCTTTTATTTGAATATTATATTGTCTTTCAACTAGCTTCTGAAATTGGACAAATATGTCATAGAATTCAGATTTCATTTTCATGGGATACAACCAACTATATCGAGAGAAATTGTCCACAAAAATCACATAGTATTTAAAATTCTAAACTGAACTGATTGGGGAAGGACCCCAAATGTCACAGTGGATCTTATCTAATAGAAAATTTGATGTAGAGTCTGACAAAGGAAAGGGTAGAGCTGAACTTTTTGCTATTTGACAGCTACTGCATACATGTTCAGATGCTGAGTTGTAATGGATTAGTTAGTCTCTGTTGCTGTAAGTGCTTTACTGTTTGGGAGTTTGTATGGCCCAATCTCTAATGCCAAATATCTTCATCCACAGTCCACTGCTTCTAAGTAAAGTAAGCCTCTGTAGTCTGGGTATCCACTTGGTAAAGTCCTCTAGTTTTCCTTCCGAGCTTCACTATTGCTTTGGTATTGTGATCCTTCACATAGACACCAATTTTATCAAAGATAAAAGAGCAAGGGTAGTCATCAGTAAGTCTGGAAACTGAAAGTAAATTCTTCTTCATTTCTGGAACAATTAAAACATCATTAAGAGGTAAAACATTGTGCTTTGTGTCTAGCCAGGTATCACTGATGTATGTGACAGGTAAACAAGACCCATTTCCAATCATAACAGTGTCAGGTCCATGATATTCAGGAAAGGTTCGAAGGATACCAGGATTGGAGCTGATGTGGGCTGAAGCACCAGTATCAGGATACCATTCACTCCCTTTAGAGTCTTTGATATGCATAGCTGTTAATGCTGCAGGAATCTCTTCAGCTTGGTAAGAATTGTCAAAACGAAACCAACATCGAAGAGCATCATGTCCAGGATGGTTGCATATTTGGCATTCCAGGTGAGCATTACCTATTTATTTTACATCCTGTTCAATTTTACCTGAATTTATTGTTGGATATGTCTTGATATTCTGATATCTTTGAGAATAAGAGGCATATGGTCTAAATCCTTGGTTAATTGTAGAGAAATTGTTCTTCTGTCTTGAATACTGCTCTCCTTGCCCTTGGTTTGAGGCTTCTGTTCTATACATCTGATTTCTCTTAGCATAACCAAAACCTCGAGCTCTGTTATTTGTAAATCTGCAACGGCCATAGCCTCTGTTTCCTCTATAACTTCCTCTTTGAGCCATAAATCCAGAAGTTTGTGAGATGTATTCACTATTGACATTATCCTTGAGCTGTACTTGAGACTGCCTCTACCCAAAATAGGCTATATTGGGATTGAACTGATTTCTAGAGTAGGTTTTTAATCTTGATTCAAACCTCTCTAATTGTGCAATAATCTCATCATAGTCAGGCTGAGGCTTTAAACAATATATGGTTGTTCGAAAGTTTTCATATTCAGGGCCTAACCCTTCCAAGACACCAAATAATTTGGTTATTTCGTCCACAGGTTTGCCTATAGCATTCAACTGGTCACAAATGGACTTATATTCTCTAAGGTAAGCAGAGAGAGTTTGATCATGTTTCTGGCATGATTGAAGTTTTCCCCTCAGTTCGAATTCCCTTGCAATTGACTTTTGTGTAAAACGTTTCAGAAGTGTTTGCCAAACTTCAAAAGATGTTTCTAATGCTATTATTAGACTCAAGATATTCTCAGTAACAGCCCCACTAATCCAAGAAGAAATCAACTGATCAGTTCTTGTCCAGTCTATGTAATCTGGATTAACAAGTTCAGACTCAGTACCTTCATGTTCACTTTGCAACATACGAGATGGTGAAGGAATATCACCATTTATAAAACCATACAGCTCCTGACTTTTTAGAAACCCCTGAATTTGAGCTTGCCATAACAAGAAGTTATCTTCAGCCAATTTGATTGTGACGAAATTTGAGATGTTTACATGTATAGGAAAGGGGTACTTTGGTGTTCTCATCGCCATTGTTATGAGCTTACAACTTGTAGAAGAACTTACAGTAGTGCTAGGAATTCTGATATGACTACTGTGATCCTGAAGATTGCTGATGCTTTGGATCTGCAGTTTTGCTTGAGAAATCCTGCTCTGATACCATGTGAAACTGAAGATGAATATGGTGATGAAGATTAAAGAACAGAAGTAAGAGATCAGCTTATGAAAATGCTCTATATTATCATTCCTCTTTAACACGAGTTCAATGATATTGAATACAAGGAGTACTCTCTGTTCAACCTCCTCTGTTTTCTCTATCTTCTATTTATACACTGAAGAATCGATGTTGTTAACAAAACTGACTAACAAAACTAACCGAATCTTCAGTAACTGAAACAAACTAAATTCTCAGATTTGTTTATCAATCCAGCAATCTTCCAGCTTGGCGATCTCAGTCTCCTTCTCTTGTATGTTCTGTGCCATTGATTTGATCAGCTAGCCTGGCAATCCACGACTTCAATCCTAACTGCCTGATCACCAGTAAACTTTAACTTCTTAGCAGTGGAAGATCGTGCTACTAAAGGTGCTGCTGTTCCTTTATCATCTGTATGATCTTGAGCTGCTGAAGGCTGAGCTTGAGCTGTAGGTTGAGCTGAGTTTGAGCTGCTACTGAGCTGATTGAGCTGCTGCTGTTCCTCTGCTTTTGTTCCTTTAATACTCTCCTCCCTCCTGACGTCCTCTTTGTGAGCCGTGGATTCTCAGCATTCCTAAACAATATCATATCCATCTTTTCCAACATAACCTTTCCTAGGCTATCATGCCTTAATTTCCAATACAGGGAGTGCTTTATCCAATGCCAGCAATACCATCTTCACTTGCTGATGGGGGTTTGTTGCCACAAGTAGTGTATAATGACAATTTTATTCAAAAAATCTCAAATCTATTATATTTTTACTAATTTAGTTTTAAACTTTTTGACATGTCAAATGAATCAATCTAGTCAAATTTAACCAAAAACCGCCAATGTGGACGCTATTAATCTTACATAGGATGCCCAACTCTAACATTAGCAATATTTTAAATTTATTTTTATTTTTATTTGTTTTCTACCAATTTTCAATGAGGGTCGCGGCTGATCTTCACCGGCCACTAGGTGAGGGATTTGGTGAGGGCCATGAAACCCTTGCTAATTGTGTGTGAGGGTCATGGCCCTTGCCCAAATATCATGAGTGATGTGGGGTAAGGCCACAGGTGAGGGTCACAACCCTTGCAAGCCGTCACCCACGGCCCTTGCCTATGATTGGCAAGGGTTGGCCAACAATCTTGATAAAAATAGAAAAAGAAAGAAAAAAAAGAAAAGAAAAAAGAAGAAAAATATAAAAATCAGAAACTTTTTGGAAAAATTATGAAAGATATCCACGTCTACTAGCCGTGTCACATAGGACAGTTGGCTTCAACTTTGTGATTTCTGGCTGAAATTGGTTAGATAAATTTAACTGGCAAGACTTGAAAATGTTTAGAACTTAATTGACAAAATTGAAAGGTATGTGATTGAATTGGTAAAAATGCAATAGGTTTAGGATTTTAGACAATTTTCCCCAACTTTATGTGCTTTATAGAACACAAATTCAAGAAATAAAATGATGTAAAGTCATTTCAGATTTATGTCCGTGCACTGTTGTATTATATTTACTTTTGATGCGGACATCGTCTGGTGTATGGGTAGACGCAAGATATTGGTGATGGTATTAGGAGCACAGAGGGATTCTCGGAGGGTTTGTGATGTGGAGGTATGAAGATTAATGTCAGAAAAACTTTTTTTAAAAAATGATGATCACAGGGAATGGCAGCTGGAGAGAGGGATTGATGCCTAGATTATGTAAATTGCAATATGGTATCTTTTATTTAAAAAAGTGCACGGGTGAAATCTTTGCATTCTTTGCATTCTCTCAACAGAGTTTACACTTCTCGAGAATCGATCCAACGAACAGTGTAAAGTTACAAATCTTACACCTGGTTTGTCGCTGGCGAAAGCCTAACAAAGAGAGAAAGAATCACTGATTAAAGTTGCAAGTAAGTAATCAAATCACTGTTCTCTGTGTTATTATAATCCCTCTAATTGACTCTTCAGAATTGTACGTAACTAAGCTTCCCCACAGGTGTTAGGAACACAGACACACTTGGTGCCATTTCTATTATTGGCAAGAACCTATTTCGACAGCTTCTTGGAGTCCCAAAGCATAGTAAGGTTTCGGTTTCTTCCCAGACCACTTTGTATTTCCATTATTTTTCCAGAAAATTCATCCTGTCATTAGTTTCATTTGTCTCTGAACATTTATTCTGTTTTAGCAGTGTGTTGATGATCGGTTCAACAAAATAACAAATGTGTGTCCATGATCTCATCTTTGATGTTTGGAAAATGCTTGGCTTACTTAACTGGTTTACATAATCTGTCCGTTAAGTAATGTGGTAATCGGTAGTTACGTGTTTGAATATGAGTCAGCTTCTTCAAATGTCCTACCGCAATCAGCCATTACATTGAATATATCAAATTCGTAGATCTGTTCCAGCAAGATTAGCGCCTAGCATTGCTTAAAGAGTTCTGGAGAGTCCTGGAACTTCTCTTTCTGTCGAGTTCTGGAACTTCTCTTTCTCCTATTCAAGTGGGTTTCACTTATGCAGGACAGCAAGACGTATTTAATCTCATTCACTGGAATAGGAGAATTAGAGGCTAGAGCAGTGTTAGGATCCCAAAATTTTACTAATTATATTGAATGGATGCAACAAGAAGTTTAGAGATTTATGTTTAATTCTTCAGAATGAGTCCAAGGCAGTTTATCCATTCTCACTGTTATTAATTCTACTTGCATTGTTGTTTCTCAGAGAGAACAGAAGGCATCACGTCCCCATGAAATCGATCAATCTGATATCATCCATGGCCAGTACACAATGGCCAGCGTTGAAAGATTTATGGGAAGCATGGGGCATCCAATTGCTGGTCACCATGAGCCTGGCTTGCCAGATCACCCTTGCCATCTTTGGCAGCCACCGGAGGTGCAACAACTCGATCATCCTCAGATACGTCATCCTCACTGCCTACTTGCTCTCCTTACATTGGGACAATCGCCCTCGGCAAGCTCACTGTCATCCAGATTGACCATCCTGATCGACCGGACTACATTACTGAGCTCAAGGGGTTGCTGGCACCGTTGCTCTTGGTGCAGCTTGGCAACCCCGATTCCATAACTGCATACTCTGTTGAGGACAACAGGCTCAGCATCCGGCAGATACTGAATCTGTTTCTCAGGCTCATTTTCGTCATATGGATCCTGATTCGCTGCTGGGACAGTTCGTCCCCTGTCCCATTTTTATACTTCCCCCTGTCTGTTGCTGGGATCATTCGATCAGCAATGACTGTTTGGGCCCTTAAGTCCGTGTACTGGGAGAGGGCCAGCATATCAATCAAGGATATATTTGATGAGGACACCGTTGCCAAGATCTTCAACAAGCCCGAAAGGCCTAGTTGGACGAAGGAGCAAATGATCATCTTGAAGGCGTACTATCGGTTCGATTGCTTGAAGCCCCACATCGTAAACTGGCTCTACCACCCGGAATCTCTATCTAAATCTCAGTTAATTGTAGATCGTGATTTAGCCTTCATCACAGCTGAGGTCGAACTTGGATTCATGTATGACGTACTTTACACCAAGCAACCAATTCTCTATAAGCAGTTTGGTCTTATCTGCCGCGCCGTTAGCTTTTCTTGTCTGGTCTCAGTCGTGTGTGGATTTGCTGTTATTTTCGAGAGTGCCTTCTTGATAGACATGTACATCACCTACACTTACGCCTTGTTGATAGGAGTCACCGCCCTAGAAGGTTATCAAATTGTTTTGCAACCCTTTTCGGCATGGGCCATTGTGGTGATGAGCCGTCACCAAGGAAACCGCCTCGTGTTGACAAGGCTCTTGAACTTCTTAGCTGAAAGGTATATGAAGCGGAGAAGATGGTCAAACTCAGTTGGGCAGCTCAACCTGTTGGATCCTCGCCTGTACGATGAGTGGCCATGGTTCATTCGTACAATCCTCAAATGCTTGGGCAAAAAAGCAGAGACCTATAGAAGATATCGGATTCACTCTTCCCCGAAATGTCCCAGCTATCTCAAGGAATTGCTGGTGGAAAATATTGAAAAGTTCAAGGAGATCAGACAACAAAAGCCCTTCACGGAACGCGGCAACTGGACGCTTGAAGCTCACAAACTCAGTGGGGACGGGGAGTGGACCCAGGAAGCCCTTAAAGTGTTGGAAAGAAACATCTCCACAACATTTGACAAGAGCATCATCATTTGGCACATGGCAACAAACATCTGCCTCCGTTCAGAGTCCGATGATTCTCCGAACCGTAAAGGAAGTGAACTGCTGTCCAATTACATGATGTACCTTCTAGCACTGCGACCCTACACATTGTCCCTAACGACCACCGACATCACATTGGAGCATGCTTGCTCCATATTGAAGCCATTTCTCAGGTACAGAGACAGCGATGAGGCCTTGGCGACATTGTCATCAGAAGAGGAGGTGCTCGAACCCTCACCAGATCAGATGGGAACCATAATCACCAGGGAGTGGCACGTGCTGTTGGACGCACAGGAATTGGCTGCGGCACTGAAGGGCAAGGACAACAAGTGGCAGATCATAAGCAGCATTTGGGTGGAGATGTTGTGCTACGCTGCGTATACTTGCCAAGTTTACCATCACACGAAACTGTTGCGGCGAGGCGGAGAGCTTATAACTCATGTATGGCTGCTGTTGATGCATGATACTGATAAGTACACCCACACTCCCAAGACCAAGCCCAACAAAGAAAACGAAGGATAGTCGCAAAGGGAGTCGTGATCCTAGGATCGGTCATGCTCTGCACCCGGTCATAGTATGTGTTTTCTTTTTCTCTCTTTTCCTTCTTGTGAAGCATTCGGCCAAGAGACTTGTCAATGAAGCATAGTGACATATGTATTGGATGTAGATCCTATATATTCAAAGGCTTGTTTTCTTTACACTCCCTTGCCCCTCATTGCTTGGAAAGTAGTTTGTTTTTTGAAACCGGTCTCGACATTGTGGTTTGGTTGTTAACTTATCTACGGTCCGATATACTAGTCGCTGGGCAGGTGACCTTGGAGGGCTGAATTTTTATTTTTTTTCCTTCGGTAGTACTCAGACCACGTACACTATGTTGGGAAACATCTCTCAATGATAACTTGAGCCAAAGTATTTGATAAGCTTACTTAAGTGCTGCGGAAACTTATATCTAAACCATGCAAGTTCTACAGTCATACATAAGGTCATATAAACAAGCATAGGCTCTGCATTTGACCTGACAGTGCAAACTTGGAGTTTCTGGTATAAACCTTATGACCACTGGAGTTTTGAAATTGAAAATAGAGTTCATGGCAATCAAGTATGATATTTCAAGATTATTCGGGCAAAAAATCTCTGCCGAATGAGCACGTTTGTAATAGCTTTTGACTGCTAATTCCAAGTGAGAGTGAGAGGAAACCTATTTGTATACCCAAGTGAGAACTGTACTTAGGGTGGACACGGGGTGTGGAGGCCCCTTTGTAGAAACTTAAATTTATCTTTCATAGTGGCGTAGCTGTACACGAAGTTTTGGTTCTGCACGGCAGCAAATTCTATATGTGCGAGCGCGACATGGCGTGTTTGCACTCTTAGGGGCTATTTGTTTGTGTTCCTGGTCTGTGTTTACGAACACAATTCCTGTTTTTTTGTTCCGAGGAACAAAAAAAGAACATAAATACGTTTGTTTGCATTTTTTTTCCAAATCTATTTTTTTGTTCCCGGGAACAAATTTGAAAAGAAATAAGAAACAAGAAAAACTTGTTTCTTGTTTTCGGAACACTTCCGAGACACAATTTTTCTTTCTCCTATTTTTTTCTTCTCTTTCTTTTCTTTTCTTTTCTTTTTCTTTTTTCTTTGGCCGCTGGAGTGTCACCGGCCCGACGAGGCCAAGCGTCGCCGGCCCTTGGCGAGGCTCAGCCTCGCCTTGGCTGGGCAAGCTCGAGCTCGCCTAGATTCGGCGAGGCCGTGCTCACCTAGCCACGGCAAGGCTCGACCTTGCTGAGGGTCGGCGAGCCTCGCCGTGGATGGGTGAGGCCGCCAGCCCTCGTCGGCCGATCGCCGACCATGGCCGAGGCCGGTAATCAGCCAAAAAGAAGAAAAAATAAAAAATAAAAAAGGAAAAATAAAATAAAAATATTAAAAAATAAAAGAAACAAAAAAATTATACAAGCTTACCAAATGTGTTTTGTTCTTTTTCTATTCTAAGAACAAGTTTACCAAACACATTCTTCTATCCAAAAATTGTTCCCTGGAATAGAAATAATTTTTTTTTTTTAATTTCTGTTCCCTTGAACAATTTTTTAACAGAAATGTTACCAAACGCACCCTTAGCTATACTCGTGGAATTTAGCCGAATGTGTCGCTAGAATTGGAAGAGTGTGAAAATGCTAGTACTATCACCTCTAGAAGGATGAATAGGTGTTAAAAGGAAATTAAGCAAATAAATGTAAAATAAGTAATATTGCAAGCAAAATTTGAGTAAGAGACAAAGTCTAATTAAAAGTGCCACCAAATGTCTGAAGTAAATTTAGACTCAAATAGGGATGGTTTAGAGATTGAGAGGTTCAAAAAAAGATTGCAACAAATGAAGCTGAAAAGAGTTAAAGGAAGAGAAAAATTGCACATAAGATTTTTAGTGGTTCGACTTAGATCAAGCTTATGTTCACTCTCCTACGCTAACAGTCTTTTTGTTGAAATTCACTAAAGTATCAATAAAGAAATATAATGTTTCGAGTGCAAACACTAAGTGGAGGATTTTTTTTTTCTCTCACTAAGTCACTCTTCTTATGTTTATCTCTCTTGAATACAATTTGTAAGCACTGTCATTGAAGAACAAGTAGAAAATTTAGAATTTTAATTTTCACGCACATTCTTAAATGGATTGAATAACCTTCTTAAATAGTCCTCTACGCCTTTCTTGCCGTTGGCATTCTCAAGAGGAATTTTTTTCAATCAATCTGTTGGACAGAATCGATTAAGGAAATTTTGTAGCCGTTTGAAGATTGAGATGAAAATTTGATAATTTTGTTCACCCATACAATCAGAATTTAGGTTTCCATAAGCAGATACTTCCAAAACGAAACTTGTCTTCAAGATTGATTTCATCAATTCGTTATTAATTCCATCAATATATTTATGAAAGGTAAGTGAGATTCTTTGCCAGATATTAAGGATAAATCTCTATAACGTTTGTACTAAATCCTTGTCGTAAGATTTATAATTCTGAGTTTGATTATATCTTCATTCTAGACTTGGTTTCAGCCTAGATCATGTCAGTGTGGGAGAGACTTTTGAAATAAATAGATTTTGACAAAAGTCTGCGATATGACTATAGAAGTCTAGTGTTCTTTAGATTAAGAGTAAGAACAAGAAAGTTTTGTTAACTTCAAAACCTGATAGGAGTTTTTTCAACTAGACGTAGGTACATCTAGGATCACCAATCTGACATATTGGTAGTGATCCTTGGTGGTTCTAAGCTTGTGAGTGCCTCCCTCAAAGAGTCCTTGAGCTTGTAGAGGCTATTGCCTAACTTGATTGAGCTTGAGTTTGAAGATAATAAGGTCAAGTCCTCCTAGGCTTGAATCTGGTGAAGCGAGATCGCCTTAAGCGACAAGGCTAGGATTCAACCCTTAGGTGGTTATGATATGTTTAGAATGATGATTTAGATGAGTTATGGTTGACGATTGTTTGATGTTGCATAATCACCTGTTTTAAAAATTCATAGGCCTATTTTGACTGCTTTGCTTCACATTTTGATATGAGCTAGTAGATGGCCTCATTTGGCTTCGATGTCCTCTAGTGAGTTGAAGTAGGCATCCTGAGCTTTTCATAGACATATTATATGCTTGATCTGGCCATCGTTTGCCTTGCCATATGTCTATTGCAAAATTGAAGTCTGATTTTGAATTGTTGTTGTTTAGTGCAATTGTTCTATTTCACCGACGTTCGTTGTTTGTTAATTTTTCATGATTTTTTGTGCTAAGATTTTCGAGTTTGTGTCTTCATGAAAGTTGTTTATAACACATGGATCTAGAGCATATAAAATCTAGTGAAAATTGATCAGGGTCGGTTGTCCATAAATCGCCCATGCTGCCTTCTGGAAAATCATTTTTCTCACCGAAAGTTCTTTACTAGGCTCGATTGGCAATAAATCGTCCATATTACTTTATGTGAAATTTTTTTTGTTGAGTACCCGACACCTGGAGTGTCAAAACTTATAACGCAAGGACATTTAAGTGTCAAAAGTTAGGAAAGTGACACTTAATTACCAAAATCGGAACAAAATGGATCACTTAAGTGCCACTCCGATGAAAATCGGGCCAAAATAATGATTTGGCGATTTTCCGGCGAAATAAGTGCAAAATGGTATCGTTTTAATGCTAACGTTGTAAAAAATTAATATAAAAATTAATATAATTTAATTTAAAATTAAATTTATTTAAAACATTTAAAAATAAAAATACAAAAATTAAAAATTAAATATATATATTAAAAAAAAAAAGGAATGGGGCGGCCGAGGGCTAAGCCCTCGCCGCCGTCGCCGCCGGGAAGGGCTAGCGACAGAGGGGGGAGGGTCGGCTAGGGTCGCCGCCCCCTTCCTTTTTTTTTTTTTTTTTTAATATATATAAATTTTTTTAATATTTTTATTTTTATTTTTAAATGTTTTAAATAGATTTAGTTTTAAATTTAATTTAATTATTTTTTATATTTTTTTTATCATGTCAGCACCAAAATAATGTTGTTTTTGTATTATCTAGCCACGTCGGTGTGCAAAATGACGCCGTTTTGCACTTATTTCGTCAGAAAATTGTCACGTCGGCATTTTAGCTTGATTTTTGTTGGAGTAGTACTTAAGTGATTCATTTTATTTCGATTTTGGCACTTAAGTGTTACTTTCTAACTTTTGACACTTAAGTATCCCTCTGTGCCAAGTTTTGGCACTTGGGCTGTACTTCCTTCCCTCCTTTTTTTATTTTTATTGACATGGGTTCTCTGATTTTTATAAAATCATGCATTTAGAATCTAGACTCGACACCCATAAATTCTGCTCCTCATATCATGGTCTGTGTTGTGTAAAAGTTTTCGATTGAATGAAACATTAGTTTGATGAGAACTGCCTTCAACTAAGCATGTTTCTATTTGTGAGATTGCTTTTTGACCTTCGTAGGTTTATTGATTTTTATAAAATCGCGCATGCTGAATGTGATGATGCTGTCTTCATGGAGATTGCTTGTGACATAGTGATCTTTATTATGAAAAAGTTTCGGAAAATAAAAAAGGTCATTTGCTTTTTTTTTTTTTTTTTCTGTTCATTCAAAAGTTGTAGGGATTCTGTAAACTCTATTTTTTGAATTTGACCATCGGTAACTTTTGAATTTTATAAATTCTGGTGTTGCAAATTGCAAATTGTGTTCTTCATAAAAGTTGTAGAATACATTTCAAACTTCATTTTGATGTTAATTTCATTTAATTCGAGACTCATTAGGGCATTCAAGTGACCTGATTAGAGTGCCGTTTATTCTGCACCTTTATTGGAAAATATTCAAAACACGAAAGTTGTAGATAATGATCTTAGCTTTCTTTTGACATAAATTCTGTTGAAATTGACGCACATTTGATCGTTCAAGGTACCTAATCAGTCTGTCGATTTATCTGCACTAGAGTTGAGGAATTTATTTTCCAAGAGCATCAAACTTGTTTCAAAATTTCAACAAAGTTGATGTCCTTGTTTACCATCATTCAAAAGATGAAAATTTTCCTTTAAGGACTTGTTTGCAATTAAACAAGACTTATGACCTCGGTTGCATATTCTCAAAGTTCAACCTTTGAATTGCTTTGTTTGTGTTCTATTTAATTGGCCATCTTACACACTTAAACATAGTTGTCTTGAATGAATAAGTGACCTTCCTTGGTTCACTGCCTTTGGTTGATTGCTTGAGGACCAAGTCTTCATGGCATTAATGCATGCCTTTCCTATTATGCATGTGATATCTGGATGTATGGTTCAGGGCTGGTGCATGTTCGAGAGGAAACCAATGGACACACTCAAACTTTAAGTTAGGAGTCATTCGATCTTTACCTCTGCTTATGAGATGGCCAAGTATTGACAACTAAAATCAATCAATTAGTGGTCAAAGGCCGACTTGATATACATGAATTTCAAAGGCCCACCCAAGGCTCATGTTTTGTATCATGAGTTGCTTTGAGTTGCTTTAACTTGTTTGGATTCTTATGATTGTGTTTGGTTACATTGTATGCATGATATGATTTTGAATGCTAGTTTAACGTTAGTTTAGGATTAGAATAGTCCAAAGGCGACCCTTGGAGTAGGTTCCCATGGGGGCATGAAGACAGTGGTATGGTCGATGTCCATTATGATCTTTGTTCATTTGTACCTGTTTATTCCCCAACTCAAATTTCCAATTTGTATTGTATAAATTTACCACCGGCCGTTGCAGCGTGGATGGTAGAGTCTCAGGACTCCACCGTGGAGGTCCAGGTTCGAAGTCCCTGCGAAGCAGGGAGGCTGAAGCACTATGTGGTGACTTACCTGGTGGCATGGGGTGGTGGTTTCACCCATGCTGCCCCCAGGGTTTATTCCCTCTGTACCCCGGGCCTTTCAGGCCATTCGTGTGGTTGGAGTGCGGGGTTCCCTGAGTCATCAAAAAAAAAAAAAAATTCCCGACAAGTTGCAGGTTTACTTTTCTCGCACTTAGATTAATTGTCAACATGCTTTCTTGGGTGCTTATTTCTTCATATTACAACTTCATTTGCTTGTGTGATTTCTTTTATGCTTCAATTAGCTATTTTAGAAATGGCAAAAATAAACCATCCATGTGTGATTATTTGGCATTAAGATTCAAGTTGCATGAAAATGTAAAAAGATTGCTCCACCACCTTAGATAACAACCCAACTTATTAATACCAAAAGAGAACTAGTAGACATCTTCAGTGTAACCCAAGTCCCTTAACTCATGAAATCTCTAATTCCGTAGAAATTAAGAGAGGTCTCCCGACCTTTGATTGGGTTTCTAGTCATCTCCCAACAAAGAGGCTAATGGTGACTCCTAGATAATGCTTTAAGTTTGTCTAAAAACTTAACATGAACTGCTGTCAAGCAAGATATAGATTTGGGAGGACCCGCATTCGTAATTAATGGACTGAGCATGGCCCTCTAACTAGACGTCGCTTTTGAAGCCATCTCTTTTGAGGATGCCTACTTGGACTGTTTTTTTGAGCAAATACCCCTAAATCTACCCGTTAGAGATTTATCTTCCTGCCTTGAAGATTAGGTCATGACATGATTAGTTTTAATTGCAAAAAATGGAAACAATGTCATTTAAAGGTTATATGCCGAACGGACATGCTGGTGAACTATGTAGGACTGAGGAATTAATAAAATATGACAACGTCGAATTTCCAACAACCTAGATTATAGTTAACACTTAAATGCTTTTTATTTATTTATTTAAATAGTGGCACTTTGATTTGGAAAATAAACTTTTGATGCTAAAAGAAGTGTCATACACAACTTTTGATATTTCTAGTATCCTTCTCTCCACATAAGTTTATGGCAAAGCACATTTGGCCCTTCATAGCAGTGAGGTAACATATTCCATCACCTGAGAGAAGGAATAAAATGCTTCTCTTCCATATCTAAGATTGTTTGCTAGTGCAGCTTGGATTAGGTACTCAGATCTTGCTAGGCCTAATTTTCAACTTAAAATAAATGTTTTAATGACAATTTCATTCATACGATATTCATTTGAGGACCTTTTTAGTTGCATTTCTATTTTATAGCAAGAAAAGTTGCTGATGAATTTATTTCCTCAAATTAGGATTTTGTAATTAGCTTTCTAATCGAGACTATAGTATTACATTACTTTCTAAAAATCCGGATATATCCGAATGAAAAATTGAATATGAAAAAGTTAAAATGATCAAAAGAGCCAAAAAAAAAAAAAATGGAAGGAAAATAAAAACTATGGTTTATGTTCCCCACTCGGCAATGCCACCACGGCACTGCTGTGCATAGCTGTCGACACTTGGTGGCCACTGACTTCAAGCGCCCACCAAGCAGTGTTTGTGACTCTCAGGCAATTGGTGGTTGCCTAAGAGCTTTCCAATCTTGATCGCGAGGGCACTTTGGAACACCTCTTATTGTCACTTTGCTTTGGCGATCGCCAGGCGATAGCGACCGCCACATGTTGCAGCCAATCGGAGTCAAACCGGTCTTGGATTGTGGGGGTTGTCTCCGACCATCTCGAAGGGGGCGACCACCATACACGACTGATTGTCGTGGTCGGATGGTACCCACTACATAGTGTTGGGGTTTCATGAATCATGTATAAATAAAATTAACAAAAGAATGCAGCGGAAACAAATATGATATATCTTATATATGACTCTCCGAAAGCGTTGTTCGTGCGTTTTAATAAAAAACTGAATATATAAAAGTGAGTTAAACGAATTACCTCTCGAAGCGCGCTTTATATGAATTGATCCAAATGTTCCACAATTCAAGCCCCACAAGCGTCAGACCTCTAATTCAGGCACACCAACAATGGACGTTGAACAGAAGAGAGAACTTTCGGATATTCACTACTATGATCGTGCTAGCAATCCCGTGGAGACAATCCGTCTTATCCTCTATATATTATAGTCATGGCCCGGATAAGAGAAAACCCTTTTCTTTCTTGCGTCTCTCTTGGAACACACCCACACACACGGTATGTCTCTTTATCTTTCTTGCGAAGACAATAAATATAAAATTGCTGAATTGCTCTCGATTTTAATCCCTTTAATTGCTGCAATTATTGGACGATTTTTCTCCGAACAGCAATGGTTGCTGATCGTGGGAATAGCAATCATTGCTAACCACTCTCGATTTTCAATCCCTTTAATTGCGGCAATTATTGAACGGTTTTTCTCGAATCAACAACGGTTGCTGATCGTGGGAACAGCAATCATTGCTGACCATTTCAACTTTAATTAATTAATTAAATGAATAAATAATTAATTAATCATTTTAGGGCATACATCCAACAATCTCCCACTTGCACTAAAGCCATAAAAAGAACATAATCTTTGTATGTACAAATGGAATACATTAACATGTATCCACTTTGGGCATGCAGGTGCATCATATGCAAGAAGGCCTGTGACTATAATAAAAATTAAATTAAATCTCATTTAATTTAATTTCAAATCGACTCAATTCAATTGTAGTAATTGCAAACACATTTGCAACAATATTTCTCTCTTTTTCCACGTCATCCTTATTGTTTATGGTGTGTAACATCCCTAGGTTCATCACTAAACTGGTAGTAGGACTTGTACTAACACATTAGTACTCCCAATAGAATTAATTGTCACGATTAATCTTTGGGTCCTACAAGCCATGATTAACATCTAACAATATGTCATGACTACCCAGATAGTGTAAATACTTTAAGAATATAATGAACCTGTCAACTTTGGCTACAGTGTAATTCAATCCCTTTGTCTTACTATGTCCCGATCAAACAAAGACCATGGAATATTTGTCAAGTCACCAATTTGATCATATGCACAAATCTAATTGACATGCATTTTATTCGAGACATAAACAATTTATTCTCGGTTACAACCTTGGCTAAGGATTTCAATGCAGTGTCACAATTAGATTGCATAGGACATCATTATTATACCTTGCATGTAACAAGGAGACAGATTCCATATTGCGCACACATGCAACTTTGTATATGAACAAACTATGACCATCAGGTACAAAGACGGATCAACGACTTGGCATTACGTGCACTTGTGAACCATAGTTGTTCGATACACCAGTTAACATTGTGCCTCAGGTCTAAGGACTATTTACACAAGATCAAAGCATGAACAATTAGACATTGACCACACTAAAAGCTTCCATGTCACTAATCGTTCCATATGCATCACGTTCAGTGAACTTGTCTAATACAAACACTTGTGTTCTTAACTCAGGCATCACAATACCTAATGACTTGTGACTCATCATCCCCTTAAGTATCCAATACTTAATGGTGAAGTTATGAACACACCGGTCTCAATAGGATTATTAATATCCACTCAATAATCCATCGACCGGGAACAATTTAAAGATTCAGTCTAACTATGAACCCGTTACAAATATTCCTGACGTCTCAAGAATAGGTCTAGTTGCAACTGATTTTATGGAATCATTCATAAAAAATAAAAAATAAAATGGACAAATGAATGAATACATCATTGCCATTAATTAAATAATACTAATGAAAATACAACTAAAATCCCTAATATGTAACTATTACATAGCAGCTTTAGGGAATACATCCAACAATCTTCTACTTGCACTAAAGCCAACTTGCCTGGTACCTCAAACCCATTTTGTCAATATGTCTTTCAAAAGAAGGCGAGGTAAGGCCTTAGTTAAGGAATCTGCCACGTTTTCTCGCTGAGGCAATTTTCGCAAGGCGATATCACCTCTCCCAACAATTTCTCTGATGAGATGGAAGCGTCTCTCAATGTGCTTGGACTTTTGGTGAGACCTTGGTTCCTTGGCTTGAGCTATTGCTCCATTGTTGTCACAAAACAATGTAATCGATTGCTCAATTGAAGGAACGACTCCAAGTTCAGAAATAAACTTCTTCATCCAAGCGGCTTCCTTTGCTGCTTCAGAAGTAGCTACATACTCTGTCTCAGTGGTGGAATCAGCAGTTATGCTTTGTTTTGAACTTTTCTAACTAACTGCGCCACCATTGAATGTAAAGACAAACCCAGATTTAGACTTATAATCATTAGGATCCGATTGAAAATCGGAATAAGTATATGCTACAACTTTAAATTCTCCTTCTCCATATATCAAGAATAAATCTTTAGTCCTTCGTAAGTACTTAAGAATATTCTTGACTGCTATCCAGTGCTCTTCTCCTAAATTAGACTGGTATCTGCTAGTAATACTTATAGCATGCGCAATATCAGGTCTAGTACATAGCATAGCATACATTATGCTTCCAATAGCGGATGCATATGGTATCTTCGCCATCCGCTCTCTTTCTTCACGAGTGTTGGGACACATCTCCTTAGAAAGACGGATCTCTTGCCTAAAAGGCAATAATCCTTTCTTGGAACATTGCATGTTAAAACATGTTAACACTTTGTCTATGTACGTTGACTGTGAGAGGCCAATCAATTGTCTTGATCTATCTTTATAGATCTTGATACCTAAAATATAGGTTGCCTCTCCTAAATCTTTCATGGATAATTTATGTGACAAGAATAGTTTTATTGATGATATCATCGGTACATCATTCCCAATCAAGAGTATATCATCGACATACAAAACTAGAAATGCAATTACACTCCCACTGATCTTCTTGTATAAACAAGGTTCATCCGGATTTTTTATGAAGCCAAACGATTTGACTACCTCATCAAAACGGATGTTCCAACTTCTGGAGGCTTTTTTGAGTCCATAAATGGATCTATTAAGCTTACACACCTTCCAATTTTCACTATTGGATTCAAAATCTCGTGGCTGTTCCATATAGATGTCCTCATCAAGAAAACCATTTAGAAAAGCATCCATCTGGAATATCTCATAATTAAGGTGTGCGGCTATAGCCAACATAATCCGAATGAATTTTAGCATGGCCACAGGTGAGAAAGTTTCGTCATAGTCAATTCTTTCTTTTTGACGATAGCCTTTCACCACCAGCCGTGCTTTGTAAGTTCCAATTTGACCTTCAGCATTCATCTTCCTCTTGAAGATCCATTTATAGCCAATTGGTATAATACCATCAGGCAGGTCAATTAAGGTCCAAACCTCATTAGAATACATTGAATCCATTTCGAATTTCATGGCTTCTAGTCATTTACCAGAATCGATGTCTGACATCTCCCCATAGGTTTTAGGATCACCAGGTTGATCACTATCATTCACAATGAATAAAGGTTCAATATGATCAACCGAGTGTCTATAACGAGCAGGTGGGCGAGATGTTCTCGCACTTCTCCTAAGAGGTTGTGTATCAGAAGCTCCCACTGAATCAGAGATTAGTATCTAAACTCAATTATTTGGTACTTCATTATTTTCTTCTTGTAAGACTATTTTCCGCCCAGCACCACCTTCTTGGATGAACTGATTCTCCAGAAAAGAAGCGTGCTTGCTCATCAAAATTCTTTGGTCTGAATGAAAATAGAAATAATATCCAAGAGTTTCCTTTGGATATCCAATGAAGCGACCTTGTTCAGATCTTGCCTCCAATTTGTCCATTTTCAGCTTTTTCACGAAAGCTAGACAACCCCAAATCTTAATATGATTCAAACTAGGTTTCCTACTATGCCATATCTCATAGGGCGTAGTTAGAACAGATTTGAATGGCACTCTGTTCAGTATATATACAGCTGTTTCAAGGGCATATCCCCAAAGGGATATTGGCAAATCGGTGTAACTCATCATAGATCGCACTATATCTAATAAAGTACGATTTCTTTGTTCAGATACACCATTATGTTATGGAGTTCCAGGAGGTGTCTATTGTGATAAAATGCCATTCTCTTTAAGACAGTCCAAGAATTCAGTACTAAGGTATTCACCTTCTCAATCTGATCGAAGAGCCTTAATATATTTTTCTGTTTGTTTCTCAACTTCAGCCTTGAATTCCTTGAACTTTTCAAAGGATTCAGATTTATACTTCATGAGGTATAAATAACCATACCGTGACTGATCATCGATGAAGATAATGAAGTAATTATAACCACCTCTAGCAGTTTCATTAATTGGTCCACATACATCTGTATGTATTAATCCTAATATGTCAGCAGCTCGCGCACTTTGTCCCACAAATGGCGCTTTGGTCATTTTTCCTAGAAGACATGCCTCACAAGTCGAGTATGACTTAAAATTTGATGAATCAATATACCCATCATTACTTAACTTGTTAATTCTGTCTTCTCCAATATGACCTAATCAGAGATGCCAAACATACTTTTTATTTTGACCATCTCTAGGTCGTTTATTAGTTATGGCATTTATATCAATTCTATTTTGCTTATTGACATCGGTAATCGCATTACCGGACATTGTAATGGTATAAAGATTATTGGTTAATAAGCTAGAACCAACACATCTTCTATTATGATAAATAGAACATACATCATCTACAATAGAAAATTCATAATTCTCTTTACCCAAATGAGGTATAGAGATGATGTTCCTAATAGCATTCTTATAATGCAAACAGTTCTTTAAAATACATGTCTAGAAGGCAAACATAAACTAAAAGTCCCTACAGCTAACGCAGCAACTCTTGCTCCATTGGCAAATATCAGGACAATCTCATTTCGCCCTAGCATCCTGCTTATTTCCAGATTCTGTAAAGACATACAAATATGTGAAGTTGCAGTAGAATCTAGAACCCATAAGCTAGATTCAACACTAACCATAAGATTAGTTTCAATAAGCATAGACACCATACCTTCATAAGGTTGGTCCTTGGGCTTGACCTTCAAGCTCGCGAGGTACTTCCTGCAGTTCCTCCTCCAGTGCCCCTTGACACTACAGTAATGACATTTCCCTTTATCAATCTTGGGTTTTGGTTGCACAACAGGTTTGGCAGGCCTCTTCCATTTATTTTTCTTTAAGAAAGTCTTACCCTTTGAAGAAGAAGCCTTAGCCATAGCCACTACATTTGGTCTTGTGTTGTGCATTTCCTTCTCATAAACTACCAGCATGGTATGTAACTCAGCGAGAGTTTTCTCCATCTTATGCATGTGGAAGTTTTGGACAAAACCAGAGAAGGAATCGGGTAAAGATTGGAGGATCAAATCCACAGCTAACTCGTTGTCCATAACGAGATTCAGCCTAGCCAATTCTTCAATGTGCCAAATCATTTTCAAAGCATGATCATTAACTAATGATCCTTTAGCCATCCTCATACGGTACAATGCCTTAGATATCTCATATCTAGAGGTTCGACCATTCTCATCAAAGTACTCCTTTAAGTGAAAAATGATCGACGTAGCATCTTCCATAGATTCATACTTCTTTTGTAATTCATTATTCATCGAAGCAAGCATATATGACCTAACTTTTAAGTCATCATCACGCCACTTATCATAAGTGACACGCTCCTCTTGGGTCCCACCCTCAGAAAAGGAGGTTGGCATATTTTCATCAAGCACATACCCAATTTTTTCTAAATTGAGAACAATTCTCAAATTCCTTACCCAGTCAGTGAAATTGGGTCCAGTCAAACAATTCTTGTCGAGTATGGAAGCGAGTGGGTTTGTGGTCACCGTTTTCAGAGTAATAATATATCTGTTGCAGAAAATAAATTGTTACACGTCGTATCTTTCATAATAACTATTTCATTTTGTCCTTTAAATGAAATAGATCCTCCCACTAAATTTATATTCGAATCCCATACTCCTTAAGATGGGAAGTGGTAATCTTTGTTGGGTAAAGATTACTAGTGGGGATTGGAGTCCCACTAGCCCAAAGCCCACTTCACCTAACAGTTATTAATGTTATATGAACTTAGTGAGTGAACCAACTTGTTCAACGCATCATATGCGATTCCCAATCATAACTTCAGCCTCTAGACTATGAAAGCCTCACCTAACAGTTATTGGCATCATGATCATAGTTAAGTCTAGCCCATCATCTCATGCAAGTATTGAAAACACAAACGATTTTCTCACTTGACAGTTATTAGAAATCATTTGTCTCCAACCTCATAGCATCACATGCATAATGGAGTGGTCCAATATTATGAATGGTAATTAACCCCTATGTATCCATAACCGGTTAGTTAACCACTATAATATTGGATCAAACCATGACGATGGAAGGCCACGAGTCCAAAACCCGTTTCGACTTAATATTATTAATAAGGAGATTTTGGTCGTCATTAAACGGTCTCACTTTGCACATTAACCAATTTAACATGCATGATAACATAAACACAATAAATAAATAGATATCACATAAACATCTATCCTACGTGGTGATCATGGAATTATGGTTTAATGGGTCTCGAGCCAAAAAGACCCATTTAGCCATTTTAATGTTTTAATAATATGGACCTGCTCTTTGCTTTTTCTTCAATCTTTGAACTCTTCAAAGACCGGGCCCATAGAGCTCACCGGCTTAATGGGTCCTCCAATGGCTCCTCTCTCGTAGCATTTACATCAACAATTGATATGCTAAAATTACATTACTGAAAAATTAAAATAAAATAAAACGAAGGACACAGCCTCCATTTAATAATTACATCCCCAAAAAAATGAATACCTATTGATAATTCTATAAAAATAGAGTTATTTTACCTATTTTAGGCAACAATTAATGCAATATTTTAGAGCAAATATTTGGATTTCCTTCTGATTATTTGAATTTTCCTTATTTATACAGAATAATGAGATATTGAGGAGATAAGGAAAAGAATTGCAACTATCAGGAATTCAAATACAAGCAGCAGTGGAAGATGGATATCAAATCAGGAAATTCTTGATTTTGTTCCCTAATGTTATCTGCAAGCGTTGGGAGATTGATATTTTGGATCTCCTATAAATAGAAAAGAGAGAGTAGCTAGGTTTTAAAGGGGGGTTAGATCGTTTTTCATTCTTCTAAGGAGAGTTTTTCAAGTGTTTTGAAGAGAATACAAAAGTGGTGACAGAATTCTTGTTCTTTGATTCAAGATGCTGAGTTTAATTTTTATTTTTACTTTTTCTTCTACTATGTTCTAATTTTCTTTTGTTAGGGCTACGATGTAGCCTAACCATGATGATGTGAATTTCATGATTTATGTTTTATAATTTATTTCATTCATGTGAGTTATATATTATTGCGTATAATGCTTTTGAGTGACTGGCCACCACTTGAATGATCTGATGTGCATGTTTGAGATTGAGAAGTGATAATATGCAGTTGCTCATTATAATGTATAACCATGAATTAAACGTGGATAGAAATATACCGCGTTATTTGTGTAGCTTTTGGTGATAAAGTGATCCAAAAGATTCATTGTAAGTCGGGAATATTCATAGTTTTTAATGCACTCATGTTTATTTTAATTCACATAGAGATATAGTGGATTAATAAGCTGAGTAGGTTTGCTATACCTAGAGATAGGATAGTAAATAGGTTAGGAAATTCCGCTATCACATGTTTGATATCGTTCTTGTTTTCATAATAATCTGAAATTCGTATCTAGTGGTTATGGTGAAATCGGATGCTCTAACATATTTATCTGATCGATTTACTGCATTTAGTCTACAATTGTCGTTTTTAATTTATTCTTAATTATATTTTGATTTGTTAGATAAATTTTAGAATTAGTCTATTTTAGTATTTAATTGGTTTATTAATCATCGATCTTCATGGGACGATACTTTTTCTCATCATTATATTACTTGTTCGACACGTGCACTTGCGTTTAGAATTTCACGAACAAGTTTTTGGCGCCGTTGCCGGGGATCGTTTGTTTAATACTAATTAATATTGATACCAAATAATTCTAAGTTTAATCTAGCTTTGGTTTTGTTTTATTTTTCAGGGTGTACGTCGGTTTATGACACGTAGCCAACAAGGGAAACTTGTTGAGCTTGATCCAGAAATTGCGCGTACATTCAAAAGGCGACTGAGAGAACAGAGAAATCACGCTAAGAAGATGGCAGATGGTGAGAATGAAAATCCACGTATACTCTTAAAAGATTATGCTGCGCCAACAATTCAAGGAACCACATCAAGTATCAGAAGACCTGCAATTCAAACAAACAATTTTGAGATCAAGCCATCACTCATTCAGATGCTTCAACAATCAGTGCAATTTAGCGGGCTACCAAGCGATGATCCAAACACTCACATCGATTCTTTTCTTGAAATCTGTGACACCATTAAATATAATGGAGTTACAGATGATGCTATTAGATTGAGATTATTTCCATTATCTCTTAGAGACAAAGCTAAGAGTTGGCTTTCTTCTCTTCCTGCAGGATCAATCACTACATGGAATGATATGGCTCAGAAATTTCTTAGTAAGTTCTTTCCACCTCGCAAAGTCTGCGAAGATGCGTAACGATATTACTAATTTTATGCAGATGGATAATGAATCATTATATGAAGCATGGGAAAGATTCAAAGAATTTCTTAGGAGATGTCCACATCATGGACTACCTGTATGGATGCAGGTACAAACTTTTTATAATGGCTCTAGTGCAAATCTCCGTTCTATGATTGATGCAGCTGCAGGAGGAACTCTAAATAATAAAACACCAGAAGAAGCCTACAACTTATTAGAGGAGATGGCGTCCAATAGTTATCGGTGGCCTGCGAGAGATTACCAATGCGAAAAGTTAATGGAGTTCATGAAGTGGATGCTTTTGCTGCAATTGCTGCACAATTTGAAGCACTCAACAAAAAGCTAGATAATATGAGTGTTTCAGCCATGAAAAGTCAGACATTGACATGTGATTTTTGTGGTGGAGGACATGCTAGCACAGAATGTCAGGTAGGTAATACTTTTAAACAATCTAGTGAAAGTTCTAACTTTGTTGGAAATTTTAACAGGTCACAAAATAATCCCTATTCCAACACGTACAATCCGGGATGGCGCAATCATCCAAATTTTTCATGGAATAATCAGAATGTGACAAGACCACCGGGATTCAAACAATTAGAGGAGACAAAGTCAAATTTGGAAGATATAGTCACCAAACTTGCTAATACGACTCATGACTTCATCAAAAGCACGGATGTGAGATTTCAAAATCAAGAGGCTTCAATCAGAAATCTGGAGATGCAAGTTGGTCAGTTAGCAAGCATGATGTCAGGGAGACAACAGGGTTCTTTGCCGAGCAACACCGAGACAAATCCAATTGAAAACATAAAGGCTATTACCTTGAGAAGTGGTAAACAAGTTGGAGAAGAAGAGATTGTCAAAGACAAGGAAGAGGTGATCAATAAACAAGCAAAGGAGACAAGCAAGAGTAAACTTTTTCCAGATAATCCCAAGCCATATGTGCCGCCAATTCCATTCCCTCAGCGACTCCAGTAGCACAAAATAGATAAGCAATTTTCTAAATTTCTTGATGTATTTAAAAATTACACATTAACATTCATTTTGCAGATGCTTTAGCGCAAATGCCTAGTTATGCAAAATTTTTGAAGGAAATTTTGGCAAACAAAAGGAAACTGGAGGATTATGAAACCGTGAAGTTAAATGAGGAGTGTTCAGCCATCCTACAAAACAAATTGCCTCCGAAATTAAAAGATCCAGGGAGTTTTACTATTCCTTGCACTATTGGAGATTCCTACTTTGAAAAAGCATTATGTGATTTAGGTGCAAGTATTAATCGATGCCTTATTCTGTTTTTAAGAAATTAGGATTGGGCGAGGTAAAAGAAACCACAAAGTGTCACTTCAACTAGCTGATCGATCAATTAAATATCCGAGAGGTATTGTGGAAGATGTTTTGGTAAAAGTTGACAAATTCATCTTTCCTGCAGATTTCATAGTTCTTGACATGGAGGAAGATTTTGAGGTACCACTTATCTTAGGTCGACCTTTTCTAGCAACAGGAAGAGCTCTTATTGATGTACAACAAGGAAAGTTGATTCTTAGAGTTCAAGATGATCTTGTTTCATTTAATGTTTTTAAAGCAATGAAATATCCATCGATGATAATTCTTGTTTTAGAGTTGAGACAGTTGACAAGTTGGTGAATAAGGTTTTTCAAGAAAATATTTTTAAAGATCCACTTGAAGTATGTCTGATTCAACCAATGGAAAAAGATATTCAGAATGAGGAGATAAAGGAGCACACAAATTTCATGGACGCAATTCCATCATATTCAAGGCAAAAGGCAATTAAATTCGAAGAGTTAGGACAACACATTACAAAGCCTAAACCATCAATTGAAAAGCCTCCAATTCTTGAACTCAAACCCTTACCTTCTCATTTGAAATATGCTTATTTAGATGGAGTTTCTTCTTTATCGGTAATTATATCTTCTTCTTTGAGAGATTTGATGGAGGAGAAATTGCTCAGAGTATTAAGAGAGCATAAAGGTGCAATTGGATGGAAAATAGCTGATATCAAGGGAATTAGTCCTTCAATTTGCATGCACAAAATTTTGATGGAGGAACAATATAAACTCGCTATCCAACCTCAGAGGCGTTTGAACCCGAAGATGCAAGAAGTAGTAAAAGCTGAGGTAATTAAGCTACTTGATGCGGTATCATCTATCCTATCTCGATAGTTCTTGGGTAAGTCCTGTACAAGTTGTGCCAAAGAAAGGTGGTATGACTGTTCAGAAAAACGATAACAATGAATTGATTCCAACTAGAACAGTTACTGGGTGGCGTGTATGTATGGATTATAGAAAATTGAATGATGCCACTAGAAAAGATCACTTTCCTTTAGCATTTATTGATCAAATGTTAGAAAGACTTGCAGGACATGAGTTTTATTGCTTTCTTGATGGATATTCAGGGTATAATCAGATTCCTATTGCACCGTAAGATCAAGAGAAAACTACTTTCACTTGTCCCTATGGTACTTTTGCTTTTAGAAGAATGCCCTTTGGTCTTTGTAATGCACCAGCTACTTTTCAGAGATGCATGATGGCTATTTTTTCTGATATGGTTGAAAAATATATTGAGATTTTCATGGATGATTTTTCCGTTTTTGGCTTATCATTTGATTCTTGTTTAAATAATTTGGCTTTGGTCTTACAAAGATGTGAGGAGACTAACCTTGTTTTGAATTGGGAGAAGTGTCACTTTATGGTGCAAGAAGGAATAGTGCTCGGGCATAAAATTTCTCAAAACGGAATAGAAGTTGATCGAGCTAAAGTGGAGGTCATTGCAAAATTGCCTCCGCCAACATCGTGAAACTTGTCGAGGATTTTTGGGACATGCAGGATTTTACAGGCGATTTATAAAAGATTTTTCCAAAATTGCTAAACCTCTTTCTAATCTTTTAGAAAAAGATGCTCCTTTTAATTTTTCTGTTGAATGCATGCAGGCTTTTAAAACTTTAAAGGAGAAGTTAATATCAGCACCAATTATGGCGGCACCAAATTGGGATTTACCTTTTGAGCTGATGTGTGATGCTAGCGATTCTGCGGTAGGAGCTGTTTTGGGACAAAGGAAGAGTAAAATTTTTCGAACCATATACTATGCCAGTCGAATCTTGTCAGGTGCACAATTGAATTATTCAACAACAGAAAAGGAACTTTTGGCGGTAGTTTTTGCTTTTGATAAATTTCGTTCTTATTTAATTGGCTCAAAAGTTATAGTTTATTCGACCACTCGCTCTTAAGTATTCGCTAGAAAAGAAAGAATCAAAACCCGGGTTGATCAGGTGGATTCTTTTTACTGCAAAAATTTGATTTGGAAATCAAAGATAAGAAGGGGACTGAAAATCTAATTGCATACCACTTATCAAGAATTCCAAATTCAAAGAAAGAGGTAAGACCAATTTCGGAAGAGTTCCCCGATGAGAAAATGTTTTCCATTAAGTCCACAAAAATTCCTTGGTACGCAGACTTTGTAAATTATTTGGTAAGTAATGTTCTTCCTCCTGAATTATCATATCAACAGAAGAAGAAAAATTCTTTTCGATGTTAAAAATTATTTTTGGGAAGAACATTTCTTGTTTAAAGTATGTGCAGACCAAGTCATAAGGAGATGTGTTCCAGACGAAGAGAAGGTAAACATTTTACATCATTGTCATGATGGAGAGATAGGTGGCCATTTTGGTGCCACCAAAACTGCAGCTAAGATTTTGCAATCTGGATTTTATTGGCCTACACTTTTTAAAGATGCATACTCCTATGTAGCTTCATGTGATAGATGTCGAGAACTGGAAATATTTCAAGAAAAATGAGATGCCTTTAAACAACATTATTGTGTGTGAATTATTTGATGTTTGGGGTATTGATTTCATGGGACCCTTTACACCTTCTTATGGAAATTTATACATTTTAGTGGCTGTGGAGTATGTGTCTAAGTGGGTAGAAGCTGTAGCATTGCTAACTAATAATGCTAAGGTTGTGGTCAAATTTTTGAAGAAAAATATTTTTACCCGATTCGGCACTCCTAAGGCAATCATAAGTGATAGGGGGACACATTTTTACAACAAACAATTTGAAGCACTTTTGAATAAGTATGGAGTCACACATAAGGTTGCAACTCCTTATCATCCTCGACTAGTGGTCAAGTAGAGATTTCAAATAGGGAAATCAAGAGAATTTTAGAAAAATATTGAATGCCTCTAGGAAAGATTGGTCAATAAAACTTGATGATGCACTTTGGGCCTATAGGACAGCGTTCAAAACTCCAATTGGGATGTCTCCTTTTAGGCTAGTGTTTGAAAAGCTTGTCACTTACCAGTGGAATTAGAGCATAAAGCATATTGGGCATTGAAATTTCTGAATTTTGACATGCATCTGCAGGTGAAGAAAGATTATTGCAACGAATGAATTGGAAGAATTTCGCAATGAGGCCTATGAAAATTCTAAGTTGTACAAGGAGCGTACAAAAAGATGGCATGACAAGCACATATTCAGAAGAGAGTTTCAAATTGGTCAAAAAGTCTTACTTTATAACTCTCGTCTTAAACTTTTTCCAGGAAAGTTGCGGTCTCGATGGTCTGGTCCTTTTACAGTTACACAGGTATTCCCATATGGAACAATTGAAGTTGCGCATGACACTGAGGGCACATTCAAAGTGAACAGTCAACGTTTGAAGCCTTACTTAGAAGGTGGTTACAACAAGCAGAAGACCACCATTGAACTTCATCCTCTAGAATAGCGACGTCTGAGATAGTTTGGCTGAAAACTATAAAGCAAGCGCTTCTTGAGAGGCAACCCAAGCATTTTAATTTTGCTATTTTTTATTTATTTATTGTTAAGTTTATGTTTTGCGAAAAAGAAAAAAAGATTAATTTTTCTCTGTTTTATCCAGGTTAACCTTTTAGGGAGCACCTTTCAAGAGTTTAATCATCAAGGTCATCTATAGACTTATCCTACAACCAGGGGAGTTTTCTTATTCCTCTTTCTATTTTTTGCATTGAGGACACTGCTTTATTCAAGTTTGGGGGGGAGATAAAAAAATTTTGGCTAAATCTATTTTTTTATCATGATTGCTGTCCTAATTGTGAATTTTTTTGCGATTCTTAGGAAAACTTAAATTTTATTTAAACTTGCAATTGATGTGTGAGTTAATCTTAATTCTGATTATGTTGATCCACTTACTGAGCACTAAAAGTCCTTAATTTTTGAATTGTGTGTAAATTTAGAGAACATTCATGTGAAGTATGTGATTTTCTTAAATTTCACCCAAATCTTAGAATTTGTTTGATTTTCTCTTGAGGCGAAATCCTAAGCTAAATCTAACTGAGAAAATGATCTAGGCAATTTTTGGATCGATTGAGCCTTTCAAGCTAACCTTGTTTATTTATCCCTAGTCACCCCGTTGAGCCTTAATTATTACCCAATTTTTCATTGGCACCCATATATATTTAGCCTAGCCATTATCAAATTATATCCTTATCCCATGCCCTATGAACACGTTGATTTTCTTTTGGGATAAAAAAAATTATTTGAGCTTGATAGAAATTTGGGAGGAACGATGAAGTATGAAAAAAAAAAAAGTGATTGCTATGGTTGTTGGGGTGTATAAAAAAAAATTGCTTTTATGGTTCCCTATCCAACTTTCAATTGAGTGAGCCTTTTGGATACTCAATGAGTTGGAAATTTTCATGTTATATTAGGAGGGACTTTGGGAGAAACTCCACCATAAAGCAATTCAAAAAAAAAAAAAAAAAAAAAAACAGAGAGAGAAAAGAAAAAGAAGAAAAAAAAAAGAATGGTGATATACGGTGGCAGAAAAATCTTGAAGGAGTGAAATTGGATAGTGACATTGGCTCTAATTAGATCCTAGAAATCAATGTATTGATGAGTGATTTGAGCTTAAAATTTCCATTATCTCACCTTTAGGCCAGCCTTACATTACAACCCGAGAAAAGTCCTATTGATTTTTAGTTGGATGATTAGCTTACATTAGTGGAGAGAGGAATGAAAAGCAAACCTATGAGATTTGGTCATAATTATTGAGAATTTTTGAGAGGTTACATGTTAATGTGAATTTATCTGGATTGCATATGATTCGAAAAAGATGAGGACTCTCACACACACACTTGGATTATATAGTTAGAATTGGTCTTAACTTATAAATCAATTTCAATGTTTGGATGAAATTTGTGTTTTTCTTTGAATTGTGAATTTGAGCAATTATGGAAATATGTCATGGAGGAGGTTGCTAGCTTGATTATGTGTTATGTCTTGATTTTACTCGAGGACTAGCAAAATGTTAAGTTTGGGGGTTTGATAATTCTATAAAAATAGAGTTATTTTACCTATTTTAGGCAACAATTAATGCAATATTTTAGAGCAAATATTTGGATTTCCTTCTGATTATTTGAATTTTCCTTATTTATGCAAAATAATGAGATATTGAGGAGATAAGGAAAAGAATTGCAACTATCAGGAATTCAAATACAAGCAGCAGTGGAAGATGGATATCAAATCAGGAAATTCTTGATTTTGTTCCCTAGTGTTATCTGCAAGCGTTGGGAGATTGATATTTTGGATCTCCTATAAATAGAAAAGAGAGAGTAGCTAGGTTTTAAGGGGGGGTTAGATCGTTTTTCATTCTTCTAAGGAGAGTTTTTCAAGTGTTTTGAAGAGAATACAAAAGTGGTGACAGAATTCTTGTTCTTTGATTCAAGATGCTGAGTTTAATTTTTATTTTTACTTTTTCTTCTACTATGTTCTAATTTTCTTTTGTTAGGCTACGATGTAGCCTAACCATGATGATGTGAATTTCATGATTTTTATGTTTTATAATTTATTTCATTCATGTGAGTTATATATTATTGCGTTTAATGCTTTTGAGTGACTGGCCACCACTTGAATGATCGATGTGCATGTTTGAGACGAGAAGTGATAATATGCAATTGCTCATTATAATGTATAACCATGAATTAAACGTGGATAGAAATATACCGCGTTATTTGTGTAGCTTTCGGTGATAATGTGATCCAAAAGACTCATTGTAAGCTGGGAATATTAATAGTTTTTAATGCACTCATGTTTATTTTAATTCACATAGAGATATAGTGGATTAATAAGCTGAGTAGGTTTGCTATACCTAGAGATAGGATAGTAAATAGGTTAGGAAATTCCGCTATCACATGTTTGATATCGTTCTTGTTTTCATAATAATCTGAAATTCGTATCTAGTGGTTATGGTGAAATCGGATGCTCTAACATATTTATCTGATCGATTTACTGCATTTAGTCTACAATTGTCGTTTTTAATTTATTCTTAATTATATTTTGATTTGTTAGATAAATTTTAGAATTAGTCTATTTTAGTATTTAATTGGTTTATTAATCATCGATCTTCGTGGGACGATACTTTTTCTCATTATTATATTACTTGTTCGGCACGTGCACTTGCGTTTAGAATTTCACGAACACCTATAATCATCATACATTCATCCATACAATAATCATCATGATTAGGGATTTTTCCATGATCACCACCCTTTTTTACGAGCCATAAATTCAAAATTTAAAACTCCGGAAGACATATATAAAATTCTACATTTAATCAAATTTAAAGTCGAACAACGCAAACCACGTCAAGAAATCAAAGTCGATGAAACAAATTTCACGAGCGTGATTTCGAACGGAAGTTGCGTTGTTAACTTTAAATTCACAATCACAAAACATTCACATAATATAAACACAAAGTATAACAAGTTATGGATTTTTGATTCAAAATTGATTTAGTTCCAATCTTTGCTTAGTTGATCAAATTTATCATATAAAGTAATCAACTTCTATAGGTCACATAAGAGCAAGAGAACCAATTCTCTTAACAAAAATAAATTGGCCATTAGAACGCAAAAAATTCTTTGAACCATAAATCAATTGAACGCGCGAAGAACGCCTAAGGTTGGCTTTGATACCATTGTTGGGGTTTCATGAATCATGTATAGATAAAATTAATAAAAGAACGCAACGGAAACAAATATAATATATCTTATACATGACTCTCCAAAGGTGTTGTTCGTGCGTTTTAATCAAAAACTGAATATATAAAAGTGAGTTAAACGAATTACCTCTCGAAGCGCGTTTTATACGAATTGATTTAGATGTTCCACAGTTCAAGCCCCACAAGCGTCGGACCTCTAGTTCAGACACACCAACAATGGACGTTGAACAGAAGAGAGAACTTTCGAATATTCACCACTATGATCGTGCTAGCAATCCCATGGAGACAATCCGTCTTATCCTCTATGTATTATAGTCACGGCCCGGATGAGAGAAAACCCTTTTCTTTCTTGCGTCTCTCTTGGAACACACCCACACACACGGTATGTCTCTTTATCTTTCTTGCGAAGACAATAAATATAAAACTGCTGAATTGCTCTCGATTTTAATCCCTTTAATTGCTGCAATTATTGGACGGTTTTTCTCGGAATAGCAACGGTTGCTGATCGTGGGAACAGCAATCATTGCTGACCACTCTCGATTTTTAATCCCTTTAATTGCGGCAATTATTGGACGGTTTTTCTCAGATCAACAACGGTTGCTAATTGTGGGAACAGCAGTCATTGCTAACCATTTCAACTTTAATTAATTAATTAAATGAATAAATAATTAATTAATCATTTTAGGGTATACATCCAACACATAGGTCGTCATTGTTGAAGTAAACAACGACCACAGCGGGGGTGGTTATTCTGTGTACGCAGTAAAATAGGATTTTTTTTATAAGTTATTTTATGATTTTGTATCGTGTATATAATCGTAATCTAGGTTATATCAATCACCTACCAAACAAGATATACGATTTAATGAATTTTCTCACATTTCTTTTGTTATCCTATCCTATCTCAATCTTAATCCTTGTCTAGTTGATTGTCTTGAAATTTTAAATAACTCTTGGATAAAAAAATCCTAACTCCCTCTGAGAATTGATAGTAAAAAATAGATGGATTCTTGGCTCATGCTATCGATGGAGAAAAATTGTCCAATCAATCATAGACTTATTTTATAAATGTTAATTCATTCATAAATTTTTCAATTTTCCTAATTAAGTCCTAAGCCTTACTGCAATTTCCAATGTAGTCCATTGAATCAATTTTCACTGAAAATCACTAACATAGCGAAGTACTTTGTAGGACAGCTAGTGATGATTGGATCGCATGTCAGCGGATTTCGGTGAAAATTGGCGAAAGTAATTGTCTTCCATATCTTGAGTTTGTCAGCTAATGCAGCTTTAATGCTGATTACATCAGCAACTACCGGATGAATTCCTAAACAGGATTTTTGTACTACTCTCTAGAAACTTGCCTAAAAAAGGCCCAAGAGGATGCAAATGATTCACCATTGGAAAATATTTTTCTCACTGTCAATAACATATTTCACATGTGGTTTCAACAAGCCTCTCAACTTCATCATTTTTCTCCAAGTATAAGTACTGTCTTGCTTAATACCAGCAGCCCAAACACTCAATTTTCTCCAAGAGAAAGCATTTTGTCCAGACCATGGACAGAGAGCCTGATTGCAATATGAGGTGCTATAAAGAGTTCAGCACATCTTCTGGTAATAATACAGAAATTAAATTAGATATTTAATTAAGATATCGATAGGATTTAACTATATGTAATTTTTTGATTTACAGAGGAAATTTTGATAATCGCTTAGAAATAACTGAAACTCATTATAATCTTTTTTTTTTTATTAAGTAGAGTGAAGATGAGAGACGACAGATGTATAAGTAGGCTGATTGGTTGAAGCCCCCTCAAATTCACTGAATAGCCGAAGAGCTCATTGAACACAGCAAGCCAATTTTGAAAGGGTGGAAGGAGCCTTTTGTGAAAGCAATGCCATCCCATCAAAAAATAAAGAAATAAATATAGCAATTCGAAAATGGTGGATGGACCCCTTCAGTCAAAAAGGCTACCATGAGACATTCAAGAGACAGGATAAAATAGTCTTCCCACTAAGTCCTTGAATTAATTGTAATTTTAGTAAAACATTATATTGTACTAGCGTTATTCATTAGTTAACTTAATTATATCAAATTACATGAAGTTTTTTGTTTCTTCGGCTTGGATTTGAAAATTGTATAATTAAGCCACCTCATCATAGTTGTCTTACTCTAGTGGATCCTATAAGTTCTTATAGGAGGCCTCAAATTAAATTTTCATAACCATGAAGAGTTACATTTATTTTGGGGAATTACAAATAGGAGCCTGAAGTGCTTTTATTTTCTCAAATAATGGCTTGAAGTAGTCAAATGGTCTCAAATAAGGGTTCAAAGTGGAACTTGTTTCAAATAAAGGCATGAAGTAATTATATCAAGTGTTAATTTCAAACCGGTACACTTGTGACAAATTTACCCAAACTATTTTTTTTATCATGAAAAACCCCAAACTGGTACACCTGTGACAAATTTACCCCGACTGACCATAAAAAACCATAAACCGGTACATTTATAAATTTATCCCAAACTAATTTATTCAACCATAAAAAACCCAAAACTAGTAAATTTGTGACAAATATACCCTCCACTAAATTGGATTAATACCACAAAAAAATAAAAAAAAAATTATAAACTGTGACAAACAGAGCAGCATAAAATCTTAAATTGGTATGCTAATTAACTATCACATATTATTTAACTTAATAATTTGACAATAAAATTTAACGAAAACTAATAGAGGATAAATTTGTCACGAGTGTACCCGTTTGGGTAAATTTGTCAAATGTATACTAGTTTAAGGTTTTTAATGGTCAAAAAAATAGTTTGGGGTAAATTTATCACAAGTGTACCAGTTTGGGGTTTTTCAAGATATTAACTCTTATATCAATTTCCAAAAAGAATCTAATCTCTCAAATCGAATGGTATTTTCATCTTTTAACTTAATGTTTTCTATTTTTTTCTTTCTTTTTTTCCTTTTTTAAAATATTTTTCCTTTTCTCCCTTCCTTTGCTAGCCATGGCGAAGGTCGTTGGACTTAGGTGAGGGCAGCCCCTACGTGTCGTCTAGCAAGGGCATTCCTCGCTAGATTTGGCGAGAGTAGCCCTTGCTAGCGTCGAGCAAAGGAAACCCCATCAGTGTCGGGCGAGAGTTGCCCAGGCTTGAGCTGGCGAGGACAACCCTCTACTTCCCCCCACCCCCGAGCGTCAAGCAGGGGTGTTCCTTGCTAGGGCATTGAGTGAGGGTTGCCCTTACCTGTGTAAAATGAGGCTGCCCTTGCCAGCGTCAAGCAAGGGTCACCTCACCTAGGTTGCCCCGACCCGGTGACACTCACCAAATTCGACAAGGGCAACCCTCACCCTCACTTGAGGCGAGTGACTTTCGCCAGCCATGGATGGCAATGGCTGAGGGAGGGAAGAGAAAAAATGAAAAGAAAAAGGGAATGAAAAAGCAAAAAGGGAAAAAAAACATATAGATACTTCTTTTGACCAAAATACCCTTTCTTCGATGGCTGGAATAGTCATTGGTCGGTTAGACTCTTATTTGAGATGATTTGACCAGTGTAGGCCCTTATTTCAGAAGATTTGACCACTTATGATCTTTATTTAAAACAATATCCGCTCCAAACCCTTATGACGAACAAATTTCTATATTGAATTCGAAAAAATTTGCATTTTAAAAAATTTGATATTCATTTTCAAGAATCTAACTCAACTTCCACAATTGTTAGGAGACTCCCCCTTATAAAAACTTAGGACTGCCCTCTTATAAAAACTAGGGACCTTGTGGTGAGATTGAACACCCTACCTTGTGGTGAGATTGAACACCCTAGTACCTTAACTTAGGACTTGAGGGGAGCTTGGCATGAGACCCTAGTGCCCCTAACTAGTGGACACTTGGACCTTGGACCCTAGCACCTAGAGTTTTGGACACCAAGGGCTAAGTCGAGCATCTAGGACCACAAGTCCTTAGAGGCCTCTCATGTCCGACCAATGCGATCTTGAGTCTAGGGTTCAAGGTCTGGGTTTGGGTGCCTAGATCCTACTGTGAGGCTCAAGGTCTTGTGATGGCGCACTAGACCTAGGTTTAAATGTCTTAAATGTGGTCTAGGTTTTCTAACAACAAATTTCCAATAATGATTTATAGCTCATTTGAAAAATCCTACCAAATTCAAGAAAATTAAACCACTTTTCTTGAAAATAATGGCAAAAGAACACTACAAGTGCCATAACTTGGCATAAATGGACACTTAAGTGCCATAACTTACGAAATGTACATTTAAATGCCATATTAAAAATAAAATGGATTACTTAAGTGCCACTCTGGCCAAAGTCTTGTCAAAACACTAACATGTCAATTTTCTGACGAAGCAAGTCGTTTTGCATGCCGACGTGCCCAAATAATGCAAAAACGACGTCGTTTTGGGCTGACGTGATAAAAAAATTATATAAAAATTATAGAAATTAAATTTAAAATTAAATTTAGTTAAAATATTTAAAAATAATAATTTAAATATTTTTAAAAAAAAAAAAGGAAAGGGAAGGGCCAGCGACGACGGGTGGAGGGTCGGCTAGGGTTGCTCGGCGACGAGGGCTCGCGAGCCCTCGCCCAAATTCGACGAGGGTTGGCGTCCTCGCCCGCCGGGCCAATGGCTGCGAGCGCTCGCCACTCACCACAGATCTAGGTGAGGGTCGCGGCCCTCGCTAGGCTGGGCCAAGGGCCGTTGACCCTCGCCGGATCCAGGCCAAGGGCTACCTACCCTCACCCCAATTGGGGCAAGGGCTTGCAAGCCCTCGCTACCGGTTAGTCGGGGTCGCCGGCCCCTAGCCAGGGTCTGGCAACCTCGGCTGACCCTCTACCCACCATCGTCGGCCCTTCCTGGCAACGACGGGGAGGCAGCGATGGCGGCTAAGGGGTGAGCCCTCAATCGCCTCCCCCACTTTTACTTTTACTTTTACCTTTTAAAAGAAAAAAATTTAATTTTTAAAATTTTTTAATATTAAAATTATTATTATTTATATATTTTAACTAAATTTAATTTTAAATTTAAGTTATTCAATTTTTATATTATTTTTTACCATATCAGCCCAAAACGACATTGTTTTTCCATTATTTGGCCATGTCAGCGTGCAAAACAGCATTGTTTTACACTCACTTCGCCAGAAAAATGCCACGTATACAATTTGGCTAGATTGACACTTAAGTAATCCATTTTGCTTCGATTTTGGCACTTAAGTATACCTTTTGGTAAGTTATGGCATTTAAGTATCCTTTTTTGTCAAGTTATGACACTTGAGGAGTCTGCATCTTTGAAAATAATTTTGGTACAAAATATTTACCAGTCAATCATGTCAACTTTCCCGGGAAATAAAACGGACCCGAAGTCTCTCTGCAATTTCATCGAGGCCTGATGTCAATGTTAGAGTAGCCTTTCATTTATCTAATCCAAAAGCTAAAGAGACCCGATGTGAATGTTAGAGTAGCCTTTCATTTATCTAATCCAAAAGCTAAAGATGCGCAACGGAATGAGAATCATGCGTTATCATAAAGATAGACAACGAAGCTTCAGACATGTTTGCGTACCCATCAGGCCAAACAAAAGAGAAAAAGGGCCTCAGACAAAAGTTGCAAGCAAATAATCAAATTCCCATTCTGCTTTTTATTCCATTTTCTTTGTCCTTTTTTATTCCTTCGTTTTTTTTTTCTTTTAGAGGGAGATTCCAACGAACAGTTGATTGCTGTATCTATTAATACACAAGTGCTATGCCAGCTAAGAGAGGAAATCAGCCATTTCTTGTACTTGTCCCTTCACAATGTTTCTCGGGACAAAGATCAACGTTCCTTTTCTCTGCTTCTGTTTCCTTAATTTTTCCGATGTTGGTGTCGACGTCTTCTGAATCATACTTCTGGGATTCATCAGCCCTCGAGTTCAGGTTTTGTGGCACCAGCCTCGTGTTTCATTGCACCTTTTTCTCGCATTTGCTTGTCATGCTTACTAACCCACATTACTTCTAGGAAAGGTGTTTGCACGATCTACGCGTTGGATGCTTTGGCAAGTGATCATTGTACGTAAATCATTGGTTAGTACACTTGACTATTCTCTATAAAAAGTTACAGCACATTTTTATGCTTGTTCTCGATGTTCAATTTCCAACTAGGGAAAGAATTACCAAGAGAAATTATGACCCTTCTCTATTCCTTGAACATATAAAGATTGCTATGTCAAGAAAAGTATAGCAAATATGCCATTGAATGCAAACTCTCCTATGTGAATGGGATGTAGATCAGCAGGTTTTGAAATGAGGTAGGATTACAGGAATTATCTTTAGACATTAACATGTATTTTAACATGTAATCTAGTTATGTGTTATGTTGAATGTTCAATGTGTTAATAACTAAAACCGTGACAATTATTTTCACCAAAAATAATTTGGAAAAGTACAATTCAGTATGGGTACCTTGAAACCGGTGGAACTAAGAAGTTCAAGGTTCCATTGTAGGTCTATAAAGTAGGCTTCAGATTTCAAAAACTTGAAATCATAGGTTCAAGGGCAATGCAAATATCCTATCTACTTGGGAATTGGCATGCTCCTGCTAAATACTCCCGGAACAACTCTCCTCCACCTTTTCCCTTCTCTCTTTTTATTTGAAAATTAGTTTTGATTTTTTTTTTTAAACTTAAAAGCCACGTCTAAAGAATTTATGGAGAATGCACCTTTAGTTAGAGATCCTCAATAGAATGTGGAGGCTAAATAAAAGAAAATCCCAAAAATTAAATGATTTGGAAAGTCCAATAATTCATCATTTGTTCAAATTTGAAAAAATAAAATAAAATTGTGGATGAAAAGCAGAACACATCTGTTGAGCTACAAAATTGCGTCCAAGCAAATTTGGAGAAAGATAAATAGCTATTGTAGGAGTGGAGGGTTAGTAAATTGGGTTTGGAAACTTTTAGGAGTTTTTACCTGGTAGAGCAATGTGGAGAAAACTCATATGGAGATGGGTTTGATCACTGCTTTCCACCTTTTTGTACAGAAGTTCTCAAAATAAGACTCCCATCTGTCCTGTCTAGAGGAATAGGAGGCCTTTGCCCTTGCCGCCCTTTTTGCCTTTAATAAGGGCTTTGGCTTCCAAAGTTTCGCTACGCTGCCGATTTGGATGCTTATGATGATTGCCTAATGTGGAATTTCGTAATTGTATTTACTTTTTCTTTCTTCGATTCCCGATGCACATTGAAAATCCAACAAAAGAGGAATAAAACTCAACATGTGAAAAAATGTCCTTTCGCCGGAAAATGAAATTCTTAATTATTCTTTAATGTCAGAATTTATTTACTGAAAAACAAAATGTAACTAAAAATTTAAGGTTAAATCTTCGAAATTTACAAGAGAATATAATGAAATCGATATTTCCTATATTTTTTTCTTTTTTGTGTTTACCCTTAGTAAACCAAGAATGTACTATGATAAAATCCATTGGAACACCAATAATTTTGTGTGGTCAAGCCCATGATAAATAGTCGATGTTATTTAGTGGTGTTAAAAAAGAAAAGTTTATACTAAAAGAAATGTTATTATTTTTTCCATGTGTAATTGGAAGATTTACTTGGAATAAATCATTCTTTCCTTTAGGAACTTTCCTTGCGTTATTAGGCACCTTATATCTTATTTAATTTAAGAAAATGCTTGTAGTACAACAATTTACTTTGAAATCATTAAGGAATAGGAGATGAAAATGGAGAAGAAATGGGCAAGTGGGTAAATATAATGCCACTTTGTTTTTCAATCAACTTACTTTGAATCATGAGATTTGTCTGAATAAGTCTTACTCTCTACTATTTATTTAATCCAAAATTTCCGGCTCATGGATATTAATTCTTTTTAAAATTAAAAAACTCCTACCACTTTCACATCATTTAATTATTAATGTGTAGATTCACATATATATATTTTTAAGATTTGATGGGAAAACAAAAAAAAATGATACTTTTTTTTTTTTGCTTAAATGTAAACAAACAATCTTGAAAAAAAACAAAATCATCTACCTATGTATTCTCTTTGCCTAGACTTTTAATGAACTAAATTAATTTAAAATTATTAAAAAGAAGAATTTTAATTGCTTTGTGAATCTTCTTTCTAGTCCTTGGGTATCTGCAATGCTTGACAGTCATTATCAATATCAAGTGAAACACAGAGAACTTTAAGGAAGTATTATAAAATATGTAAGCGTGCTGTTTTTGATCGGTGGATCACTTGAAACATATTGTGCAATTATGTATGCATTTATGCAGTTTGGTGCAAGCACTTTGTAATTATTCTTCAGAAGCAATGTGAAATATTTCCTAACTCTGCATTTGCATTGATGTCAAGTAAGCACACCTGAACGAAGCTGCCATGAGTTTGATCAGTTACGTTTCCTTTGTAAAACGCCTGTGGGTGGCGTGGGGGATTCAGCTCTTGGTCGCCGCAACCGTTGCCTGCAAGATCGTTCTCGCAATATTAGGCAGCCGTCGGAAATATGTGACGTGGATTCCAGCTAATCTCGTCATTTGGGCCACATATTTGCTACTTCCTTACTTTGCGACAATCGCGCTGGGAAAGCTTACTGTGGTCCGCATCGACGATCCTAAAAATCCAGGTTACGATGTGGTTTTGCAAGGGCTATTGGCCCCGTTGCTTCTGATACAACTCGGGTACCCGGACAGCATAACGGCCTATGCGGTGGAAGACAACCGGCTGGGATTGAGACAGATATTGAACATTGGGGCCACGGTGGGCGTTGTGGTTTGGATTCTCATTCGCTGTTGGGACAGCTCATCCCCGGTCTCAATTCTGTACTTCCCCTTGTTGGTGGCTGGAATCATAAAGTCGGTGGGGTGGGCCTGGGCTCTCCAATCCGTGTATGATGAGAACTCGAGCGTCACCACGGAGGACATGTCCGAAGAAGCCGGCATTAAGCAAGTGTTTGAAGCGTTCCCTGAGGACGAGAAGTTCGCGTCCACTAAGGACGTCTTGAAAGCCTACTATCGGTTCGACTGTTTGAAGCCCCATCTCGTGAACTGGCTGTACCACCCTGTCTTCATATCCCGCGATTGGATGTCCATCGACAGTTACCCCGCTGACCGTGCTTTCGCCATGACCGAGATCGAGCTGAATTTCATGTTCGATGTGCTCTACACTAAAGCACCCATTCTGTACACAAAACGCGGCCTCCTAGGCCGCTTTATCGGCTTCTTCTGCTTGGTGTCTACCTTGTGTAGATTTGCCGTGATCTTCAAGAATGCCTTCTTGATCGATATGTACATCACCTGTACCTATGCGTTACTGATGGCAGTCACATCTCTGGAGCTTTATCAAATCACGATGCTGGCGTTTTCGGATTGGGCAGTGGTGAAGATGAGTATGCACCTTAAGGCGCCGCTTGTCCTAAGGCTCCTCCCGTTTCTAGCCAGGCGGTGCATGAAGCAGAAAAGATGGTCGAGGTCGGTAGGGCAGCTCAATTTGTTAAACCACCGCCTCTTGTACGAACAATGGTCAAAGCCTGTCGCCATGATACTTGATTTGTTTGAGAAAAGGGAGATCTTCAGAAGGTATTGGTTACACTCCAGCCAGGCTATCTCCTCGTCCCTCAAGGTGCTGGTCGTTCGAAACATGGCAGAGCTAGAGAAGCAAAGACACCTCCTGCCCTTCACAGAAAGAGGCGACTGGACGCTCGACACTTACGGCATCAAAGAGAAACAAGGACTGAGCAATAGCATCGAGATGAGATTCGATAGGAGCATCATTAACTGGCACATTGCGACAGAAATCCTGCACGAATTAGAGGGAGATCACTCCGATGCTTGTAGAGGAAGCAAACTCCTATCAGATTACATGATATACCTCCTTGCTCTGCGTCCTTACATGTTGTCCCTCACCACTGCTGACATCACGCTGGAGTACGCTTGTTGCACACTGAGGCCTTTCTTGAGGCAACGAGACAATAGAGAAGCAATTAGAAAATTGTCGTTGGCAGATGAAGAGGTCCTGGATCACGTGGAACCAAGTAAGCCGACGATAATCACTCATGGCTGGCATGTGTTGTCGGAGGTGCAGAAGCTCGTGATCGACCTGAGGATGATGGACAACAAGTGGGAGATCATCAGCAGCATCTGGGTGGAGATGCTGTGTTATGCAGCATACAACTGTCAAGTGTATCACCATGCCAAGCGACTGAGAAGAGGAGGAGAACTCATCACTCATGTGTGGCTCCTCTTGGCCCACAAGACTGACAAGTACCGTTCGGCAATTCCTAAAGATGTTGCCCCCTCCTCCAAACCCTTCACTAGAAAAGATTCTTCTAGCTGCTTCCAAAAGATTTTTGGGAAGAGAGATGCTAAAACTCGATACAACTTTACGTGATGTGACATCGTCACGTGCAGTTGATTTATTTATGTTTGAAAATTCAAATATTAAATCAAAGTTGATTGTATCCCATGTGTAATAATCTTAAGTTCAAATCTTTCCAACTCTTCATTTGCCTTCTTGATTACATGTTTTTCATATTTCTTTATTAGGCAAAATTTTAACATGCATATGAGATTGAATATTGGAATATTTAAATATTAACCATGTTTCATTTAATAGCTTAAATTTTTTTGAACACCTATGATTACATAAAATTTTACAACTTATTCCCTCGAGTTGACCTTGTCAAATTGGTTAGAAAGCAAAAATTGCGAGGGAGTAATTTAGTACCTATTTAGCATTTCTTAATTGAATGATGTGCTCGCGTTCGTCTTTGTATAACTAGTTTCATCGATCCCTAAAAGGTTGAGGTGAAAACTATATGCTGTCAATCCTGCACTCAGTTTATGTTGTCTGTAAAAGAGAATGTGACTTTCACATTATTCCATTATGTCTTTTCCTTTTTCTCCTATGTATATAAGCAGCCTGTACACGTACAGTTGTAAGTGTTATAATATTTTTCCTATAGGATATCCCAGCTTTAGGTGTCATGTCTCACAAGTCCCATGCGTGTGACCATGTGATTATAAAACTCCCTTTGCTTCACCGATTGTAATATCTCTTACTCCTTAGAATTTCTGTAGTTTCTCTCGAATTTTTATCATATGCTTTTCGTAATATGTGATAATCAATGGAAATCGACCGGACGTCCTAGCAGTTTAAATCCGTGATTGAAAAATTCCCATATTCAGTTTTAACATATGAGATCTCAAGATGGATTGAATGGTTCAAACAAAGAACGAAATTAAGGCGTAAAGCCAATATTGCTAGTCTAACCCGTAGAACAGATGGTTTGCACGGAATATTTCAATCATGGGTTTGAAATCTTACTTTGCGCAAATTGAAATCTTATTTCATTTGAAAATTTTTCATTTGAAAATTACCCCAAGCTTTTGAGAAGGGTTAATATCCTGAAAAATCCAAATTGGTACTCATGTGACAAATTTACCCAAAACCATTTTTTTTTACTACGAAAAACCTAAAATTGGTAATACCTTTGACAAATTTACCAAAAACCGGTATACTTATGACAAATTTATCATCTACTAGTTTTTGTTAGATTTTACTATCAAATTATTAGGTTAAATGACATGCAATAGTTGACCGGTATACCAATTTGGGGTTTTACGCTCCATTTATCACAGTTTACAATTTTTATTTTTATTTTTTGTGATATTAATCCAATTTAGTGGATGGCATATTTGTCACAATTTATCAGTTTAGGATTTTTTGTGATTGAATAAATTAATTTTGGGTAAATTTGTCATAACCGTACCAGTTTAGAATTTTTTATGGTCAGTCAGGGTAATTTGTCATAGGTATATTGGTTTGAGGTTTTTCATGGTCAAAAAAATAGTTTAGGTTAAATTTGTCACGGGTGTATTATTTTGGATTTTTCAGGGTATTAATCCAAATAATTAAGATCACATATTGTGGGCGAAATTTTGAACCTAATCGGATGGACCGGTTGATGATCACATATGTTGGTCTTTCAATAATGTCTCTTTTATGATGGAATCGTGACAAAAGACTTGGTCCTCGTGAACGGGAATACTCGGGCAAAATGTTAAAGTCTTGCTTTTATCATAATCAGGAAATCGTCTTTCTATTTCCATGCTAACGCTGTTTCTTCAACATTCAAGGTGGAGAATACGGCTCCTAACAAAATAAACATTCAACGAGCAGTATTGCCATTTTCAAGCGAGTCGAGAGCTTACCTCTAAAAACTACTCTCGAACGGTAAAATTGTAGTTGTTCCAATAATTTCATCTTGTGTCGGAAATAACTTATTAATCCATCTTCATGCATGCATGTAGGTTTCGATCATGTAGTGATATAGGGCTCGTTTTGCGTATTTGTTATGTTAATTTAATTAGAAAAAAAAAAGATTAGTATAGGTTAACATATCAATTAGTTTTGCATCATATAGATAAATAGGCTGTTTCCTTATGCATTATCATGCATCATATTTATCTCATCACACTTTTGCATATGACATTTCATTGGGAGAATAACCAAAAAAATCTTAAACCTATTGCAATTGTACTACTTCAATCCATCTGACCAAATTCGGCCAACCGACATCGCCGACGTTGATGTGCACAATTTCAATAATATTTTATTTTTCTAAAATTTTTTATTTTATCTATTTTTTTCCTCCTTTTCTCAATTTTTCTTTTCTCCCCCATAGTGCTCGGCGAGCCCAAGTGAGGATCACAAAGCCCTTGCCGGTTGCTGGCGAGGGTCATGGCCTTGGCTTGGCCTTATAGTGGGTGAAGGCAACCTTGCCCACAGTTGGCGAAGCCATGGTCGCCTTCACTCAAGTGTTGGGTGATGCTAGGCGAAGGCCACCATGGCCTCAACAACCACAGGCAAGGCCGCCTTCATTCACGGTTGGGAAGGCCATGGCAATGCTAGCCTCACCCAAGTTTGGGTGAGGGCCACGACCCTGGCCTAGTTGCCGACCCCTATGGGGAAAAAAGGAAAAGGGGGAAGAAAAGAAAAAAGAAAAATAGAAATAAAAAGAAGAGGAAAAATAAAAAATAAATTAAATTTTATTAAAGTTTGTCCACGTTAATACCCACTAGTCAAAATTGACTAGATGAACTGAATTAGCACAACTACAAAAGTTTTAAGATTGAATTGGCAAAAAAAAAAAAGAAAGATTTAGGATTGAATTAACACAATCACAATAAGTTTAGGATTTTTTTTAATAATTTTTGCCATTTCATCACCTCTTTGTTTCTTGAGTGATGGTTTGTATAAAATTGGCGGCAAATGGTTGACAATAGGGTCTTGCCTACGTTTGCTCACATAGCCAGGTTCTTTAATCTTTTCGTAAATCATTTACTATTTTTGTTTATTAAGTGTTGATTTGTGCGCACCACATGTTCACACTCATATGTTAGGGGTATAAGATAAAATTGACAAAGATTGCATGCAACAAACTTTTCATTTAAATAGAAAATGTATTGAAATGTGGTAGATTAATCTAGCGGCAAAAGATTGTTTCAAGTGCCATAAGTTGGCACAAAAGGACACTTAAGTGCCAAAAATTACAAAAGTGACACTTAAGTGCCACATTAAAAAATAAATCGATCACTTAAGTGCCACTCCGGCCAAAATCTAGTAAAAATTTCCGATGAAGTGAGTGCAAAACGACACTATTTTGCATGCTGACGTGACCAAATAATGCAAAAACGACGTCGTTTTGGTGCTGACGTGGTAATAAATTAATATAAAAATTAATTAAATTTAATTTAAAACTAAATTTACTTTAAATATTTAAAAATATAAATACAAATATTAAAAAAATTAAAAAAGGGGTAGGCTGCTGAGGAGCCCTTAGCCACTTGCTGCCTCCCCACCGTCGCCGGGAAGGGCCGGCGACGGAGGGGGAGGGTCAGCCGGGGTCGCCGGGCCCTTGGCGGCGAGGGCTCGCGAGAGAGAGAGAGAGAGAAAAGAGAGAGAGAGAGAGAGAGAGAGAGAGAGAGAGAGAGATCAGTGATGTTGCCACGTAAAATTCAATTATGGATACTTATGGTCAGGCAAGTGATTCTCGTTGATTTTTATTCTGATTCCTTTCTCTGAACCTTCGGAATCTCTGACCTCATAAGAACGACTCTGCTACTTCAGCGCAAAATCATTTCCGTCACAGGTAATGTCCTGATTCTCCAATGTTTCCTCGTGTCACGATTTGCCTCTTGTCTTGTGATTTTCTCTTGTTGGCAACAATCCGGCTTTGTTTTCTCTAGCTGCGAGTTTTTCTTGCGTAAGGTTACTGTGATTTCCGTGCCAATGATTCGCGAAGTAGATTTTGTGTTTTCGGGATGTGTTCGCTCTTTTTGCATTGACATGGTGATGGGTTCGTCTTTGATCTGGCTCTGGAATTGGCTCTGTTTGTCACGTTTCGTCGGATTTACCACAAGCTGTCGTGATGGCAGCACATGTAGATTCAACTTGACAAGAATTCTCCGCAGAATCAAACACATGGTGACACGTTTCATGAATTCTTATATTGTTGATTTGGAAGTCGTTCCCTGCTACCAAATTCCTCATTCCTGTAGCGGATTGGTGGTTTTGTCGTTTCTTTTCTTTTAGTGACTTTATTAGGACCAACTAAAAGATCTATGGCATGCTATGTTCACTAGTGCTACTATTTAGAGGAAAGAAATCAGACATAGAAGGAATTTCTGATGGTTTGGACTTATCATTGCCCGACATTCTTCGTTGTGCACGATTTATGTAGATTTTAACCTAATTGAGGTGTTGCTTTGATTGCTCAGGAAGAGGTACTAGAATGTGCTCTATTTCCTATACATGGTCGTATGTCTGCACCTCAATTTTATGAGCGAAATGTGCTTATACATATGCTGGAGCTTGCGTTTGCAGAGGTGGGGTCGCATGATTATTGGGAGGTCTCCAAACTATTTGTGGCTTAGTTTCGTGGTTCTTGCAGGGTTTGAGTGATCTTAAAGCCATTTGATGACTAATCTGATTGTCTGTGAATAGATGCTAATGCGTGTTGAATTTCCTAGTCAATTTCGTGCGTTAGCATGTCAATTGACTTAATTGAATTCATGATGTCACATGCTGGTAATTTGCTGGAATCCTCGGTGCGGATATTGATGTGATTAAGGGGTTAATTTGGTTGTCCATAGTTTCCTCAAGGTCCCTGCGGATGTCTGTTGGTCCCAGTAGCCTCTGAAGCGTTTTAGTAGATTGGCCAATTTATAATTAGGTTTAGATTGAATTTCCAATTTAGCTCATGGGAGCTCTTGTCATGGGGCCCAATAATAAGGTCATGTATATTCTTTACTCAACTCGTGTTGGGTTTACTTTCTTGCACTTTACCACTTATCGCCTTAATTGTGGTTGTTTACTTTTCTAATTATGCATCCATCTATGGACTTCATTTAATGGTGTAGGTTGATAAAATGGGTGAGGATCGCATGAAAATCATTTTCGAGGGCATTAATTAGACAATTAACCAAGCCCTTGTATTCATTCGTTTCCTATAATTTACAATTCTCGATGCAATTATCCGAGGAAATCATTGGGATGCCCTTGTTTCTAATTTCAAACTTGGAAAGACACCTCTTGGCGTACTTACTTCTCTGTGAGTCCATGCCACTCTCGGATACATGCTTAAACATTAATCAAACAAATACATAACAGATCAAAATTAGAATGACATACTCGCTACGGTGGTGGCAACCCCGAATCAGTCACGGCCATGACCCCAGAGATATGAGCCCCAAATCTAGGCCATGAGAAAATTTTACAAAACAAGAAAAAGAAAAGTAGCGTTGAATTTTTTTAGGTCAAAAAACTAGCCTTGAATTTAGATGGTACTTAAAGATTTAAAAATATATGATCTAATTCTTCTTTTTACCCACTAATTACCGATCCTGACCAATCAGGGCAAGAGAAAGATCTAAGAATAATCAAACACGGAGGAATTCAACACGGGAGAACAAGAAAGTAGGAGAAGATCCAAACTCAAAAAGGAGAGAAACCAAAAAAGAGATTTGCGAGGAGCAAAAGGAGTAACACCAGATGCCTTAATCATATCACGTTTCACAACCCTGAACTTGACCGTACAATTCAAGCCCCAATTCTATCCTAATCTCTCTAAGACAACCATCCTGCATGAGAAGCACCTGTCCTGCTGATGCTAAACCAACGGGAAACGCCGGACAGCACTAATTATTGCAACACTCTTGCCGTCTTCTTTTCCTTTCTCGGGAGACTCACGCAGAAAAAGTGAGAAGCCAGTTGGCGGCCTTGGGGAATCTGCTAAAAAGAGAGGAAGAAATAATGATAATGTGCAAAGCACGGTGCAGTGCGAAAAGTTAGGAGGAAGTCGCAAGCGCCAAGCAAGCATAAGCACTTTCTTATCCTCGTTTTCACGGGTTACATAAAATATAACTTAAGATTGTAAAAACTCCGGATATGTTATTTATTTGTTAGACAAAATGAGTGCTTGAGTTGGTTGTTATTTATATTATGTGAGCTCACATTTTCGGACTCACATTTTCTCTTTAAAGTGGCGGTCATTCGACATGTAGTGTTTCCATGTTTCGTACCCTTTCAAGACAATCACCCATTTTGATATCTGTTTTGATGGGAGACGGTGTATAAAAGGAACGATTATTCATTTCTAATGAGGTAATTACAAGGTCTAACACAAACCCTTCCTTTTGGAATACACTATCAGTATATGTGAGGGAATTGGGTTAGTAGTGTGTGTCCAATATTTCTTTGAATTTTCAGGATTTTCCAATGAAAGTGAATACGAACAATGGCTGTAAGTTTCTCTATAATCGATAATGGTTTATGCATTTGATTTTACTTCTAACATTTGGTATCAGAGCATGTTTAGTGCATCTGCCTTGTTTTTGTCGATTTTTGGTGTATTTTTTGGGCATTTTAAAGATGAACAGTAATTCGGATTTTTGAGGCCCAGAGAGAAACTCGTCGATTCCGAGCAAATTCTGGCGACCCACCCCTCGACTTAGGACCCGTACGGTCGCACCGCCATGAGGAAGATTAGTCATGAGTTATTTCAACATATCGATGCTCGCCGGAGGCTGATTGGGCGGTGGAAGCCATGGTGGTTGAGGGTTTGCGTTTTTGATAAATTTTCGTTTGATTTGGGGCCAATTTCTTGCTAATTTTCGACGAAACTTGGACCCATGTGGTCGTGCCAACATGCTCTCCAAAATCCATTATTTATTTCGGTCTTAGATGGGCTGTCAGAGAAGAAACGGCGGCGAAATTGTGGCGGAAAACGGCTAAAACTGCGGAAAAGGGTTCTTCTATGTGCTTGGAAGAAAGCGCATGGGCTTCATGCATGCGCTACAGTTGCAGGCGTGTGAAACCCATGCACCACGAGCACCAACTGCTAGCGCTTGGGGCCTATGCGCACGGAACTGCCTAGCAGTTGCCGTTGCATGCGCCTGCGGGTTGGACAGCGCACGTGTGGGCCACGTGCCTGACGTCCCCACGGTGCTTTTTTTTTTTCTTGCCCCTACAACACTTTTAAAATTCCCATTTTGCCCTTCCTGCAATTTTACAATCCTACCCTTGGCCAATTTATTCTACTGTTCTACCCCCGCATTTATTTACTATTTTTCCATTTCATGCATTTTTATGAATATTTTATGCATGAAATTAAATGTCCAATGATCCATATATTTAATTAATTATAGTGTAGCCACATCATCTTTAATTAATTAAATTATATATTAAGAGCCTTCAGATCATATTTAGAAATGGACATTGATTGTAATTAATTATATTAACACGATTAATTTTATCCCACATGAATTTTCATTGTATTAATATGATTAATTAGGATCAAATATTATATTATTTTTCTTAATTTACCCACAAGGATTAAGAAAATGTATATAATATGGTAGTTTCTTCATGATGTAATTATGAATTTATTTCAATTAAAAACTTAGCCCACATACAGTTTTTATGTTATGTGATTTATATTCGTGACATGTTTACATTGGTAAAACATGATTTATGTATCTTTTGCCTCAAATTTTGTGACATAAGCATAATTATTTGATATGCAATTTTGCAATTTGTGAATTTCTCTGAATTTAAGTGTGATGTTTCCATACTAAATGGTGAGAATCATAAAGTTTGGAAGGGGTTAGTTCTTCTTCAATTGAGGTGGATGGACATTGACAATGCTATAAGGAAAGATGAACCACCTGCTTTTATTGATTCGAGCACTGCAACTGAGATTGCCCTTCATAACCAATGTAAGCGGTCCAACTACGTTTGTGCGATGTTTATAAGGGCTAAAATATCTCCTAGTATTCGGAGTTCGATTACTCAGTATAGCAATGCTAAGGCTTTATTGAAGGCCATAGACGCAGTTTGAGAGTTTTGAGAAGGCGCATACCATGATCCTGATTATGAAGTTTTCATTGTTGAAGCTCACTAGTGTTAGAGTTGTGCGTGAGCATATCATGCAAATGATATTGCGGCTCAGCTTATGAACCTTGAAGTTGAGATATCTAAATCTTTTATTGTGTATTATATTCTAAACACTTTCCCATAACAGTATGCATCTTTCAAGATCTCTCACAACACACATAAGAATAAATGGTTGTTGACACCTAGATTTTGGCAACCCAATTAGTTTTTATCCATTAAAAAATTAGGGATTAATTTTTAACCCCTAAACAAAAATATTAGAATTAAATTGCATAACATATAGTTTTAGGATTTTTTTTTTATTATTGTTGCATTTGCATTGGACCGCTGATGAATGGGTTTGACTTGATGGTTTTGAACTTTTATTTTGCGAGTTGACAAAAATTTGGCCAAGCCCATTATCTTTGATGGCTAAAGTTATGCGTGCAAATATTTCATCATAATATTTTTCGTATAGAATTGAAATGTGCATGATATTTGAGTAGGGGCTAAATCTAAAGGGCGAAAAGGAAAATGAAAGAAGATTTGCAAGTTTGTCTCTTTGTGCAAGGAAAAAACATATAGATTACAAGAAGCGGGATCGGTCAACATGTGAAATATAACCGAGACCATCTATAGGCGTCCACAAACACAAGCAAAAAGGAAAGAAGTCAGAGCAAAATATATTTTGAACATTCCTAGGAGGAAAGAAGATTGGACATGACAAGATTTAAATCAATTAAGATTGTCTCAAAGAATGAAAAGATGCGTGAATGGAGCGAAATAAAAAGAAAGTGGGCTGAGGCAAGATTTGGTCAACTAAAAAAGAAAGCACTTGGAGAAAGAAAATATATGGTCAATCAAAAGGGAATCGGTGGTAAAAGCAAGTATAAAAGCCAAGAAGGTGGCCTCTCTTCAGAAGGGGGACACATTAAGACAGTAGACGAGAGAGAATAGAGAGGAATCATAAAGGGCTTCAATTGAGACAAACCCGCGGCGTGGCAAGAGAGATGGTGCCAGGGGGAACGTGAAGAAGCACGCCCATATCTCCCAAATTGTAGCTGCTGGACCTTGCTTCCACATTGCTTCAGCCTTTGTTTGACATTCCATCATCAATCTTGGTTCCAAGATAGCCAAAGCATCACTAACAGTGGCTGATTTTGTCTTGTCTTGCTCCACGTCGCACCTCTCATTACCTTAATCCATCGTGTTCCAGGATTGCCAAGTCAAATCTTGATCAATTGATGTAATTGAGCTTCTAGAGATAGTCTAGTAGATCCAAATGGTCTCTCACGTCACTCTCAAGCTTTGCATGTGGAAGTTATTGGGACATGTAAACTAGTTTTCAATAGTGACTTTGTTTTGAATTTGGAAATGACCTTTTATGTTCCTAGTTTCTCTAGAAACTTAATTTCAGTTTCAAGATTTGTACCTTTGGGTTACTCTTTTAACTTTTCAAATTCAAACTTCTGTTTATTGTTTAAATCTAAAATTATTGGGAGCGGTACTTTGTCTGATGGTTTTTTCGAACTAATTTACAAGACAATGCCTATTATAATGCGATGCATGTTCATGATAACGCTGTAAATGATGTGTTATGAAAGAAAATTCCTCTATGTTGTGGCACCGGAAATTAGGACATATCTCCATGGAAAGAATTAAGCAATTTGTAAATGATGGAATACTCAGTACTTTAGATTTTACTGATTGTGATACTTGTGTGGATTGCATAAAGGGAAAGCAGACCAATAAGACAAAGAAAGGTGCCAAGAGGAGTACATAAATATTAGAAATCATACATACGGATATTTGTAATCCGAATATGGACTCGTGTGGTCAGAAATACTTCATCTCTTTCATAGATGATTACTCACATTACATGTATCTCTACTTGATTCATAATAAGCATGAAGCGTTAGATGCCTTTAAGGTATTTAAGGCGGAAGTAGAGAAACAATGCGGTAAACAAATTAATATCGTGAGATAGATAGAGGTGGAGAATTCTATGGTAGATACACTGAAGATGGACAATCACCTGGTCCATTTGCAAAATTTCTTCAAGAGCATGGGATAGTTGCCCAATATACTATGCCTGGTTCTCCGAACCAAAACGGTGTAGCGGAAAGAAGGAACCAAACTTTATTGGACATTGTGCGGAGTATGCTTAGTGGCTCCAAACTTTCTAAGTTCTTGTCGACTGAATCACTTAAGACGGCTGTGTACATATTAAATTGAGTTTCGACCGAGACTATCTCAAAGACACCTTTTGAGTTATTTAAAGGTTGGAAACAAAGTTTGCAAAATGTACGCGTTTGGGGATGCCCGTCTGAAGTGAGAGTTTACAATCCAAAAGAAAAGAAGTTGGACCCAAGGACCATAAGTGGGAATTTCATTGGATATGCTGAAAGGTCCAAGGGATACAATTTTATTGTCCATCTCACACCACTAGGATTGTGGAATCAAGAAACGCTAAATTTCATGAAAATGACTTGATTAGTGGGAGCGATTGATCGAAGGACCTTGTTCCTAAGAAAGATCATTCAGACACTCAATGTCATGCCCTAATCCTTGGGCACGCACCCATCCCTTACCTGGTCGATTAATAGTGACGTCAGAATGCATCGCCAACCCACTCATTCTAATAAGCATGTGGAAACATATAAATAATCTTTAGACAATAAAATAATGGGATAGGAAAGTAGGACCAATTTTTCCCAAAATACCTTTTTATAAACACACGGGTCTATGCACAAAGGTTTATAAAAGGAATCGGCTCCTTACAAAAGAGAATTGTCCTATGACTAGCTAATTGGACAGGGTCACCGATTCTTCAGGCCTCACCTCACGAACTCCGGGCTCTTGGTCCTTTACCAACACCATCTACGGACTTGAAAATGGTTATACAATAACTAGTGAGACAATGTCTCAGCGAGGCTTACTCCCTAAGACTCGATTAGGAAGCCAATACGCCCTAAGGGCTACCTAAGCACAATCATGAGTCAAATGACCTACCTTGACCTCAGTCTCCTTCCTGCAAGTCAGCACAATTCATAATCTCATCGAGTCACATCAACATATCAATCGATCAATCGACCTAGTCAATTACATGTTAATCAGACCATTCCTCCGTCATCTTAATCAATACTATCTATAAGTCCGACCATAGTCCAAGATTGCTCACTTTAGCTGATATATAAATAGTATAGTTTACCAGAAGCTGCCTCAAGTACTTTATATAGCTCATCAGAAGTTGCCGTAATTATTCTCATATAGTATACTATAGCTCACTAAAAGCTGCCGCAATTATTCCCATATAGTGTCCTATAGCTCACCAGAAACTGCCTCAATATATATATATATATATATATATATATATATATATCTATATGCTCACCAGAAGCTGCCGCAAATACTAGTCTAATCATCTGACCATTTCTCCATTTTTTATCTTATACGTTAAAAATACTAGTGTGTGGATACACGATCGGCCTTAGCCAAAATACAATTTTCTGCCACTTGAAAATCCTACCAATTTATATGGTCCACCAAAATATTTTTGGTGTTGTAAACCGACGCTTGGTTATTTTCCAATCAATTACTAAAATTAAATTAATTCAAAAATAAATTCCAAAAATGTAAATCATGCACCATCAACACAAATTAGAGCTCAATTAAATAAACAGATTACACCACTGCAATCAGCATAAAATTCCGATTACCGACAATCCTGGCCTAATTTCTGGAAAATAAATAAATAAATAATTAATTAATTTCGAAAATTAATTATTAAATACTAAAAATGCAACTTAGGCCCATAAAGCCTAAATAAAATCCGAGACGAGTCCGGAAAATTTCCGATCTACCCTAGATAAATCCTCGAGCTTCTCTAGGCCCTAATTGCACTACTCTAACCACCTAACATGCATCGATAATCAACTAATTTACTAAACTGTTCTAATTATCCACTAAACTAAGCTTAGTCTAAACTAAACAGCCCTTAAACGTCATTAAATTATTAAGCAAGGTTTAGTGAGTTAAACTCACTTGATTAGTGATCCGTTCGGATCAAATTGACGGGGACGCGATGGGGTTTGATCTTCTCCAAGGCGGCAACGACGGGGCATAAATCGGGCCCAAAAATTGGCCTGCAAGGCCTCTGATTTTCTGCGCAGGTTCTTCAGCTATTGGGCTGATTTCGGTGGCTGATTCGGTGAGGATAACACGGCTAGGCTTGCTGCTTCAAGCGAGCTGCTTTGGTGCAACAATTTTGCGGAGCCGGCCACGGAGAGAGATAGAGATCGGCGTCGTCAAGGGTGGGGCGAAGGAAATGAAGAAGGGCTTCGGAGGGGATGAAAAATGCAAGCAGAGAGGGAGATTAAAGGAGATGAAAGTGTCGGTCAAAAGTAGAGAAAATGAGGGGATAAACTTTGACTAAAAATCAAAGCTAATGGGAGCGAAGGGGAGATGGAACACGGTAGGGGGAAGGGAACATCGGCGTGGGGAATTTCGCACATGAGAGAGAGAGAGAGAGAGAGAGAGAGAGAGAGAGAGAGAGAGAGAGGAAAAATGAGAGAAGTGGGGAAACATGCGACCATGGTGGGGGGAGAAAAAAAGAAATAGAAAGGAAATTAAAAGGAAAACTAAAAGAATTTCTTATAATCCAAAAATCCTTGTCCCACTTGCTTTTGTTTAGTCCAATTTGATCCCCAAAAAATCCCCATGCTAAAGTACTTGATCCTCACTTACTTTTTTGCACAAAATTTCCCTCAAACAACAAGTTTTGGGCAACAAAAAGGGCAATTTCCTTCAATTTCGAATTTTAATCCATTTTTTTTGGAATCCGATTTTTTGAACAAACTTATTCGGTTGAGGTCCAATTTGAATGCATAAAAATCCCAAACAACTTCCATTCACAAATTCACTCACACCAGATGTCAAAAATTCCTTCAAATTGGCCAATTCGAATTTTCGTTCATTTTCCGAATCATCCGAAATGATTTTCCATAAAAATCCCAAACTCACCAAAAATTCCTCGAAAAATGAGTCAACGTTTCTAAAATGACCTGTGACATGACAAGACTTTCAATTTCTGAAGTCGAGTTCAAATTTGCGGTTAATTTCAATTAGACATGATTTTTAGCGTGACCTAATCTATCGAGTAGCTTTCAAAAATTTTTAGTGCAAATGACCCATAGTCGATTTTTTTCAAGCCACAATGAACTCATTCGACACACTGGCGACTCTCGATTGTCGTGAAAATCTTGAGGTTTCGATTATGGACACAGGGTACCAAAACGATAAAAAAATCAATTTAATGCCGATCGACGAGAATTTTGCAATTTAGTGGAATCACCCACGTTTAATCACATATCTCAGTCGAACCGACCTATCTCTCATTTTGATTGATCTTATTGTGTCGTAATGATCTCAGCATATGAGCATGGTCGAGTAGCCGATTCCTGGTCGTATCCTCAAGTCTATTACATTAAAATCTCTTAATGACTTTCCAGATAGTCTAGTTACTTTAAGAGTGACTAGCTCTAAGAATAGCACTATGGGCGCGTCAATAAAATGCCCTATTTATTCAATTGAAAATAGGGTTGAAAATCCAGGATATCACACTTAATCTTCCACAATCTGAACCGGGCTTTCTACGTACAGCACTCGGTCATCCACGTCCAATTCCTCAAAATTGAGCACGTGGGTTGAGTTAGGCTAAGACTTCCTTAACATCGACACGTGAAAGACGCCGTGCACTTGCGCCAATCTCGGCGGCAATGCAAGACGATACGCTAAGGTCTCAATTCTCTCAAGAATCTCAAACGGACCTACGTACCTCGGACTTAATTTTCCTTTCTTGCCAAAGCGTGAAGTTCCTCTCATTGGTGACATCTTCGGAAAAAACGTGATAACCAACTTGGAATTCCAAAAACCTTCGACGCTTATCTGCGTAGCTTTTCTGACGACTCTGAGCGGTCTTTAGTTTGCCTCTGATCACTACAACAGCATCCACTGACTGCTCAACTAACTCTGGGCATGTGATTGTTTTTTTCCCCAACTTCATCCCAACACACAGGTGTCTTGCACGATCTGCCATACAATGCTTTGAAAGGAGCCATCCGAATGCTTTGCTAATAACTATTATTGTATGCAAACTCCACCAGGTGTAATTGTTCTTCCCAACTTCCTTTGAAGTCTAGTACACAAGCTCGCAGCATGTCCTCGAGGGTTTGAATTGTCATCTTAGACTGGCCATTCGTCTGAGGATGATATGTTGTACTATACTAAATCTTGGTACCTAAGGCACTCTGTAAGCTCTTCCAAAAAGTAGCGATAAATCTCGGGTCTCGATTTGACGTTATCGTCACCAGCACTCTATGCAGACAAACTACCTGACGTACGTACAGATTTGCGTGCCTATGCAAGCTGAGGTCCTGAGCTGTAATGAAGTGAGCCAATTTTGTCAGTCTGTCGACTACCACCCAAATCGAATCATTACCTCTCTGACTCCTCAGTAGTCCGGTCACGAAATCCATCGTGATATGCTCCCATTTCCACTCTAGGATCTCGAGAGGTTGCGGAAGTCCTCTCGGTTTGCAATGTTAAGCTTTTACCTGCTGACATGTTAAACACTTGGCAACACGATTGGCTATGTCTACCTTCATATCTGACCACCAATAGTGTTGACGTAGATTCTGATACGTCTTGATACTACCAGGATGAATGCTGTAATTGTTACGATGTGCTTCTGATAAGATATCCTCTCTAAGCTCCACATCATCAAGTACAACCAAACATCCTCGAAATTTCAATGTTCCTTCATCAGAAATATGAAAGTCAATCTTTCTTTTCTCAGTGTCATCCTGTAGAATCTTATGCACATCTGGGTCTATCGGTTGAAGTAGCTTGATTCTGATCTGAACATCCGGTTCAATTTTGAGGGTGGCCATAAGACTTGAAAGGTGGCCTACCTCAAACTTGAATGCCAAATCTCGAGCTCTCTCGATTAGGTTCCATTCCTTAATCAATATATGAGCAACTGAAGACTTTTGACTTAAAGCATCAATGACTTTGCTCGCTTTTCCTAGGTGATATAGGATATTATAGTCATAGTCTTTCAGCAATTCCATCCATCTGCGCTATCTCATGTTCAAATCCTTCTGAGAGAACACGTACTTGAGACTTTGATAGTCTGTGAAGATCTGGAATTTTTCTCCACACAAGAAATGTCTCAAAATCTTCAAGGCAAAAATAATTGCCGCGAGTTCTAAGTCATGTGTCGGATAATTCTGTTCATGAGGCATCAACTAACGAGAGGTGGATGCGACAACCTTACCATGTTGCATCAATATGCAACCCAATCCTCTTAATGACGCATCATTGTAGATCTCGAATCCTCCAGGACCAGATGAAATGGTCAACACCGATGCAGTAGTCAGCTTTTCCTTAAGTTCTTGAAAACTACACTTGCACTTGTTTATCCACACTAATTTCTCTTCTTTCTTCAGAAGTCTTGTCAAAGGTGACGCTAATGATGAGAACCTTTCCACAAACCGTCTGTAATAACCCGCCAAACCTAGAAAACTTCTGATCTTTGTCACGGTAGTCGGTCTCAGCTAGTTGATCATTACTTCAATCTTGGACGAGTCCACGGAGATTCCTTCACCAGAAATCACGTGACCTAAGAAAGTAACACGAGTCAACCAAAACTTGCATTTGCTAAACTTAGCATACAGTTGATGAGTTCTTAAGGTCTATAAAACTAATCTCAGATGACTCTCATGCTCTTCATCATTTCAAGAATACACCAGAATATCATCGATGAACATGATCACGAACTGATCTAGATATTCCTTGAATACACGGTTCATCAGATACATGAAAGCAGCTGGAGCATTCGTCAACCCGAATGACATCACAGTGAACTTGTAATTGTTGAAGAAAAATCCCTTATAAGTTTTGAAGTTAACAAAACATCATCGTTAGTTAAGTCTGAAGAATCCAAGACTCAGTTGCTTAAGTCTGAAGAGTTCAAGACCCTCGCTTAAGTTTGAAGAGTTCAAGACCCAAGCGTCTCCGTCTGAAGACTACCAGAACTAGAGTTACGGTCTGATGATCTCTAGACCCAATCAAAGTCTGAAGATAGTCAGACCCAGTTTTTACGATTTTGCCAAGTTGTCAGCAGGTTATTTTTATGATTAAGAAAATCAAGATTTGGATATTATCTTCCCTAACTTATCCATGGAATATCTCTGGCTGTGATTGTGAGCTCGAAAAGATTTTTTCTTTGGATTTTATCTGTTGAAGATCAAGTGAGTTTTGGGAGGATCTAATTTTGAAAACTCAAGATCCTGATTGTATGGGCGAGCAGGATTGACAAGCTATTTTCTACTTATATATTCGACAACATGAAGATCACTTAAATTGATTCATTCCAACGAGTTGATTGGATGAATTCTTGGAAAGTGCTAACGACTATGGAGGCACGAAGGATATTTAAGGTGTGTCGAAGTTGTTCGAAAATATGAGTGAGAGCCGATAGAAAAATTTCGAAGTTAGAACCTTTGAAACCTCTTGTTCTCAAAATCTCTTGTGCTCAAAATTATGTAGTAAAGAGAGACACTTACAGTGTGAAAACTACAAGAAGCTGTAGAAGAGACTTTCTACTAAAGAAGTCTAGATCGTAGATTGTAAAGCTCTCATTTACTACATAGTGACTACAGCCAGTTGGTTGCCAGCATGGAGAGTGGATGTAGGCTTACAATAAGTCGAACCACTATAATCTTTGTGTCAAATTTCTCTTATCCTACTCCACTTATTTTTATAGTTGCGTGATTCATTTATTTCTAATGTGATTTTCATACTAAAGGATATTTCAGCCAAAGATTTGAAAAGAATTTCATAAACACCTATTCACCTCCCTCTAGGTGTATTTACTAGCCTTTATCAGTAATGACCATACCGAGTACGAAACGCTAACTTTGGAATGTCCTCTTTCCTGATTCTCAGCTGATGATATCCTGTCCTCAAGTCGATTTTTGAAAATATCGATGCTCCTTGTAACTGATCAAACAAGTCATCGATCCTCAGAAGTGGATACTTGTTCTTGATCGTCACCTGATTGAGTTGGCGATAATCGATGCACAAACGTAATGAACCATCATTCTTCTTTATGAATAGAACTAGTGCTCCCTAAGGTGATGTACTGGGACGTATGAATCCTTTATCAAAGAATTCCTGCATTAGCACCTTTAGTTCCTTCAACTTCGATAGCACCATCCGATAAGGAGCCTTAGAGATTGGCTCTGTCCAGAGGGCTAACTCAATCACGAACTCAATTTCTCGCTCTGGAGGCAATCCTGGCAATTCTTTTGGGAATAGATCTGGAAATTCTTGCACAACTGAAATATCCTTAATTTTTCAGTTCCTCAATTGTTGTATCCACGACAGTTGCTAGGTAATCTTGACAACCCTCGTCTAACAAACGGGTTGTCTCTTGCGACGAGATTAGGGAAATCGAGGGTCCTCCTCGGTTCCCAACAAACTTGAAGCTCTTACCCTTTAATGGGTAAAACTGAATTGACTTGCGATAACAGTCCATTTTAGCTTATTTCTTGGTGAGCCAGTCCATGCCAATTATTAAACCAAAGTCATACATGGCTAGGACTAACAAGTCTATTCTCCCATCTCACTCACCAATTGCTAACTTGCAATCATAACAACCCAAAGTAGATAACACCTTATCCTTCAATGGTGTAGATATGCTAACAACAGATTCCAATAATTCAGGATTTATTCCAATCAACTTAACATATTTCTCGGCAATAAATGAATGGCTTGCTCCTGGATCAAATAAGGCATAAGCAGGATGGTCGTTTAACGAAACCATACTTGTGATCACGTCAGGTGCAGCCTTTGCCTGACCTTGAGTGATGGCATACACCGTGCCTTGAATCGGGGGTCGAAGCTGTCCTCCTTGTGGTGCATTCTGAGGTGCGTATCCTTGGATCTGTCCCAATGTTGGTGGTGGCAAATGTGGTTGTCCTTTTGGTTGCCTCGGACAATCTCTGACTAAGTGACCTTGTTGGCCACATTCATAGCAAGCACCCGTCCTTTGAGGACACGGGGCTGTACCGTGTCGCCTTCCACAAGTGCGGCACGGGCCATTCTAACCAAACCCTGTCTTCCCAATCCCATCCTTCCTGTTGGGCGGGACTTGAAATCTTCCTTCGACCATGGGCCTCTTCCCATGTCGGATTGCATCTCTATTTGAATTAAACCTTGATCCAGACGAGGCGGCTTGTTTGTTTAAACTTTTCTTCAATAGCTTGGCTTGATTATAGATCTCTCAGTAATCCTTCAAATGGAACGGCACCGGTGGCTGTTTCAACTCATGTCGAAGACTTCTTGAATCTTCGAGCCTTGTCTTCGGGGTCTACGATTAATCTTGGCGCGTATTGAGAAAGTTTAGCAAATTTGACCCTAGATTGGTCAACAGTTATCGTCCCTTGACAGAGACGCTGAAATTCCTCCATCTTTTGTTCTCGAGCACTACTCGAGAAATACTGATCATTGAAAGCTCCTAGGAAGGCGTCCCACATCGGGACCACACCCTCCGGAAACATTGACTCTTTAGCGGCTCTCCACCAAATGTTGGCGTTATCTTGTAGTTGGTACATCGCCAAAACCACTTATTCCTCTTCACTACACATCAAAAGTGCGAACGCCTTATCCATATCCTGAATCAAAAGAGAGGCGGTCTCTAGATCTCCAACACCCGTGAATCTAGATGGGTTCAGCTTTAAAAAATGTTCCACTAACTTATAAATCGGTCTTCCAGTGGCCACATTTTCCAGTGGACCTTCAGCAAGGGCGACAGCAGGTGCGGCTACAGGTGCGACAACGACTGTAGCCTCAGCAATGGTTGCGGCCTCAACAATGGCAGTAATAGCAGCAATAGTGGTAGCTTGAGCAGTGGCTGCAACAGCGGCAGTGAATGCAGCAACTTGATCTCAGGCCTGCTGCCCCATCAACTCTCTCATGGCATGCAACGCCTGGTTAATCCCTATGGTACCTTGCTCACTTAGGGTGGTTATCCCTGCACCCACAAGAGGTGGTGCTACTCCCCTGGCACTGGCTTATGCTTGTGCCCTATTTCTGCCTCCTCAGGTATCGACCTGGTTGGCGTTGTAATCCGAGCTGTAGGCCTAACAACTCACTTACTTGGAGTTCTGTGCTCCTGTTCGCTCATGACTCAGTCTCTATGGAAACTTGTCTTCCAAATCCACATTGGATTAGAAGATGAGCGATTCACACACGACAAACAATTTTACCAATCAATTACAACTGACATGCATCAGTCATGAATTTAAAGGCCTTTCCTACTTATTGTCCCATATCCATCGCACCTTATCACTTCAATCTCTAACGACCACGCTCTAATACCAAAAAGGGGATGTCACGCCCCGATCCTCGGGCACGCACCCATTCCTTACTTGGTCGATTAATAGCGACGTCCCAAGACGCGTCGCTGACCCATTCATTCTAATATGCATGTGGAAGCATATAAATAATCCCTAGACAATAAAACAATGAGATAGGGAAGTAGGACCAATTTTTCCCAAAACACTGTTTTATAAACACACGGGTCTATAAACAAAGGTTTACAAAAGGAATCGGCTGCCTACAAAAGAGAATTGTCCTAAGACTAGCTAATCGAACAGGGTCACCGATTCTTCGGGCTTTACCTCACAAACTCCGAGCTCCCGGTCCTTTACTAATACCATCTACGAACTTGAAAATGGTTATACAATAACCAGTGAGACAATGTCTTAGTGAGTTCTATTTCCTAAGACTCGATTAGGAAGCCAATACGCCCTAAGGGCTACCTAAGCACAATCACGAGTTAGAGGATTTACCTTGGTCTCAGTCCCCTTCCTGTAGGTCAGCACAATTCAAATCTCATCGAGTCACATCAACATATCAATCGATCAATCGACTTAGTTGATTACATGTTAATCAGACAATTCCTCGATCATCTCAATCAATACTATCTATAAGTCCAACCATAGTCCAGGACTACTCACTTTAGCTGATATATGGATAGTATAGCTCACCAGAAGCTACCGCAATTATTCTCATATAGTATACTATAGCTCACTAGAAGCTGCCTCAATATCTATATATATACTCACCAGAAGTTACCGCAAATATTGGTCTAATCATCTGACCATTTCTCCATTTTATCTTATCCGTTAAAAATACTTGTGTGTGGATACACGGTCAGCCTTAGCCAAAATACAATTTTCCGCCACTTGAAAATCCCACCAATTTATATGGTGTACCAAAATATTTTTGACGTTATAAACCGACGCTCGGTTATTTTTCAATCAATTACTGAAATTAAATCAATTCAAGCATAAATTCCAAAAATGTAAATTATGCACCATCAGCACAAATTATAGCTCAATTAAATAAACAGATTACACCACTGCAATCAGCATAAAATTCCGATCACCGACTATCCCGGCATAATTTCCGGAAAAAGATTAATTAATTAATTAATTTCGAAAATTAATTATTAAATGCTAAAAATGCAACTTACGCCCGTAAAGCCTAACTAAAATCCGAGACGAGCTCGGAAAATTTCCAAACTACTCTAGATAAATTCTAGAGCTTGTCTAGGCCCTAACTACACTACTCTAACCACCTAACATGCATGGATAATCAACTAATTTACTAAACTGTTCTAATTATCCACTAAACTAAGCTTATTTTAAATTAAACAGCCCTTAAACGTCATTAACTTACTAAGCGGGGTTTAGTGAGTTAAACTCACTTGATTAATGATCTGTTATGATCAAATTGACGGGGATGCGACGAGGTTCGATCTTCTCCAAGGCAGCGACACCAATGGGACACAAATCGGGCTTGAAAATTGGCCCGCAAGGCCTCTGATTTTCTTCTCGGGTTCTTCAGCTATTAGGCTGATTTCAGTGGCTGATTCGGTGAAGATAACATGGCTAGGCTTGCTACTTTAAGCGAGTTGCTTTGGTGCGACAATTTTGCGAAGCCGGCCACGAAGAGAGAGGGAGATGGGCATCATTGAGGGTGGGGCGAAGGAAATGAAGAAGGGCTTCAGAGGGGATGAAAAACGCAAGCAGAGAGAGAGAGATTGAAGGGGATGAAAGTGTTGGTCAAAAGCAGAGAAAATGAGGGGATAAACTTTGATTAAAAATCAAAGCTAATGAGAAAGAAGAGGAAATGGAACACGGCGGGGAAGGGAACGTCGGCGTGGGGAGTTCTACGAGAGAGAGAGAGAGAGAGAGAGAGAGAGAGAGAGAGAAAGAAAAAAGGAGAGAAGGGGGAAACGTGCGACCATGGTGGGGGAAAAAAGAAATAGAAAGGAAATTAAAAGGAAAACTAAAAGAATTTCTTATAATCCAAAAATCCTTATCCCACTTGCTTTTGTTTAGTCCAATTTGATCTCCAAAAAATCCCCATGCTAAAGTACTTGATCCTCACTTGGTTTCTTGCACAAAATTTCCCTCAAACAACAAGTTTTAGGCAACAAAAACAACAATTTCCTTCAATTCCAAATTTTAATTCATTTTTTTTTTCGGAAACCGATTTTCTGAACAAACTTATCCGGTTGAGGTCCAATTTGAATGCAGAAAAAGCCCAAACAACTTCCATTCACCAATTCACTCACACTAAATGCCAAAAATCCATTCAAATTGGTCAATCCGAATTTCCATTCATTTTTCGAATCGTTTGAAACGACTTTCCGTGAAAATCCCGAATTCACCGAAAATTTCTCGAAAAATGAGTCGATGTTCCTAAAGTGACCTGTGACGTGACAGGACTTTCAATTTTTGAAATCGAGTTCAAATTCACGGTTAATTTCAATTAGATGAGATTTTAGTGTGATCTAACCTACCGGGTAGCTTTCAGAAATTTTTAGTGCAAATGACCCGTGGTCGATTTTCTTCAAGCCACAATGAACCCATTCAACACATTTGGGACTTGTGGTTGTCATGAAAATCTTGATGTTTCAATTACGGACATAAGGTACCGAAATGATAGAAAAATCAATTTAGTGCCGATTGACGAGAATTTTGCAATTTACTATAATCACCCACATTTAATCACATATCTTAGTCGAATTGACCTATCTCTGATTTTTAATTGATTTTACTGTGTTGTAATGATCTCGGCAGATGAGCACGGTCAAATAGCAGATTCCTGGTCAAATCCTCAAGTCTATTGCATTAAAATCTTTTAATGACTTTCCTAGATAGTTTAGTTGTCTCAAGAGTGATCAGCTCTAAGAATAGCACTATAGGTGTGTCGATGAAATGCTCAATTTATTCAATTGAAAATAGGATTGAAAATCCAGGATGTCACACTCAATCTTCCACCTTAAGTTTAAGATTAGTTATTGCTCATAATGCCATGTTGTTTAGTAGTTAAATATAATATTTGGGTTATGTGCCATGTGGATTAGTGGGTAAATATAATGTCCGGGTTATGTGCCATGTGGTTTAGTGGTTAAATATAATATTTGGGTTATGTGCGATGTGGATTAATGGGTGAATATAATATTCGGGCTATGTGTCAAGTGGTTTAGTGGTTAAATATAATATTTGGGTCATATGCCATGTGGATTAGTGAGTAAATGTGATAATTGAATTATGTTCCATGAGGATTAGCAGTTGGATATGACCTTCGGGTTATGTTTTATATGATATGATGACATATGGTAAATGAAGTTGCATATTGCATAAATATCACATGGGTTAAATGAGGAAGATAAGAAATGGATTGTGTGATGGTATGCCCGTGTGATCGATCACCTAAGATCCTGATGCGTTTTACTCAGGGTGTGAACCCGTCTTTAGGCATTTTACACAGGACGATGCCCGATGAAATTCGAATGCCTCCAAGTAAATGAGATGCCGTTCGCGGATGGTTTTCAGAACAAAACTCTTTACATGAATGCCTCCAAGTCAACGAGATGCCGTGCTTGATGGAGCGAGACAATGTCCGATTACGCCGGATGATTCGTGAACCTTCGGGTTGGTCATGGGTTTTGAGTGGCCATAATAATCTGGACGAACTTGTATGGGAAGTGCATGAGCTTTGTATGTGTTTAGATCTGGATTATTGCATGGCATGAGCGCAGGAATTTTATCATAATGCGTAACCATATGTTTGGCTCGAGAACATGAAGTTTATATTATAAAATTGTCTATGTATCTACATTGATGACCTTGAATAGTAGATTTGTTATTATGAAAATGATGAGAGTAAAAGCGAGAAGTATGTTGCCATGTTTCGCCATCATAGGTAACCACATGATTAGGGCGCTTCTAGAGTGAACAACTTCCCTATGTAATATCTAGGAAGTTCGCTCATTGAGTTTATCTCATATTTGTTTGTTGAAATGTTTTCAGGCCCTAAGAATAGCTAAGCCGTTCCGACAGATTCGTTTTGGCCTCCCCATCAAGCATAGTCAAGAGGTGATGGAGTACCTAGTAGTCAGAATGGCTGATGCGCACTATATGTGACATGTCACGATCATTTAGGTCAATGACGATCTATCTAATCTCATGCCACACCAATTCGTGGCTTGGTACTTTTGGGTGAGCGGTGAGAGTCACAGTCTCATCCACAGCTTCAACAGTTCGCTGGGTGCCGAAAGCTCTGAGGGCGGCATCAATTAGGATGCCAAGGACAGGGACGTTCCTGATGGGGAGGTGTCCAACCCCGAGATCGACCCAACACTAATTGCCAAGTAGGAGGCTTAGATCCCAGAGGCCGTTGGGGCTTAGGTAGTCGTGGGTTGTTAGCACTTTTTGGACCACCCTCGTAGTATTAGAGGCATAGGTGTACCCGAGCTCTTTTTGAAGGAGGTCATGGCAAAACGGATAGGTGTGTCGGAGGCAAAGAAGCTAGTTGTTTCACCTTTGAACTCATGGTGTATGATATGTTGACCGATAACGCTTGTGTATATATATATATATATATATATATATATATATATATATATTGCTAGAGATTTGTTTACGTTTCTACTTGTGCATATCAATGTTATTACGAGTTGGGTTGGGGACGCCTCCTAGGACATTGCAATCGAATGACCAAAGGATAAGTAAAGGTTCGACGAGTGCGGGTTGTCATAGGTTGTAGAGGTTCAGGCGTGACAGTTATGGTACTTGTCATGTCCTTTTCCTGCATATTTGTGATGAAAGAGTGGTGGGAGTACCTTTTCCTAAACCTGGTGAGAGTCAATCTAACATCGCCTAAGCTCACTTGACATCAGCAAGGTCAAGCCACCCTTGCTTTGGGCTAGTGGTATCACCATTGGCTTTGATGGCTGAAGCAAGCAAAGGTATTTTTCCTTTATTTTGTTTTTCAGCAAACCTTAACTTTATTTGTCTTAATCTTCCATGTTTTTAATAGCATCACAATTACCAATCTAACATGAACAACCCCTTTGAGTAGTTTTCTTTTTTAAAATTATCTTCTTTTTTTTTTCTCCTTTCTTTTTCTTTTGCTATTATCTTCAACCTTAGGATAAACATTGAAATCCATATATGGATTAGGAATTTTCTTCTTTTAACAGTTTTAATAATTTTTGTTGCTACTGGTTTTGTGTTGTTTTTCCCTAATAATGTGTGCATGGCCATATACGATGTGGAGAAGAAGATTTGGCAAGTTTTTAATGTTTCTACTTCCAAAGCAAACCATGTACAAAGTGGAGAAGAAGATTAGGCATTTCTTATGGACTGGAAATATGGAAGGCCACCGATTGCATAAAGCTGCTTGGAAAATAGTTTGCTTGCCAAAAAGAGAGGGAGGACTAGGGTTGCTCGATCTAAATCTATGGAACAAAGTTTTATTGGGCCGCATGCTCTAGAGACTCATAAATTTCCGTCGTCTTCCTAATGGAGTAAGTGGGTTCATAGTACCAAAAGTAAAGGCATTTCAATTATGTAGCCTGAAATCAATGGTAGTATGGCATGGAGTTGGTGTGATATTCTTAAATTGAGACCGACTCTATCTTCAGCCATATCTAGGCAAAGTTATTGTTGCAAAGAGTTATATGATGAACTCGGGAGTGTGGGACCAACTGTGGGATGGTATCAACTAATATGGATAGAGGGTAGCAAACATAATTTTATCATATGGTTAGTTTGTAAAGATAGCTTACCAATAGCAAAGATCATATTGCATTGGATGCCTACGGTGGAAATCCATCGTAATTTATGTTTAGTTGGTTTGGAAAATTAAGATAATCTATTCTTTCAATGCATGTGGATTGGAAGCATATGATGTATTATCCTTGCATGATATGGAATCCGTCCTTTTTTAGGAGGATGTAATGATGAATCCTAATGGATGATCAGGCTATCAAAGGAAAGGACTTGGCAATAAGGCTTCTCAAGATCACTTTCTTAGCAACCATATATTGCATTTGGATGAAACGTAACTATAGATGTTTCCAAAACAAGTGAAATGATGTCCCCAATATCGTGGCTAAAGTTCATAAACTTGTTAGAGGGTGAGATTCACAATATAAAAACTTTAGACCTTCCCAAACAAATGTAATATTGGCTACTATATGGAGACTCCCTCACTCCATTTCTTCACATTCTTAGGTATCTTTTTAATGTTAGGGAATGCCCCTAAGCTCCTGTACGTCATCTTATAAATGATGAAAATGCTAGTACCATCACCTAGAGAGGGATGAATAGGTATTTAAAATACATATTGACAAATAAATGCGGAATAAAATAAGTTACGAGCAAAGTCTAAAAAATGATCAGAGTTTAATTAAACAAGCCACTAGACTTCTAGTAGATGTTTAGAATCTATTATGAGATGAAACAGACATTTGAAATAACCTGTAAGTATGCAACAGACTTAAAATGTTATGAGTCTCCACAATTTGAACACTTGATTCTTTGTGTCTCTCGAATTGATGTCTTCACATGGTTCTAGTTCTTTGAAAGTCCTTGTAGAAGTTTATTGACCTTTATAGGAGCAGAAATCGGTTGTTCTTGATATGTTAAACCATTTAAAATTTCTATAAAACGGCTAAACATATCTTCAATTGACTCTCGTGGCTTTATCTTGAAGGATTCATATTGGCCAAACAGGAAGTTTACTTTTGTCTCTTTTACACGATTAGTCCCTTCATAAGTAACATGAAGTTTATCCCAGACTTCTTTAACTGTTTCATATGAAGAGATTTTATTATACTCAGTAGGAGACAAGATTCAATATAAAGAATAAATAGCTTTTGCATCAAGAGCTTCTCTTTTAGACATTTCAGTCTGAGGCATAAGAGTTGGGGGTTCAGTTTCTTTGTCTTTGCCATTCTTATTTGATGTAGATGTAGCAACGGGATTGATTCCTTTTTCCACAGCATCCCATTGCAAGGGATCTCTAGATCTTAGGAATGTCTTCATTTTGCTTTTCCAAATGTTGTATTTTTTTCCATCAAAGTATGGTGGCCTGGTATTGCTCTGTCCTTTCATAAGTCTTGGTGCCAAGATACTAGCTATAGAAGATCTTTAGCTCAAAAGTAAAAAACTCTTCAATAAAACGATTTCTTGGCTCTGATACCAACTGAAAATGCTAGTACTATCACTTAAAGGGGGGTGAATAGATGTTTAAAATAAACCTTGACAAATAAATGCATAATAAAATAAGTTGCGAGCAAAGTCTAAAAAAGGATCAGAGTCTAATTAAACGAGCCACCAAACTTCTAGTAGATGTTCAGAATCTGTTATGTGATAGAACAAACTTCTGAAATAATCTGTAAGTATGTAACATACTTAAATAAGGAGAGTTAAGGGAAAATAATGTTGCACATAAAATTTATAGTGGTTCGGCTTATATCAAAATTATGTCCACTCTCCCACGCTAACAGCCTTCTGTCTGGATTTCACTATATGATCAATAAGAGATTACAATATTAAGTGCAAACACCTAGTGATATATCACACTATGACACTAAGTCACTCTTTTGGTGTTTCTCTCACGATCACAAATGTTTAAGTTCATGAAAGACAAGTGTATGATCAAAGTTTGCTTAAACTTTGAAATTACAGATTCTACGCTTCGTCTCTTACTTGCTCCTTGGTCCTTGGTCTCCTTAAATACTCATTGACTTCCAAACTAGCAATTGGATAGTATTTAAAAGATCATCTTCCAATCGACCCATTGGATAAATCTATATCAAGAAGATTTAATAGCTGTTGAGTGACAGAAGTAGAATCCCAAGTTGATTCTAATCGTCCATACAAATAGAATCTTGGTTTCCATTAGTAGAGCTTCTTCATTAAGAAATTTATTGTCTTCAATATCCAATTGTCAATCAATTAGATTGAGTCAATCAAATCTATCTTGATGTATAATCCAAACCATATCACTAGCCATTATATGTTGGGGTTTGTGTTACGTTTTGTCAAGTTGTCTCATTCTGAATATACTAAGTTCTAAATTTGTGTCTCGTTCTGGACTTGTGTCTCGTTCTGTATGTAAAGTTTGAGTGTGTTCAGTCTGAAGCAAAATTTTGAGTGTCTTCCATCTAAAGTAGAGTCTTAGTGTTTATGTTTGAAGTAGACTTACAATCTAGAGGTAAGTTTGAATATATTATGCTTCTGAACATATTTAGCCTTAAAGTCTAAACACAATCTGAATAAGTTCAGCTTCAGCATAGAGTCTATCTTCTAATTTTTTCTAGTATAGATTTTGACAATATCCTTTACATGTTTTATCATCTGCATAGTCTATTACTTAAACATTAAACACGTTAGTGGCTTTTGATTTATTTTATCATATTCAAAATATTATAAAGGATTTCCCTAAAATGATGCTTACATCTCTCACCCAAAAAAAAAAAAAAAAATGTGGGCACGGCCACTGTGGATTTAGGCACTACTTTTCGATTCGACCTCAACCAGCAGTTTTAGAGACCGATTTAGACCTCCATAGACAACAAACTGAATTAAAAGATCATGATGCAGTCAACGTTAGCCACAATCATCAATTCTCCAGTGGCAATCATCATGACAAAGCACCCCACCAAACCCTGGAGCTTGGTGTGATCGACCGGCCATGGCGCCGACAACATCGTGCCCCCTAGATGCAAGAACAAGACGAAGCCATCCATGCTCATAACCTGGTAGAGTGCCAATAGCCTTAGGGACCCATTCTCAAAGTTGGGAACGGGGTCACGTCTTCGACCCCATCGCTACCTACCCGTAGCGTTAGTAGGGAATCTCCATGCTATGCTGGACTAGCACGGTCACCAGTGTGAGCTTTGTTAAGCAGAGAATTATCTCAGCTGATCATCAGCATCAGCAGTGCACTAAACAGAGGAAGTTGACAACACGTGAGATTAAAAGAGGAGAGCACGTGAAAAGAAAAGAAATGTGTGCACGAGAAAACAGAGGAGGTGAAGAAATGAGTGTCAACAGTGGAGATTATAACCTGAAGAAGTAATGGTGGAGATTATAACCTGAAGAAGTGAAGTGGATCGAAATCAAGGGATGAAAGAGTCGAAGAAAATGTTGACAGGGATCGTCAAGTTTGATTCGGTTATCGGCGTGTCTTTTCTGTTTTACTGATATAAAAGGCGTGTGAAATCAGAAAGAAAGGAAGAAGAAGAGAGAGGAAGATGTATTCAAAGCATCAATGATCGATTGAAGAAGTTTGAGTCGCCATTGAAGCTCGTAGATGCTCTACAAGTTTTGTTTTAGCTGTAAATCGAAGCTGAATCTGTCTTACGTGAACTCAAGTAAGATCGAGTGAGAAGATTCTCTACAAATGTATACATGAATTTTAGTTACATTGTTCAACTGTGAAATAGTTGAAAGATTGATATACAAAAGTATCTTCTTTGATCGATGTCTTATAATCTGAAACATCTCTTAGTGGTCATGAGATTCTGCTGAAGTTTGATCATAGTAAGCTTGTTCTTCGAAGTTTTCTTATAACTTGAGCTCTATGTTTCCGCGCTGTTCAAGCTTTGTACTTTCTCATGGTATCAGAGCTTTGGTTGGTTGATAGCTGTACTTTGCTTATTGCAAATAAAGATTCTGGAAGTAATCAGGAGTATCATTGATGCAGAAATCATATCAGATCTTGCTACATCTGGTGTATCAGCTGTTCTATCTGTTGGCATCGATTAAAGTTCAGTACTAATCTTGAGGATTAGATAACAATGGTGATAAGAACACCAAAATACCCCTTTCCAATACATGTGAATATATCAAATTTTGTAACAATCAAGCTTGCCGAAGATAATTTCTTACTATGGCAAACTCAAGTTCAAAGATTCTTGAAAAGTCAAGAGCTTTATGGGTTCGTTAGTGGTGACATTCAGGCACCACCTCGCCTGATACAGGAGACTGAGGATGGTGAATCTGAAGCTGTTAATCCTGAGTTTACAGACTGGACGAGATCAGATCAATTGGTGTCATCATGGATCAGTGGAGCAGTCACTGAGAGTATTCTAAGTCTAATAATTGGATTAGAAACGTCATTTGAAGTGTGGCAAACTCTTTTGAAAAAGTTCACACAAAAATCAATAGCGAGAGAGTTTGAGCTACGGGGAAAGTTACAATCTTGTCAGAAGCTAGATCAAAGTCTGTCAAGTTATCTCAGAGAACATAAAATGATTTGTGATCAGTTGAAATCGATTGGTAAACCTGTAGATGAGATAACTAGAATATTTGGAGTGTTGGAAGGATTGGGTCCAGAATATGAGCAACTTCGAACTACTATATACTGTCTTAAACCACAACCTGACTATGATGGAGTCATTGCACAGTTGGAGAGATTTGAATCAAGAATGAAGACTTATTCTAGAAGTCAAGTTAATCCAAATTTGGCTTATTTCAGTTTTAGGCATTCTCAACTGCAGCTGAAAGATAATCCTGGGGAAAGTTACATTCCTCGGTCCACTTTGGGTTTATAGCCCAAGAGGGAACTATAGAGGAGGTCGAAGCTATGGGCGTGGAAGAAGCTGCTGCCAACGAGAGGAAGAGGACCTGGTTATACTAGTTATGCGATAGAAACCTGAGTTTTAGAGGATCTGCTTCATTCCAAAATCAGGCGAATCAGCAGCAGAATCAGAAAAACTTTTCTTCCACTGTAAATCATGGTTTTCGACCCTATGCTAATACTTCTCAGAGGTATCAGAATACTAAGACCTTCCCTCCTTTTACTTTAAACTCAAACACAAGTGTGCAGGGTGATAAAGATAATAGTTCAGCTCAACTACAATGTCAAATATGCAAAAAGCATGGACATGAGGCTCTCCACTGCTGGTATCGCTTTGACAATTCCTATCAAGCTGAAGATATCCCAGCAGCCCTAACTGCAGTACATATCGAGGATCCTAAAGGAAGTGAGTGGTACCCTGATACAGGTGCCTCAGCTCATATCAGTGCTGATCCAGGTATCCTTCACACAATTTCTAAGTATCAAGGGTCTGACACAGTAATGGTTGGCAATGGTGATTGTCTTCCTGTTACTTATGTTGGTGATGCCTGTTTGTATACTAAAGGCAATAAAATACCTCTTAATGATGTGTTGATAGTACTAGATATACAGAAGAACTTACTTTCAGTCTCAAAGCTCACGGATGATTACTATTGTTCCTTTATCTTTGACAAATCTGGTGTTTACATGAAGGACAACAATACTCAGGAAGTAGTCAGGCTCGGCAGGAAGAATAAAGGCCTTTACCAAGTAGATTCACAAATTGCTGAAGCACTCTTCACTCAAAGATAGAGAAATGTTGATGAAGATACTTGGCACAAGAGGCTAGCACATACGAATCTTCAGACAATTCGATTTCTGCACAGACATAAACTGATCAACTGTAGTTCCAAGACTTCAAATGTTTGTAGCAGTTGTTGTATGGCCAAAAGCACAACTCTGCCTTTCTCCTTATCAGAAAATACAGCAAAACATCCTTTAGAAAGAATTAGTTGTGACATTTGGGGGCCATCACCTGTTGACTCTTTTCAAAGATTTCGATACTATGTGGTGTTTGTTGACAGCTACTCACGTTATAGCTGGTTCTATCCTCTGAGATTGAAATCTAATTTCTATGATACCTTTGTTCTATTTCAGAAACTAGTGGAGAAACAGTATGGTTATCCAATCAAAATCTGTCAAAGTGATGGTGGAGGTGAGTTCATAAGCAGAAAATTTCAAACTCCTCTGCAAAACTGTGGTATAAAGCAGCATATATCATGTCCTCACACTCCAGAGCAGAATGGAATTGCAGAACGAAAACATAGACACATTGTGGAACTAGGGTTAGCACTGATGTACAACTCGAAAGTTCCTCTGAAATTCTGGGTTGATGCATTCTCAACAGCCAATTACATCATCAATATTCTTCCTTCATCAACTCGAGATGGATACACCTTATAACAAGATCAATAAAAGACAGCCTAGATATGATCACCTGAGAATATTCGGGTGTGCATGCTATCCTCACCTAAGACCCTATGCCAAAAACAAATTTGATCCACGATCTATAACTTGTGTATTCTTGGGATACAGTGAGCTACACAAGGGCTATAGGTGCCTGGTACCTACTGATAATCGAGTCTATATCAGCAGGAATGTGGTTTTTGATGAAACTTGCTTTCCATTCTCAACAAGAAAGCTTCATGATATTAGACAAGTTACACCACTTTATAGTTAGTGGATTGGAGAAACACAAGTGTCTGAAACTTCAAATACAACTATTACAAGTAACAGAGTACTCTCTCAAAAACTTGGCACAGCACAGTACAATCCTAAGATAGACAGCTCTTGTCATAATGAGCAAACAGTACAAACTATCACAGAAGCACCTCCACAGTCTGAAACTATCCTAACACTGCCACAAATCAGTGCTTCCTCAGGTACTACGTGTTCAAGTTGTTCCAATTCTCAAGATCAAAATACTCAATATACTGAATCTGCTCAGAATAGCTTATCTGCCAATACACATAGCTCAGTCTCACATATGTCTGATCTACATGTCTCTCAAAATAGTGCAGCTGTTCATCATATGCAAACACGCCTAAAGTCAGGTATTACTAAACCTAACCCCAAGTATGCTTGCCTAGCTGAGTATCATGTTCCATCTGAGCCTAGATCTATTAAATCTGCCTTAACTGATAAAGGCTGGAACAGTGCAATGCAAGAGGAGATGAATGCACTCTATGAAAATCATACCTGGACATTGGTTCCACGAGAAAGCCATATGAATGTTGTGGGCTGTAAGTGGGTTTATAAGACCAAATTGGCATCTGATGGAAGTCTTGATAGGCTGAAAGCTAGATTAGTAGCTAAAGGGTTCCATCAAGAAGCTGGTATCGATTTTAATGAAACTTTCAGTCCTGTGGTGAAACATGCTACAATTCGAATTGTTTTGTCCTTAGCCTTGATGAAAAAATGGCCAATGCATCAGCTTGATGTGAAGAATGCATTTCTGCATGGGGACTTAAACGAAATTGTGTATATGGATCAGCCTCTTGGCTTCATCGATCCACACAAAGCAAGCCATGTTTGTTTGCTGCATAAGTCATTATATGGTTTGCGCCAAGCTCCAAGAGCTTGGTTTGATAGGTTCAGTAAATTTCTCCTAGAAATTGGGTTCTTTTGCAGTGTAGCTGATCCTTCACTATTTGTTCTACACACTGAATCACAGACTGTCCTGCTATTACTCTATGTCGATGACATTATTTTGACAGGAAGTTCTTCTCAGCTATTGACAAAATTGATACAAAAACTTAGCTGTGAGTTTCACATGAAGGATCTTGGAAAACTTCATTATTTTTTAGGAATCGAGGTTAAACAAATAGCACAAGACTTGTTTCTGTGCCAGACGAAATATGCTCTTGATCTGCTGAAAAGAGCAAATATGACAGAATGTAAGCCCATAACTACACCACTGTCTCTTCGGCCAGTTCCTATGACCAGTGCTACAATTCAACCTGTTGATCCTAGTCATTACAAAAGCTTAGTTGGAGGATTGCAGTACCTAACTATAACTCGGCCAGATATCACTTTTGCAATAAATCTACTCTGTCAAAGAATGCAGAGTCCAACTGTAGCAGATTATCTTCAACTAAAAAGGGTACTTCGTTATATAAAAGGAACTGTCCAACTTGGATATTATCTTCACTCTAACAGTACCATACGACTCTATGGTTTTTCTGATGCAGATTGGGCAGGTTGTCCAATTACTAGAAGATCTACTACGGGATTTTGTACATTTCTCGGTTCTAATCTAATCTCTTGGTCAGCAAAGAAACAAGCAACAGTTTCCCGTTCATCAACCGAAGCAGAATATAGAGCTTTGGCTTCAACTACTGCAGAACTCACCTGGATTGGCTTTGTCTTACGAGACATTGGCATTCCTCTTACAAATGCAACTACTTTGTTCTGTGACAATAAGTCTGCAATTTCTATTACAGCTAATCCAGTTTTACATGCGAGAACAAAGCATGTTGAGATTGATTTTCACTTTGTTCGTGAAAAGGTCTCATCAGGATCCTTACAAGTTCAATACATTCAACACACATCAGCAACTAGCTGATATATTTACTAAGTCACTTCCCAGAATACTACATCTGACTTTGCGTACCAAATTGGGAATGGGATGCCTCCCCCCTCCCAATTTGAGGGGGAATGTTAAGCAGAGAATTATCTTAGCTGATCATCAGCATCAGCAGTGCACTAAACAGAGGAAGTTGACAACACGTGAGATTAAAAGAGGAGAGCACGTGAAAAGAAAAGAAATGTGTGCACGAGAAAACAGAGGAGGTGAAGAAATGAGTGTCAACAGTGGAGATTAAAACCTGAAGAAGTAACGGTGGAGATTATAACCTGAAGAAGTGAAGTGGATCGAAATCAAGGGATGAAAGAGGCGAAGAAAATGTTGACAGGGATCGTCAAGTTTGATTCGGTTATACTGGCGTGTCTTTTCTGTTTTACTGATATAAAAGGCGTGTGAAATCAAAAAGAAAGGAAGAAGAAGAGAGAGGAAGATGTATTCAAAGCATCTATGATCGATTGAAGAAGTTTGAGTCGCCATTGAAGCTCTGTAGATGCTCTGCAAGTTTTGTTTTAGCTGTAAATCAGAAGCTGAATCTGTCTTCTGTGAACTCAAGTAAGATCGAGTGAGAAGATTCTCTACAAATGTATACATGAATTTTAGTTACATTGTTCAACTGTGAAATAGTTGAAAGATTGATATACAAAAGTATCTTCTTTGATCTGATGTCTTATAATCTGAAACATCTCTTAGTGGTCATGAGATTCTGCTGAAGTTTGATCATAGTAAGCTTGTTCTTCGAAGTTTTCTTATAACTTGAGCTCTATGTTTCCGCGCTGTTCAAGCTTTGTACTTTCTCATGTGGCAGCCAGCCAGAGTTGGATCCATTGTGATGCTCTATGGTGCGGTTGGAGATTTTGTCGTTGTTTATCTCTTTCTTGCCTTTGCTAGCTCCGTTGGAGGCCACGAGCTTGACGATATTGCTTAGGGAGGGGTCCGCAAGCTTATTGTGGCCGGGCCGGTCATCCTTGTCGTTGTGTCATTCACTAATGTCGCGTAAGAGAGATTGCCGCTAGAAAAGGAGGGGCAGATCCAAATGTTGGCAGTGGTAGCACCGCAACTGGCAGGCAAAACTCGTTTCCGAATCCATCTTCAGGGATTCCGTTCTTCAAATTGCCATTTGGTTACATGGCCAACAATTATAGCGGTAATGCGCAACTCCCAGTTGACGGGTGGAGTGAAAATTCAGGTCGTCGTCCTCCATTTCGAGAAAAATGGAAAGAAGAAAAAGAAGATGTGGGTGATCATCAATTAGGAAAGTTGACCATGAACGGAAAAAGCAAAAAAAAAAAAAAAAAAAAAAAAACAGATATTTAAAAAAAAAAAAACTAGTTTTGAGAAAAGAAGGTTTAGGTTAGATCGCAAGCCATGACATATAAAACCATTGACGATAACTGGATTGCTACATCAACAATTTTCAACCAGTTAAGGTTAGATAAACTACATTGAAAAATCATGAAATGTTAAGGACTACATTAACCAAATTTAATGAAAGTTGATGATTGAATTGACATTTATATAATAAATTTATGACTTTGTGGGTGATTTGCCCACCCTTTTCAAATTTGTATTATGGGTTTTATGAACTATTAGGCTATTATGTAGTTGTGGGTAGTTGCGTTGGTATTAGAGTCCCTCTCTTGTCGCTGAGGTCTATAGTTTGAATCTGGGCAATTGCTAACATTGTAAGTGGGGGGCCATGATGTTAGGGTCTTGTGCTAGTCTCCCCCGAGATATAGGGGCCCGACCCTTCGGTGCCGTCCAGGCACGGGAGGCCTGTGGTGGAGTCCTCGTTCATTAAAAAAAAAAAAAAGCTATTGGGCTATTCTGTGTGTTTAAGTGGGTTTCAATTAATAAGTCCACTCATGCCTCTATCCTCTTTCATCTTCATTTTACTTATTATAGGGAAAAAAAAAGGATCATAATGAGTTCAAATGGATAAGAATTCCAAGTTATTTTCGATATCTCCTCTATTAATATAAACAATTACACAGTACAATCCGATCCATATCTAAGTTGGTTATTTCATTTTATTACAGAAATATAACTAGAAGATGAGCTGAACTCTTAATGGCATTTCTTAGGCTTTGTTTCGGTAATCTGATCAAAATGCTCTCTTTCGAAGAATGGTAGTGTTTGTGCTGCTGACATTAAGCAAGACCCTACTTACACTATGGAGAAAAATAAGAAGGTTGAGAGGCTTATTGAAACCATACGTGAACTAGATTATCGGCTATGGGTAGAGTGTATTTTCCAATGGTGAATCATTGCGATCCTATCAGGGATCATCTAGACAAGTTTTCAAGAAGAGTAATATACAAATTCTCTTGGGAAGATCAGAGTACGTATTCAACATCCAAGCTTGCATTGGCAGACGAACTCGGATGTGGAAGAGAAAGTTTTAGTCTTTGCCTCTGGTGATGGAATATGCAAAACTTAATTAGATCTAAAGCGCCAAACGTGTCTAGGCATAGACTGATGTGGTTTCCATTTAATTTCTCAAAGCTTGGCTTTCACTTATTGCGCCTGATTATTCATGACAGAGTGAGGAAACGGTGCACTGTTGATGACAAGTGTGTGCTATGCAATGGAGAGTGTGAGCCAAGGAGCCATTTATATTTTGTTGGTCATTTTTTCTGAGGAAGTCTGGATGATGGTTATAGCATAAAAGAAGATGGAAAATGTTGGGATTTGTGATTAACAATATCTTCTTTGGTAAGGCATCAGATAGAACTAGGGTGAATAATATATAATTTAATATATAACTTATGTTAAGGTTGTCTCATATCCATTACGAAAGAAGTTAGTCGTCAGTTTATAAGTATAAGAGGAAGTCTCACCATTTGAGCTAACTTTTGAGGTAAGAGAAATATAAAATTATAAAATAACTTATAAGAAAAAACAGAAAATCTCATTTTATTTGTGAACACAATGTGCAAGATGGTCACCAATTTCGAGGTGGTTGTGGGTGACCACCCACTATGGTATAGATTTGACTCGTGAGCAGTGGCAACAGGTGGTGGTTGCATCGCTGCTGGACCACCCCTGCTAGTTCGTCACCAAAGCACTATGGAGCAAGTTTGACTCGTGACAGGTGGCAGCATGTGGTGGTCGCCATCGCCTCAAGGCCACCTCTGCTAGATGGTCAACAAGGCAAGGTGACAACAACGGTGGTCCACGGTCGGTGGCTATATCTGGCCAACCTACCCGTGCAAGAGAGGAAAACGGTCAAACAACCACCATTTACCTGCGATTTACGACCATGCGTTGTGGTCACCTAAGGTAAGCGGCCAGTGAGTGATGGTCGGTGGCTACGCAAAAGGTGCCATGGTGGCATTGTCAAGTGGGAATAAAGACAAGGATCTTATACTCTTCTTTTAGCATTTTTTCTTATTTATCTTTATCATTTTTTTACTTTTTCATATTTTAATCAAGGATGGAATAATTTTATCCCGCCACTAAGGTTATAACATATTTTCTATCTTTTTGTGTGAACACAGCCGAGTGTATCCCGCAAAGTGTGTCCGCACACTGCGGCTAGGATTTTCCTTATTCCATCCGGCCTCTTATTTGGGTCCTCCAAATCGGATTAAGATTTTCATATTTCCTCGAGTATTGCTTGAGGAAAATAGAGTATATTGATATGCGGTACTTAACTGAATCATGTATGGCAAGCTCGAAATGAAGCTATCCATAGAAGGTATACCTCCTCGTATTTATAGACGGGATAATGATCCAAAAGGTTCTTGAATTTTTTTAATCAGTGCAATATCATCTCTATACTTTATTTTTGTGCAATTAGTTTCTCAAACTTTATATTTGTTTGTTCAAATGAGTCCTCCATTAAGATACCCAACCAAATTATCACGTTGCCATTAAGTACAATGCTCACAATTACATGGTAGTGACATGGTGATGATTAAAATGTGAGGAAAGAACAACCCAAGTGTCAAAACTTGCTACGGAGGCACACTTAAGTGCCAAACGTTTGGAAAGTGGCACTTAAGTGCTAAAATCAAAACAAAATGAATCACTTAAGTGATACTCCGGCCAAAATACCGATGTGGCGATTTTCCGGCGAAACAAGCAAAAATGGTGTCGTTTTGGCCGCGAACATGGGTAAAATGACGTTGTTTTGTGCTGATGTGGTAAAAATTAATATAAAAATTAATTAAATTAAATTTAAAATTAAAATTTTTAAAACATTTAAAAATTAAATAAAAATTATAAAAAATTATAAATTCGGGGGGATAGGTGGCCGAGGGTGAGCTCTTACCACCACCGTCGGAAGGGCTAGTGGTGGAGGGGGAAGGTCGGCCGAGGTCACCGGGCCCTAGCCGGGGCTAGCGACCTCGGGCGGCCACCGACGGCAAGGGCCCATGAGCCCTCGCCGGATCTAAGCGAGGGCCACAACCCCGCCGGAGCGGCCGAGGGCCACGCCCGACCAAGCCAAGGGCCGCCAACTTCGACAAGTCGGGCGAGGATTGCCGACCCCTACCGAGTTGGCCCAAGGTCGCGACCCTCGCCCGGATTCGGTGAGGGCTCGCGAGCCCTCGGCGCCGATTGGCCGGGGTCGCCGGCCCTTGGCGAGGCTTGGCGACCTCGGCTAACCCTCCCCATTCCACTTTGTCGGCCTTTCTAGCGGCGGTGAGGGCTTAGCTCTCGGCCGCCCTGCCCTCCCCCTTTTTTAATATATTTTTTTATTTTTAAATGTTTTAAATAAATTTAATTTTAAAATTAATTTAATTAACATTTTATATTAATTTTTTTATCACGTCGGTTTAAAACGACGTCGTTTTAGCCACGTCGGCGTGCAAAACGACGTTGTTTTGTGCTTGCTTCACCACATTGGCATTTTGACCAGATTTTGGCACTTAAGTGTTACTTTCCAAACTTTTGGCGCTTAAGTGTCCCTCCGTGCCAAGTTTTGGCACTTGGGGTGTACTTTCCTCATTAAAATGTTTAAGATTGCATTGGCCAAATAGGAAAGTTTAGAAGTAAATTGACATCTACCCAATAAATTTAGAATTTTTGGATAATTTTCCTCAAATTGTCTGCTTTAGGAACTGCAAAAACAAGTTATAAGACATCTTAGGTTGATAACTTTGCTACTAAAGCTTACTAAGAGGTCTATTAATATGACATAGTAGCATTGTTGGAAAGATACTTGTGTTAGTAGTAATAATTCATCATTTCCTTGTATAGATCAAATCTATAATCTCATAGTTTCTTCATATAATTTTACAAGAACTTCATGTGCATATGCCTGATCAAACCTATAATTTCAAATGTTCTTATTATAGGTTACTCTCACCATGTAATTTCTCAGTCTCTGAGGAAGAGGAGCTTGTCCACCAACTTGCCCTAAATTGGAGAGAGGGAGGGGGAGAAAATTGTATAATTAAGCCACCTCATCATAGTTTTCTTAATTTTCTGGATTCTATAAATTTTTATAGGAGGCATTGGAGTAAATTTTCTAAAAACAAGATAGATTTATTTTGCGGAAAACTAGCAGTTGAAAAGTATCTCCTCATTTTGTCATTTTGGCATCACTTTAAAAATGAATCAATAAAGATGATTTTTCATGCAGAACAAAAATCTGTATTTAAATTTGAAAAATGCTCTATGCTTTTAAAAGATTGGTATTCACTTTCTAGGATCTAATATAACCTCCACCGTCGCTAGGATCATCTCTTTCGTCAAAAAGTCGAGACCTTGGGGTTAGCTCGGACACTCCAGCTCCTAAAACATGGACACGAGGGGCCTCTCCCAAGATCTCAGTGCACTAACCGGCGCCTTAGACGCTTAAACTTGGACAAAAGCAACGTTGGGGGTGAGAGTTGAGCATCTATGGCCACAAGTTCTTGGAGGATCTTGAGTCCGAGGCTCGGGGTCTTGATTTGGCGCCTGGATACTAGGTACAAGGCTTGAGTTCCCCAGTCTTGCTGCCAAGGTCTCGATAATTGCGCTCCAGACCTAGGTTTATTTGTCTTGAACACTTCTAAAGTTTGCCATAGTTTGATTTTCGTGTTCGGTAGGATTTTTTAAATGAGATGAAAAAAATTATGGAAAGCTTGAGAATAATTTCCTTATAATATACTATTTACCAATCTTTTTTTTTTTTTTTCAAGGAAACAAAATGGACCGAAGGTCTCCCGCAATTTCATTAAGACCCAAGGTTAAGTATCATTTTCTATATAAAGAGCTAAAAATACAGGATAGAATGAAAATCACGTGTGACCTTAAAGATAGATGGCGAAGCTTTAGACATGATGACGTACTCATTAGGCCAGCCAAAAAAAGAGGAAAAGAGCCTCAAACTGAAGTTGCAAGCAAATAATCAAATTCCCATTCTCTTTTTGTATTTATTAATCCCATGCCTTCTTTTTCTTACTTAATAATTGAAGAAAACAGAAGTTCATTGCTGTAAAGTGTTGAGACACAAGTTATCTGCCAGCTAAGAAAGTAAGGCTAGTATCCCTAATATTCGTTCCCTAACAATGATTCTTAGGACAAATCTCTCTATTGCTTTTCTGCACTTCAGTTTCCCCAATTTTTCCGGTGTCGCTGTTGGCATCTTCTAAATAATACTTCTGGGATTCATTAGCCGTCAAATTCAGGTGTGGTGGTGCTAGTCTTGCATTGCATTGCACCTGTTCCTTTCCTGTTACTGTAGTTAGCTTGCATTTGCTTATTGTGCTTACTAACCCGTATTATCTTTAGGGTAAAAGATTTGTACGCTCTCCACGCTTTGGATGTTTTGGCAAGTGATTACCGTACTTTAATTTGCTGGTTAGTACACTTAACCATATTCTATACCAGTTACAGCGCATGTTTAGTTGCCTTGGATGTTCATTTTCCAACTGGTAAAAGAACTACCGAGTGAAATTAAGACCCTTCCTCCTTCATTCACAACCGGTGAAATTTGACATTTAAAGATTGCTATGTCTGAAAAGGTATAGCAAACATGTTATTGAATGCAGTCTTTCCTATGTAAATGGGATTTAAGAAATCTGCACGAAGTGCAATGTGACAGGATTATAGAAATTATTTTGGGAGTCATGAAACCTCTTCTACTTAAAACCTAGAAAATCCAACCTAAGAGCAATCACACCAAAAGTCATCTACTCTAATTCTATGTAAGTATTTTTGTGAACATAGGACAAGGCCGATGAGAAGTTGACATGTGGCCCTCTCACTGTGCGAAACATCCTCTATATCATTTTCACGGAGCTTAAAAGTAATACAACTTCCAAAAATTGAAAAGAAGAAAAGCCTTGGTTCATGAAGTCGACTCAAAATTACAAAGAGTTTCTTTCAAGACTAAATAATAGGGTGTACAGGAGAACACGTGAAATCTATGGACGCTATAGAACAAGCATGGTTGAGTAGGTTCCGAAATGGGTATTTGAACTCGTAAAGCGAATTCAAGTTCCAAAATTTTGGAACAAATGAATGTAAGCTATCTTTAAGGGTTTGGGGTCACACCATCTTGTACCCTACACCCGTAGCTTTTGTTAGGTACCTTTGTAATATTTTCTAAGTAAAGAAATCTGTACTTAGCTTGCATGTCTGACCAAAAACAAAATTGCAGCACCTTCTCTTTTTCCTTATGAAATTTTGCCTATTTAAATGTGCAAAAGCTCTAAATGATCATCGATGTCCAACCTCATTTGAAAAACAGTCATCCATCTCTCCCTCCCTCTCTCTCTCTCTCTCTCTCTCTCTCTCTCTCTCTCTCTGTGCCCGTCTCCGTGTGAGAGTGCGTGCGTGCGTGCTTTGGGTTTATGTTCTCAATAAATGGTGATAGGTTTCATCTCAACTCATGGATTTGAATATTAGGCGGAAGTTGATTTTTTCATGTTTATTTTTTGTATGTTATCCACGTATGTTGATATCAGATACGAACATGATTTTAACATGTAATCCATTTATCTGTTATGTTTGAATGTTCAATTTGTAAATAACAATAACAATGACATTTTTTTTTTCAATGAACCTATATGAAAAGGTACAGTATAGTATATCACAAGGTACCCAAGAACCCATGTTGCTGACAGGTTCTAGAGTTTAAGGTGTCTCATGAACCCACAAGATAGTTGAAACCCTTGCCTGAAGTTCTATTGCAGGGAAAATATCTTACCCATCCCAAAACCTTCTCACCTCTACTAAATACGCCTGTAACACCTCCTCCACCTTTTTTCCTAGTTTTTTCCTTCTAAAATATATTTTGAAAATACTTTGAACAGCTAATATATAAAAAATAGAGGTAGAAAATAGCCGCATTAAAAGAATTCACAGTGAATCACCTTTAAAGAATTTGAAAAAAAGATATCAAAAGTATCATAACTTTTATGTAACTCTCATTTTAATGACATAAATTTCCAATCGATCATTTCATTGTTATTACTTTTAGAAAACATTCTCCTTTGAACTATAATTTGTTTTCCCAAATAACTTTATTGGAGCGAGTATATGTAGTTCATTATTCTGAAAAATTAACGAAGACTCGTAAGAAGGTGGACCGCTAACGGTGAAAATTTGTCCCAAATATCTCATGATGCCAGAAGAGTGCCACTTTCCTAAATAGCTAAGATCTAACTGACAAAATAATAAAGGTGTAACAGAAAATAAAAATAAAAAAAATACAAGGATCGCAAAAGGATATACAGTCAACAACTCTAGGAAAGGAAAGAGAGATGAGCATCATGTTAGGTGACGAACTTTAATCGCATTGTAAATCTTCCTCTTTATGCGATTAACTTGTAGAATATAAATTTGCACATTCATAGTTTCAGTTGTGCGAAATTCTGACAGATCGAGATAAATAATCTATGCAATTATGCAGTTTTGTGCAAGCTCTTAGTAATTATTCTTTAGAAGCAAGGTAAAAATTTTCCTCACTCTGCATTTGCATCGATGTCTAGTGAGCACATCTGTACGAAGCCACCATGAGTTTGATCAGTTGGATTTCCTCGATAATCAACACAGTATTGCCGCTGCTAAAAGATCTGTGGGCCGATTGGGGGATTCATTTCTTGGTCAGCGCAAGCATTATCTGCGAGATTTTTCTCACAATATTAGGCACCCGTCGAAAATATATGACTTTGAATTTAGCTGTGAGATTCATCATCTGGGCCTCCTATTTGCTCCTTTCTTACATTGTAAAAATTGCGCTGGGCAAGCTCACTAATGTCCACATCGTTGATCCTGGAAATCCGAGTTACGACGTGGAGTTGGAAGGGCTGTTTGCCCCAGTGCTTCTGATGCAACTTGGGTACCCAGACGGTATAACGGCCTATGCGGTGGAAGATAACCGGCTGGGATTGAGACAGATTCTGAACATCGGGGCTACAATTGTCCTCGTGGTTCGTATTATCATTCGCTGTTGGGACAGCTCGTCCCCGGTCTCAAGGCTGTACTTGCCCTTCTTCATTGCCGGGTTGACAAAGTCGGCGTTGGGGGTCTGGGCTCTCAAATCCGTGTATGATGATAACTCAATTGTGAACGCCGAGAACATACCCAAACTAACCGCCAAGGAAGCCTTTGTGAATGCCGAGGACTTACCTGAAGCAGCCGCCAAGATGGAAACAAGTGCTCCGCTCAGAATGTTCCCCTTGGACAAGAAGTTCGACTCCGCGAAGGACATCTTGAAGGCCTACTTTCGATTCGACTGTCTGAAGCCCCACCTCGTGAACTGGCCGTACCACCCTGTGTTCATATCCCGTGATTGGATGTCCATAGACAGTTACCCTGCCAACCGCGCTTTCACCCCGAATGAGATCGAGCTGAACTTCATGTTCGACGTGCTCTACACTAAAGCGCCCATTCTATGTACAAAACGTGGCCTCATAGCCCGCTTCTTCGGCTTCTTCTGCTTGGTGTCGGCCTTGTGTGGATTCGCAGTGATCTTCAGGAACGCTTTCTTGATCGATATGTACATCACCTATACCTATGCGTTGCTGTTGGCAGTCACAGGTCTCGAGCTTTATCAGATCACTACGTTGGCATTTTCGGATTGGGCAGTAGTGATGATGGTTATGAGCCTTAATAAGATGCCGTTCCTCTTAAGGCTCCTCCCGTCTCTAGCTGATCGGTGCATGAAGAAGAAAAGATGGTCAAGATCGATAGGGCAGCTCAATTTGTTAGAGCACTGCCTGTCATACAAAGAAAGGCCAAAGCCCATCCGCAAGGTACTTGATTGGTTTAGTAAAAAGGAGATCTTCAGTTGTCATTGGTTACACTCCCGCCAGCCCATGCCCGGATGCCTCAGGGCGCTGATACTACGGAATATGGCGGAGCTAGAGGAGAAAAGAAAAAACTTGCCCTTCGAGGAAAGAGGCAAGTGGACCCTTGAGATTTACGGCATCCAGGGGAAACAAGGACTGAGCAGCAGCATCGCAGCAAAATTTACTAAGAGCATCATCATTTGGCACATCGCAACGGAAACCCTGCATTCATTGGAAATCGAAAAATCCGATGCTTTCAGAGGAAGCAAATTGCTATCCGAGTACATGATATACCTCCTCGCTCTGCATCCTCGCTTGTTCTCCCTCCCCACCACCGACATCACACTGGAGCACGCTTGTTGCGCACTAAGGCCTTTCTTGAGGGATCGAGACCATAGCCAAGCAATTAGAAAACTGTTGTCCGCCGATGGAAACGTCACAGACCCCGTGGACTATAATAAGGCGACAGTTATCCCTCGTGACTGGCACATGCAATTGGAGGTGCAGGAGCTCGTGGCCGACCTGAGGACAATGGGCAACAAGTGGGAGATCATCAGCAGCATTTGGGTGGAGATGCTGTGTTATGCAGCATACAAGTGTCCAGTGTATCAGCATGCCCAGCCACTGAGAAAAGGAGGTGAGCTCATCACTCATGTGTGGCTCCTCTTGGCTCACAAGACCGACAAGTTCCCTTATGAAAATCCCGAGGCTTGCCTCAAGATCCCCGAAATCTCCCTCCTAGGGAAAAGGTTCTTCTAGCAGCGTCCAGAGGATTTTCGGGAAGAGAGATGCCAAAACTTTCTGTGACAGAGCTAAATGATGTGGTATCCTCAGGCACTGTTGGAAGAGAGATGCAAAAAACTTTTAAGTCAGGACTTAAGCTCATATCTTTCCAGACTTTTAAGTTACATTCCTAATCATATATTTTCCATGCTTTAGTATTAGGTAAAAGTCTAACAAAAAATAAAGTAGAGCATTATAATATTTAATTGTTATACCGCGCCTTTACCTATTAGTCTAAACTTTTAGAATATGTGAAATTAATCCCACAAAATTATGTGACACTAAAGGTGAATATATCCAATTGGTCAGAAACAAAAATATTGAAGGTAATGTTTCAGCGCACATTTAGCATTTCTCATTTGAATGGTGTGCTCGATTCGTCTTTGTAATCAATTTATGTTGAAAACCATATGCCCTCAATCCTGCAATTAAGTATATGTAGTTTGTAAAAGAATGTGATTTTGAAACTATTCCATGATATCTTTTCCTTTTTATTCTATTTATTTATGTCACTCATGCATACATTTGTAATATGTGATAATCTGTATGCCTTCTTATAGTATTGCTCACAAATCGTTGACAGGCTCATCATACTCATTAGATGAACTCAGTTTCCCGACGAAGTTCTTGAAATCACCCGAATGTACTTGATCACCTAATCTATTTGGATCAAACACTAAGAAAAGAAGATACTTCTCCTCCTCAAACTTTCACGCCTTTTTTGATTAAGTCCATTTACCTTTAATTAGTCTAACCAAGTTCTCCTAATTTCATAAATTTTCTAGTTAATCAAAACTTTCTGCACCAAATCCGTCAAATACATCTCAAAATCTTTTCTTGTCCTGTAAACGGTCCTGCAAATGATGCTGTTTTAGACAATGGTCAAATTTGGCGGTTTTTGAAAAAGTCAACTTTTGACTTGTGCTTGAAATTTGAGATTTAAACTTCTTAATCTATATGCAATGATGGAACGGTGAAAACGCCCATATTTCCACGCCAGCTGCCTCGAACCCAGCTGTTTCTTCTTTGCTTGTGTTTTCATTCCGTCGAAGCCTCCTTCAATTCCCACGCCAGGTACTCCACCCCACCGAGATTTCTTCAAGCTGCCACCTGCCCACCATCTTCGATCATCACCCCCACGCCGGTCACCGTCAGCACTCCACCGAAGCCCTTGTTTGACCGCCCCATCTCCACGTTCCCTCTCTCTCTCCGCCAACGCCTCTGCCATTTCCCCTGCATCGGCCACGTCTCCTCCTTCCAGCAGCAATGTCCACGACTTCACTGCTGCCCACGCCAACTCCACCAACGTGTGGTCATCCACCGAATCAAAACCCCCTTAGCAAAACTTCAAACTTGACTCAGCCTATCTCTCTCGCTATAGCGTCAATTCCCCGTGCAAAGCTCGGCCGAATTCAGCCCTTGGCCATGAGCTTTGCCGGCCAATTTTCAGGCCCGATCTGTGCCCCTTCGACGTCACCGTTTTGGAATTTATTACTCGCTGTAGCGCCTCTGTCGTCATTAACTCACTGGCTCGCAAATCCGGTGAGTTAACTCACTAAACCTCGCTTATGAGGTCAATTTTGTTTAGAGGGTAATTAGATTAAATTAATTAGGTTTAGGTGGTTAGTTAGATTAGATTAGTGATTTAAATATCCAATTTTGCATGTTAGGTTGTTAAATTAGGTTAATTAAGGGCTAGATAGGTTGTATTAATTATCTAGATTGGTTCGGGAATTTTCTGGGCCCGTCTTGGTATTTAATTAGACAATTCCGGCCTAGGTTAGCAATTTTAGCATTTAATTGAATTATTTAATTAATTTTGATAATTACTTAATTATTAAATATTTTTGGAAATTAGACGGGGATAGCCAGTGATCGGAATTTTGTGCTGATTGTAATGGTGTGGTTGATTTATGCAATTGGATATTAATTTGTACAAATTGAGTGTTGATTGGATTTTTGGTAATTTATTCCAAAAATTATGAATTTCACTATTTATTCAGAAAATCCCAGATGTCGGGTTTTAACATCAAAAATAGTTTTATATACTATATAAATTAGTGAGATTTTAAATTGAAGTATATGAATTTTTCGGGTTCGATCTAACCGTGTACCCATACACGATTATTTTCACCGAATGTTTTTTATATGAAGAAAATATGCCAAGATCACTATTTTAATGGAGACATTTGAGTGCAATGCACGGTATCCTAGGTCGAGATTGTCGAGCTTTTAAGCTGGACGTTACCCTATATTGGATACCCATTCATTAGGACTCGGGTTGTAGTAGTTTCTAGACCTATGCCCCTTCAGGGAAGCCGTCTAATTGAGAGACATCGCTGGGCTCAATGAGGGTGAGACAAAGCCTAGCTACGCTAGAAGACACCGAACCTTGAAGTAGGTGGTACCCTTCAGGGGTTAAATTAATAATTGGAACGCATGGTTGATTGAGATAGATGCCCCTGATTATGAGACAAAACTATGTGGCATGGTTTGAGACATGTCATAACGGTTTGGTCTGATAATCAAGACGCTTGTGATTGATTGAGTTGATAAGACACTTTAATTGTTGTTTGCATTAATTATATACAATTGAGATATGAACTATGCTGACGTGCAGGAAGGAAATGAGGCAAGGTAAGTCCCCTATTCTCATTGTGTGGTTATGTGACTAGAGTGGTATTTCCTTCATAATAAGGGTTTAGGGGGTGGACTTGCTGAGACATTGTTTCACTAGTTATTGTATAATCATTTTCAGATCCTTAGATGGTGTTGGTGGAGGACCGAAGCCTCGGAGTCTATGAATGTGAAGTCTAAAAGATCAGCGTATGTGTTCTACTAGTATGTTATAGGATAACTTCTTTTGAGAGTCGGTCATTTAGGCTTTTACTTTGACTCTTTTTGTATATAAACCTAGTTGTTTATAAAAGTGTGCTTTTGTGAAATGTTGTCTTGCTTTCCTATTCCTTGTTGTTTGTTGTCATGGATTATTGTTTCGCTTCCGCATGTGCATTAATATTGAAAGGGTCGGCGACTAGTCATGAGAAGTCACAATTGTATCGACCGCAGTGGGATATGCGCGCGCTTGAGGATCGGGGCATGACAATTATAATTTAGAATAGTTGAGGTTTGGTGTTGGAATCAGCAAACTGCCTAAGCCAACTTTGCTATGGGTTTTCACATGCTTTGTAGAAGCCAAATACGCAATACAGTGATGTAAGTGAATTGTGGATTGACTTCCACGTGCATTATTATTGTTGTGAAAAAAGGTGGGACAAGCGAATTTAAAATAATAGATAGAAGGAAGGAAATAAATCGGACATTAGATTATTGTAGTTTGATTTGAATGCCAATAGTTATGATCGCGAAAAAAAATAGAACATAATTCCACTATAGAAATAAGTGATATAATAGAGATTATAATTATTTAAATATTCAAACACTATGTCGATATTTCCCAACTCTCACTTATCCTCAATAACTCACCTATTGTTTGACGCCTCACATTTCTAGTGAAATCTCACTCGATGATTTACACAAACCCTAATCGCAATAATTTTACTAACTAAATCACTAGTGTAATTACGAAGAAAATTTCCTTCTGTCGAAAGCTCCTACATTTTTCTTCAGGAAAGCTCTAAGTTTCTCACTTCCAAGAGCTTCATTTATACACGTCCCGTCGTCATTGCATTTCTTCTCTTTTTTGCCAAAAGGCCGTGGCATTTAATGAAAAAAAAAAAAACTATCAACTTTGACATTATAAGGAGCTGCCTTCAATTTCCTTCACGCACAGCTGCATCATTAATAAAGAGAGGCCAAATAGGTATCCCTCTATTATTATATATATATATATATAGCTCCCCCACGTGAAGGAACATCGTGATGTTTTTTTCTTTTTTTCCTTTCCTTATGATTTGAGAAGCAAGCACATCCTCTTATTGTCTCGTTCCTTCTATAGGGTCACAGAAGTCATTAGAGTCCAAGGACAGAGAACAACTCCTTGTCCATTTCCAGCGAAGTGATTATCTTGTCTTCCAGAACCATGAATTGACAAAAGCAAAGCTATGAAAACTGAATTGCACAAAAATTTATCGGAATTCCAAATTGAGTGTACCCCTATTCCGTTGATGCCCCAACATGACATTTGCGTAACTCCTTTTTCAAATCTCCATAATCAAGCCATATAAGAAACAAAACTCTCCTACTGTCAGAGATCTTCCAAAACCATGAAGACCTACCCACATTTGTTTTAACTAAGCTCTCTCTCGTCAGATTCTCCTAGTGAGCCCATTTTCAAGTTAATGCTAAAACTTGCCAGTTCGGTCCGATCCGATTCTACGTGTTCTAGAATGGGAACCGGTAACCCCTAGCCACATGTATGACATCCTCAATCTGAACCCTATCTATGGAGCATAATTTCAACGGAAATCGACAGACCATATAAGAATACAAGATGGGCATCTTTGGATGAAAGCTCAAATTTTCATTGGTGGATTATAAAATTTCGAAAAAGTGAAAACGGACCCCGAATGAAGAGATACAAGGACCTAAGTGATGGATGGACCCATTGGGCCTCACGCCTACTTTGGTCGGCCCAAGAGGGCCCACCAAGGCATCCAAGCCCATTCCTAAATTTTGGGAGCATGCACATTAACATTTCCCATGTGCATGAATAATGGTTGGACTATAGTTTATTTTGATTCCTAAATTGTCCCTTCTAGATTATAGTTGGACTAATGAGGCAATTTTGTTCACATCCAAGGTGGGAATGGCACTTAAAAGGAAGGAGGAAAGAGAAGGATGTTAATCTAGTTGGCTTTTCTAGTTCAATCTCAATTTTGAGCACATGCCAATATCTTGCATTAATTGAGCTTGAATAGAGAAGGCTTAATGATTCAATTTTGGCCATGTAAAAGATTGGCCATGAGTAATTGAGGGAAAATGTACTAAGTCCATTAATGCTAAGGAGAGAGAAAATCCTTGTTTGAGTTCATCTCTCTCATTTCCCTCATTTTCACTCACACACACTCTCTCTCTCCTAATCTCTCTCTCACTCGGCACTCTCCCTATGAAATCTTGAAATTTGGCCCATATTTCGAAACATATGAAATGGTTATTTCATCAATGCACTGATAGTTAATTTACTTTGAATTGATCACTCATGAGTTAACTAATTTATTGGGTGAGGCTATAAAGGGATAAAACGCGAAAAACTAGAGAATTCAGTCAAGGATCGATTGCTTGACCATAAGGATCGACAATGGTCAATACTATGTTATTATAAGTCAATTAGCAAACAAATATAAATCGCTTCAATAGAAGTACATAGTTAGTTCGCAGATAGTTCCACACGATTATAAAACTCGCGTTGGACGACGATAGATCGATTTTCTATTGATCTTGTACTCAGGGTACATAATTGAACCCTCGCGATTACATGTGTCATGACCCCAACTCCATCTCTAGGGTCGTGAGCGACGAGGTTATTTTCGCGACGTCCCAAGCTCATCACCGTCCCAATTCTTTTTATCTCATTATCATGCACATGCAGAAACGTGAATAAGGGTGTGCATGGCAACGTTTCTATTTTGGGGAATAGAAAAATAAGTTGGCATTACTAAACGGATTTCTGTTCTTTTTTTGTTCTAGAAAACAAAAGAACATAAATCGGGAGAAATAGAAACGTTACCATGCAGGCCCTAAACAACTCCCCTAATAAACAACAGTTGGAAGACTAGGACCTACATCAAGCACAACACATTAATTTATATTATCACAGTACTTTTACAAGCTTTTTCTCTACGGGCACTCTTTTCTTTTTACATCACAATACAAGTTTTCCACATTGGCCAAGAGAAATCCTATCTCCTCTAGCATGACTGTAGCTCTCAAAACCGATGTGAGACTTCCATGCCTACAACAGTAAAAGATGAATGATGAGTTTTTTGGAAATTCAGTAAGTAAAATTTCTAATTCTCTATTAGAAAAGCATTTCATCATCGTTAAAGCCTAAAAAGTACAACACTTGCAATCAGTGTTGATGGCAGATCAACAGCAAACTTGTTGCTACCCTTGACTACATACAAATGTCCATCGCAACATGCTTCAACACATACTTACCTTTGGCTTATCAATAAATGTATCAACATATCATACTTATACATATACCGACACTAATGCAAATTCATCTAGCGTCATCCTGGCTCAACTAGGTCCTCCTGGCTCAACCGAGGCTTCCAGCTTCTTGCTGGGCTTCCTAACTTGACTAGAGCATTTTGGCTAGACCGAGACTTCTCGAGGCTAGCTTCTCGAGACTTCCGAGTTCAAGACTTATGCATCCTAGCTCAACCAGGGCATCTCAGCTCAACCAAGGCATCCTATTCAATGAATGAGGCATCGCTGCCAATGCTGTGTGGCGATGAATGCTTTTTCCTCTTTAAGTGCATGCATAAATGTATCATACAAGCTGGTTCTTATCTTTTCTCTTAACTAACACATGCATTGCACAAAGGCGTGTCCATTCATTCGTGTGTGTCATGAGTTTATTATACTTCACTAGCAAATATGCTAGAAATGATCTTTGATCCGTAACTTGAATCAATCACTTAGCGCTGATCCCCGCACCGGACAAAGCTCATAAGCGGTACGCCTTAATACCAATCTAAGACCTCGAAGCTTGGGTACACCTCACTTTAGTGACGATCCCGAGCTTAACGAGCCTTAGGTCCAACCTAATGTGTTTACACATATATCGAGAATGACCATCGGCTCACAATTTCATTCAACGCTAAGCACAAAGTCACCGTGTCCATTTGGACTATAAAAATCGGCATACTTGGTGCCGTATCCAAACCTTGTGGGTTTAAGTGATTCCTGTACCAATCAAGGCGTAAGATCAACATGCCTCAATGTCAACTTAGGACCTTGCGGCCTCGAGCGATTACGACACCAAGCAAAACTTGGACCCGGCATCCTATTTATGCCAAAACCAAGGGTTTATAGCTTGAGTGACTTTGTCTTGTGATGAACTCAATTCGAACAAACCTCGGCCTCATTTTGGGCATGAACAATTCAAGCACATGTTCAAGCACAAATATGAGCAAAACCATACAAAAGATCCAATATCCTACCCATAGCTTGACGGGTGAGCACCTAACTAGACTCGACAATGGAGACTATCGCCCTAGAGGAGACATACGGATCTTACTTACCTTGGCAAACCTCAAGAGCTAACTTGAATAGCTTGAAGGGTTAGTGATGCAAGGCCGAGAGAAAGGAGGAAGAGAAGGAGGGTAAGCATGAATGGCAAAGTGGGCGTGGTGTAAATGAATGGGAGCTCCTCCTATTTATAGGCACTAAGCTCATAATTACCCATCCAAATGGTCCAATCATATTTCTCGGAGCAGCACGGCTATGTCATTGAGGTGGCAAGCCTAAGTTGCAAGGTGTCATGCCTATTTTAAAAGGTGGCACACCTAATGGCCTAATGTAATGATTGGAGGTTTACTTGTTTCATTCCTATTGGATCATTTAGACAATACCATCATGAATTGGCCTACTTGTTCTCTAAGGAAAATCTAGTAATGATTATCATATCTGTCATGGACACCTAAGCTAATAACTCACCATTCTCATTAAATGCTTAGATTTAGTTAATCATGAGGTTTGGATATTTAGCACAAGCCTAAATTCAAGAACTTGCTTTCTAAGTTTTGGTCTTCTAAAATAGTCAACCGAATTTTATTCATATTGGTCCACTTAAGCCCTTTAGTCATTTGCTTCTTCCCTAAGGAAAATCTTGAGCCATCATTACCAAATCTTCAAGGGACACCTAAGCGGGATGACTCATCCTTGCATTTAATGAGGCGTTCTAGAATCTTCCTTAGTTTGTCATTTTCTTTCTCAAGAAGGCAATCTACAAAATTCTATCACTCAAGTTGGTTCTAGGGGCCAAGGAAGGGATCATTAGGTATACCTCAAAACATCGAATCATGTACACTTGAGGTTCGGACATCATGCCCCATGCTTGCCCGAACCATTCCTTTGGATGGTCAATCGGCCTAGATAGTCGATTACCCCTCGGTCGGTTTAAGGCCAATCCTAAGGCTTCCCATGACCTAGAATTAAGCCAAGAAACTCATGGACCTTAGAATAAGTGATGAAATAGTTGGGTCTATCCCTAAGCTCATTTCGATCGGCACCCGATCCACGATCGGACATCATCAATTCAAGATTCATTTTTGATCACTAATAATTAAATAGAGAATGATGCATTTTTAGTCAGAAGACGATTGCATTTGACTAAGTCAAATCGTCTATGTATCGGTGCATAACAAGGCAGAATCACCTTCGATTGAGCACTACGATCAGTCGAATCGATCCATGATCATCCACTGATCCAAAATCATCTCGTGATCAAAAAGTCATCTTATGAGCTAGTGATCCTATCTCATTGGTATGGTCGGTAGAAAATTCATGGTCAAAACTTTGACCAATTTGTGACTGGTTAATCAGTCGATCGATCGGTTGGTCGAACCATGACCAATCCTTGATACCTTACCAATCGAACTGGTCGATCCCATGGCCAGTGGCCCATAGTCGATCCATTCACAACCTTATGGCCGATCCTCACTAGGTTGAAATCGAGGTGTTACAATATAACAATCGAGGGTCATCCATGATTCGAAGAGGCACAACCGTAGATCAAAAATTATCGATCACGGGTCAACCACACAAAAACCCCTAAAAGCCACATGATTTAAGTTGTACTAAAGTCGCATTTGATTGATTTTAACTATTAAATTTAATTCAATTTCGGGTATCGAACTTTTGAGGATTTCCAAACCCACATATTGAGCGTCCCCTCATTCGTCTGTTAATTTATCGGCAAGCAAAAGATTTCGAAAAATGGTTAATCGAATGAGAATTGGACATCGGGAAGAGAAGCCGAGCCAAGCAAGGGCCATTAGGCCTTACACCCATGTGGAACGGCCAAGGAGGCCCAAATGGGCCAAGCTAAGCCCACCAAGCCCAATTCAAGCAAATAGAACCAAGGGCAAAAAAAGAAAGGTATGGATAAAAAGTGTGTGAATGTCCAAAATACCTTTGCAGTTTTGGACTCGAGGACAAAATAAATAAAGGAAATGAGGAGAGAATTTTAGGTAAACTTATTGGATTTGCCAATGATGAAGATTTTGGAAAAATCTTGGGAAATCTCTCTCTTTCTCTCTCTCCTCTCCTCCCCCTTGGATGACCAAACCTTCTTCCTCCTACTCTCTCTCTCTCTCATTTTGCTTCTCATTCTTCTTCTTCATTCTTTCTTTTGCTTCTTCTTCTTCTTCTTTTCCTCCTTATTTTCTTGCATTTGGCTGCCCTTCACACCATCGCCCATCAATGCTGTTTGCTTCATTGTCCACTGATGCCATGTTTGTCATTCCTTGCATCGCCTCCACTGTCGCAAGCCACCACCACCGAGCCTCCATTACAAGCCACCACCAAACCACCCTTGGTGGCCATTGGCTTCAAGAGCCGAACCGCCATCGTTTGTGTCCCTGTTCGAGTTGGGAACGGCGTACCCTTGGTGGCTGTCGGCTTCAAGAGCCGAACTGCTGCCGTTCGTGTCCCTGATTGAGTCAGGAATGGTGTATCCTCGACGCCATCGTGTCATTATCGTCGTGAGCTCACCGTCGCCGTAAAACCATGAGTTAACTCCTAATCCTTTATTAGGAAGTTAATTGTGTTTACGGGTAGGATTAGATTATGGCTAATGGCAATTAGTATTAGTTAATTAGGGTTAAATATGGATTAGATTAAGGTTAATGATGATTAGTCTTCATTAAGGACGATTTGTTTAAGTAACCGTGGTTAGTTTAAAGTAACTACGGCTAGGTTAACTAATTATGGTTAGTTTAAGTAATGTTTGCTAGGTTAATTAACCGTAGTTACTTTAATTAATTGTGTTTAGATTAATTAAGCATGGTTAGCTTATTAATCATAGTTAGTTTCGCAATTAGATTAATTAACTATGATTAGTCTTAATAAATTATAGTTACTCTTAAGTAATCGTGATTTGTGTAATTAATCACCGTTAGCTTAATTAGTCGTGTTTGGAACTTAATTAATCGTGATTAGCGAATACTAATGATGATTAGTTATTAAGTATAATTTTATGCTTAATTTATTGGGTGAAATTATACATAATTATGACTGTCTAAGCTTGTAATGCCATGTTGTTGATTACCCAAATCATAAGTGTCAAATGTTATTTTCAATGAAAGTTTTACTTATAAGAAAATGACAAATTTTGTGGCGTTGTGTTTAGATGTCATATTTTGTGTGTTAAATGGGGCAATGGGGTTTTAAAATGGAAATGTGCAAAATATGGCCAGGTTCTTTGGAGGGTCAGTCTCATGTATGGAAATGCATGGTTCCACTCTACCAGAACTTTGAATCATTCTCTTGAAGCTCCAACCTCTTGGCCTAAAAAATGTAATATTTCTTGACAAAATTGGTTGATTAGGTAATTCTGAAGATAAAAATTTGCTTGAGTGGTTGAGTGCTCATGTGGTCACATAATGACCCCGATGCATATGATTACACGGGGTGATAGTTCCATTTTGATGCATAAGAATATTTGAGATGATGGTTGATTTTTATTGAATGCTCGACGGAGGTTCGGATGCCTAGTTGCGATTGAGACTGAACTGATGCTCCTAATAAAATGTCGTTCTTATACATATGAGTACATGGGAAAATGTCATGCTTGATGGGGTAGGACGATGTCCGGTCATGCCAGAAGACCGCTAACTCATATGTTGGCTGTAGCCTGATGGGTCATAATAATCGGAACATACGTGAATGATTGTGTTGTGTTGCGCTTAATTATGGGGTAAAACTGTGAGGCATAGTATGGGAAGGCCAATCAGGAGAAGTATACTATCAGTGCCATAAATTGTGTACGGCGCTCACTTTGGTGCAAAAAGTTTTCGTCAGATCACTTAAGTTCCAAATCGGAGAAAAAACGATCACTTTGGTGCCATCGGTGAAAAATTTTGACCAAAATGATTATGTGGCTTTTATATTTAAAAAAAAAAATTTGACAAGGCCACATCGTTTTGCCGTCCTAAGTGGATGGCCTCAAGAAAACAGCATCGCACAACTTATTTGGATTTTTTTTTTGGGGGGGATAGAAATTAGGATTTTTTTTTGTTCGATCCTCGCCCAACGTCGGCCGCCATCGCTTGGCCTTCGTCACTCAGCCTCCATCGCTCAGCCTCCATTGCTCAGTCGTCGTCGTAGTAGCACCATGTCCCAATCTCGGTAACATTTCACCAGCTTCAACGTCCTCAAATTCTTCAAGCCAGGACCACGTCCAACAGCTTCGAGTGGGCGTGGAGGACGAGCCTCTGGCGGCTCTAGCCTTCGATTGCGAGCCAACGCCGGCACACGATGGAGCATTAGCTCCGGTCACGCAGAGCATAGATACTGGAAGACGCGAGCCAAGCACTCGTCAGGGAGATCAAAGATGGAGAGGGAGAGATCGAGGGCGGCTCACTCGTCGACGGCTACCCCGAGCACCGGCCAAATCACGGCCTTTGACTTGGCCGCCGAGTGGCCATCGTCGGGGTCGAGGTCAAAGTTGCGGTCGTCGACCGTGGGGGCCATTGAGGACGACGACTCGCCCATCGCCAGTGGCTTATCTTCTCTCTCTCTCTCTCTCTCTCTCTCTCTCTCAATTTGGAAATTTAGGGTTTTGAATTGGGGGGAGAGACACAAAATGATGTCATTTTGTTGTTTAAATACTGATTATACTCTTCGGCGAGTCATATCAGCTTCAAAAATTAATAAAAAAGTATCACATCGGATTTCCGACCAACCAAATCGGAGTTGGCACTAAAGTGAGCTTTTTTCAAACTTTTTGGCATTTAAGTGATCCAACAGAAACTTTTGGCACCAAAGTGAGTGCCGTACACAACTTATGGCACTGATAGTATACTTATCCCGCCAAAATGGGTTTACCTTATAATCAAGACCCATGTGGATGCTTGATACTTGAAGGTTATGTGTTCTGGTTATTGATTATGTTTATTGCATTGATAATGTCATATGTGATGTACTAATATACAAGGGTGTACTAAGGCGAGATAAGATGGTATGCCAATGTATGTTTAAGCCGCCTCCAAGATGAATTTGCATCCTAATCGAGGCTTAGGCTATTAACTCTGTGACATCCCGAATTTTCTTGAATTTATTTTCAGTCAATTGAACCGGGCGATTCATCTGTGCGTGTAGTCGTCCTTCTAAGTTGGCCACTCGCGCGAGGACTGGTCTATTGGGTGAAGCAATTAAGGGATTTTGATGTGTCAGGCTCGGGGACTGATCACCCTCGGGTCGGATGCAAGAAAATTTCCCTGAAAGCTACTCAGTGGATCAGGCGTGCTGAAATCGCACCAGATTGAATTTAACCGTGAAAATTGAAATTGAAATTGAAAAATTGGAAGTCCGGTTATGTCACAAGTCTTAATAGGATCTTGGATTAATTTTATGGATTTTAATTGGACTCAATTAGAAGAGAATTGAATGAGAAATTAAAGAAATTAAGCGCGCAAAATTTTGGACCCCGGCGGAAAAATAAGTGCAACCATTGAATGAAGTTGTGGGAAGGAGATAGTGGAAGATGACATCACCCAGGTGATGTCATGGTGATGTGGCTAGGGTGAAGGAGATGGTGACAAGTGGAGGGTGGAGATTGCATCTTCAACCTTGGGACTAGGAGGGAGGAAAGAGAAGAAAAAGAAAAGGAAAAGGGAAAGAAAGAAAATGAAGAAAAAGGAAAACCGGACCAGCAGCCCCCGTCCGTCGCCCCCCTGGTCGACCGTGCTTCCTCGCCCGCGCCCGCCGCTCGCCGCCCGCGCCGTCGCGCGCCATCGCCGCACCGTCGCCCGGCCGTCCGTCGCGCCCCGCAGCTCGCCCGCAGCCCAGCCCGTCGCCAGCCGCCTCCGTCTCCGTCTGCCTTCGTCTCCGTCCGCCGTTCGCCGCAGTCCAAGCCGCCGCCAGCCGAGCCGCCCTCTCCTCCGCCTCTTCCTCGCCCGAACCGCCGCCGTGAAGCCCCCATCGCCGCGTCTCCCCTTCAGCCGAATAGCAGCCCACTCCAAGTGGGTTTCTAGCCACTTCTGAGCTCTTTTCGCCCCCCTTCCCGGCCCTGGACGCGAGATTGGCTTTGGGGAAAATTGATCCCGGCGTCGCCCTCTTCGAGTTGAGCTAAGCGACGCCCTAATCTAGTGAGTTTATCTCGCTAATCCTCGATTAGACGGTTAATTATGCTTTATGTTTAGTTTAAATTAAGTGTGTTTAGGTGGATAGATTAAATTATTTTATTATAAGTTGGATTAAGGAATTGGATTAAGTTAATTTGAGTTTAATTAAGGTTAAAAGTGATTTATTTAATGTTAAGTGTGATGTGACATTTTAGAATTTAATTTAGATTTATTTAATTGGTTCGAAATTCGGATAAATAAAATAATATTAAAATATTCCGAATTTAATTAAATAAAAAAAGAAAAATTTTATTTTTAGCCCCGGTTGCTCAGAATTTCGTGCTAATCGCTACTGTGATATTAGAATTTAAATTTGACCCATGATTGGTGGCGAATTGAGTTGATTGCATTATTTAGAGGTTATGTGTAGAAATGCTAAGTGTGGAAATTGATGGGGATTTGCCCGTGATTGACCGCCTATTAGAGGCCGTGCCGAGTGGGGCCGTGATGCCACTAGTGTTGACTGCCTATTAGAGGCCGTGCCGAGTGGGGCCGTGATGCCACTAGTTGTTAACCACCTTATTAAAGGTCGTGCCACGTGAGGCCGTGATTACCACCGATTTGTTGAGTCTACCCTTAGGGTCGTGGTTGGGTGCATTGATTGGTTTGTTGAATGACATGTAATCGGCCGAGCCGATTGATCGCTGAGACGATCCAAGTGATTGACTGGTTGATGATGTGATTGTGCCGTGCTTTATTTAATTGTCATATTTGCACGTGAATGAATAATATGAACTATGCTAACTTGCAGGCGCGGACTATTGCGAGGTAAGTCTTCTTAATGTGTGGCTAGGTCATGCTGGGGTGTATTTTCTTTCTAATAGGGGCTTAGGAGGGGTGAACTTGCTGAGACAATGTCTCACCCCGTTGTGGGAAAAATATTTCAGGGCCGTAGGTGATGGTGCCAGTGGAGAATGGGGACTGTCGATGCAGATGGTCAAGGAGTGTCAGAGCTTGAAGATGGGGGATTGACGATTGAGTCTGGCCGGTAGCCTTAGGACTTTTCCTTCTTTTTGATGGATCGACCCCTAGTGTGCAGTCTACTCCTTTTTGATGCACATAGACTCTGACTCATTTTGGTTGTATGTAAACCCCGGTTGATTTTGTGATAGTATGTTAGTTTGTATTAAATTAATTTTATTCCTACTGTTCTATCCCACTCTTATTTTGTCGGGGGTTCTTAATACGTTCCGCATGCGCTTATTAAATCAATTTGGGTCGACGGCACAACTTGGGAGTGTCGCAAATTCCACGACCATGGCGGGTTTTTCACATGTCTCGGAGTTCGGGGCGTGACAAACTCACTGAGATTTATATCTTACCTCATTATCGTTTAATATTTTCAAGCCTATATTATGGAGAACTGTTGTGTGTGGTTTGGGGCCTCATTGGACCAAGACGTGGATATGCCTGGCATCACTTCTAGCTAGTCCCAGCACTAGAGAAGTTAGGTTAACCTTAACTTTACGGGTTTTTGAGATGGTCGGTAAGAAGTGACCGTAAAAAGGCTTATAATAATTAAACTTCTTAGGGTTAACAATTTACAAATCAAAGTACTATTTCTGGGAATGTTTGCTTTATACTATCCCTATTTGTTATGATTGATTGGGTAATGTTTATATTAAATGCTTCCGCTTGCGTTTAGTTGAAAGATAAAAAGAATGGATAGTGACTTGTCCTAAGACGTCGCAGCTAATCAACCATCCGTCTCCCTCGGGGGTTCGGGGCGTGACACTCCCTCTCTCTATTCTCTCACCACCGAAGCCCCTATCCGTCTCCCTTTTCTCTCTCAGTTATGTTACCATGAGCTGTCATCCACCGTTGTCGCCCTTTGCCATCAGTGTTCGCCTAGCCACCATCCCCGAACCTTTCTCAAGCTGCCCTTATGCCCATGCTGCCACCATCCAATCATCCCTTGCCATGAGTCCTCAACATCGTTGTTGTTGCTATTTGTCATCGTGTTGTGAGCCACCATCGCCAAGCTGCTGCCATCCGTTGCTGTTCACCATCAACTGCACCCTCATGCCCTCATCGAGTCGCCAACGCACTAAACCTTTGTGAACTATGAACCTCATCGCCGCCGCTCGTTGTCAGCTCAAAGATCTGGATCATGAGTAACTTCCTAACCCTTGTTTAGGGTGGTAGTTACACTTATGATTAGGGGTAGATTAGAGTTAATGATAGTTAAGTTATGTGATAAGTGGATTAATGCGATAGGTTATCATTGATAGATGATAAGCTAATGTGATAGGATATCATGGATAAGTGATAAGCCAACATGATAGGTTATCATTGATAATGATAAGCGCATAGGATAATCTATCGTGAATAGTGAATAGTGTATGCCATAACTTATTGAAAAGATGATAATCATTTATTATATTTTACTTTTAAATGTGATAAGTGCTTATTAAATCTTAATTTTAAACATGATGAGTGTTTATTAAATCCTAAATCAAAAATGATAAGTACTCTTGATATCCTATTTTCATAATGATAAGTGCTTGTGAAATATAATTTTTAAAGGTGATGTGCTAAGTTGATAAATAAACTTATGGTGTGATATTGTATGCTATGAAATTAATGTATGAACTTAGTAATCAATGGACGATCATGTGGAATTATTTCATGGCATTTTTGTGTGCAAAAATCATTAGTGTATAATGTGTGAGTACTAAACACTTTTGCATTTGCTAATAGAAAAGATAAAAATGGGCTTCAGTGGTTGATGTGCTCATGTCATCACATTAATGGTTCCATACTCGTATGATTACGAGAGACGATGTCCCCTGGATTTCGGATGCCCCCATGTTAATGGGAAACCATTCTCGGATGTATTTCGGAATGATGCTCCTAATGGAATGCCGTCTTCGAGTGAGGTGGAGACGTTGTCATGCTTGATAGGGTAGGACAGTGCTTGGTTATGCTGGAAGACCACTGATGTGAGTGTCGGTTGTGGCCGGGAGCGGTCATGATAATCTAGAATTATGGTCTCGAGATAGTAAGCTGGTGTAGGATGTCATGTGATTCTCGAAGCGCTAAACATGTGCCAAGTGTATGAGTGCTAAATGAATACCTTGAGAGTAATGTTATGGCTTCCATATGTATGGCATGGATTTATATGAATTGCATGAGATATGCGAATTAAGTGCCATTGTAGTGACTTATACAGCATGTGCATACTTTGATCGACCCTGTTTATGAATTGAGAAGCATGTGAATTTGTATACCTTTGATTAGGAATCGCGGGATTTAGCTTGAGATTAGATCCCTTCATATTATAATTAAGGCAAAGCTTAAGCTTTATCATGGATCTACCATTAACAATTAAGCTGCATGTATAAAGCGTCTCCGAGTTGAAATACTCTCCTACGTGAGGTTTAAGGTGTTTATTTCCTAAGAATATCTCACCCATTATTGTTTAAATATTTCAGGCCCTAGGCATGACTAGCCCATTCCGTCACGTACATTTTGGGGTGCCTATGGACCAAGACACGAAGGTGACTTCCTACCCGGTCAGGGGGTCTAAAGTGAGATACGACAAAAACATCACCACCATTTGGGTGGACGCGGTGCTACCCAACCTGATGCCTTATAGGTTCAAGGCATGGTATGTATGGTTCAGGCTCCTCTAGGGTTTCGAGGAACCACTAGGTGGGGGATTTGGGGGTTCCATTTGGGACCTGATCATTGTGGATGTCCTCGAAAGAGACACCACTAACTCAAAGATAGACCTAGATCCAGAGTTAGATTCGGAGTCAGATCCCAAGCCCAAGCCATGGTAATATAACCTAGACGCATACTAGACGCGTAGGGACACCACTTTTGATGTTGCCCTCAAGTATAAAGGTGCTAGGCTAACCTCAACCCCCTTTCGACGTACTAGAAGGAATCCGTGCCATGGATATGTATGAAGCTTCTGTTTTTTAAAGCTAATGTGTAAATGAGACTACATATATAAAAGCATTCATAGATGTGTTTTATGATATCCCTATTGATAGGAATGATTGGGTGGTGTAGATTCTAACTCCACTTATGTATAATTGAAATACAAAATGAATGGGTCGGCGATGTCTCTTGGGACGTCAAACATAAATGACCGAAGAGATGGAGGGTTGTCATGCGTCCGAGGGTCAGGGTGTGATAACATGGCACCTCTATGTATAGCTATCAACCACCACTCAGTGGCTGCTTACCTCATGTGACCACCACAAAATGGTTGCTAGTCTTAGGCAATTGGTGGTCATATAACCGTTTTCCTCTCTTCATAGTGCAAGTTGACCATATCTAGCCACCATAGACCGTCTCTATTCTCACCCTTTTATGGCAACCACCTAGCAAGGGTCGCCCTGCGGCCAAGGCGACCACCATCCGTTGCCCCCTTTCACGAGTCAAACTTACTCTATATAATAGTGGCTAGCCACAACCATTTCAAAAGAGGGAACTGACCTATTGTGTGGATTGCCATGTTCAATCGACCACCACAAGCAGTGGTCATTCTGTATGCACAGTAGAATGGGGTTTTCTTTTTTTATTAGAAGTTACTTATTTAAGTATGCATTGTTCATATAATCCTAGTCGAGGTTATATCCAAAAACTTACCAAACAAGATATTGGAAATATCTACTCCCCTCACATTTCTTATCTTATTCTATCTCTCTCAAATCTAATCCTTGTCTACCCTTCCTCGAAGATATGACCATCAAAACATCAATGGCTCTTCTGCTTGCACTCTAAATTGCACAGCACACACTTGTCATCTATAATACAGCATTTGCTCATTCTTTCATGAACGAGGCGCCATAAAATACAGCCAAACTTTGAGAGATTAGGGTGAAACCACATCAGTCTATGCCAAGACAAGTTTGGCCCTTTCGATCTAATTAGGTTTTGCATATTCCATCACCAAAGCTAGAGATTAAAACGTTGTCTTCCACATCTGAGTATGAATGTCAATGCAACTTGGATGCTGAATATGTACTCTAATCTTCCCAAGAGAATTCATATACTACTCTCCTTGGAAACTTGTCTAAATAAGCCTCAAGAGGGTTTTAATGATTTAACATTGGAATATACTCTACCCATTGCCCATAATATATTTCACATATGGTTTCAATGAGCCTCTCAATTTCATTATTTGTCTCCTAAGTATAAGTAGTGTCTTGCTTACTATCAGCAGCCCAAACACTATTGTTCTTCAAAAGATAGCATTTTGACCAGACTATCGAAAAGAGAGCTTGATTGCAATATGAAGTGCTACAAAGAGTGTCGCGACCAAATTTTTGCGTGGCGTGAACCACCTAGGGTTTGGCTAATGGATTGTTAAGCCTAGACTTAACTCGGGCTCTCCCAAGCCCATACCAATTCGCGACTTACGTTTGGATTCTTAACATGCAAATGATTTTTATTAAGGAGTCGCCACTAATCAGTTTTTGGTGGGTCAATTAGAAACCCAAGTAAAGTAATGGGAGATTACTTTACTCCTACGAACCAGAAATTATGGGTACGGGGACTTGGTTACACTAGATTTCTCTAATGCCCTTTCGGTACCATTCTTTTATTTTTGAAAAATGTTCGGCAGGCAGCTTGAATTGATTTTAATTATCTCCCTAACGTGTGAGGTGATCATGCGGGTGCACAAACCGCCAATTTAACACCCAATAAAAGCAATAAATAAATTGCAAGGCTTACCTCAAAGCATTGAAAGCATCTGCAATGTTAAATTAAAATCCACATCATCAGTCCTAGATATGGTTTCTAATTAACACGCAATTTTCTTTTTTTTTGTTTTCACTTTATTTAATGGAATTTAATCTAAATGCAATGCATGCTAACAACCTAATATGGCAAATTGACCTAAGGAAATGCAGCAACCTAAATGTCTAATATGCGGATTTTAATTAAATGGTCCTAAAATGCAAATTACCTAACATGCACCTAATGTTTTTGGATTTTTTTATCTGGAATTTTGAATTAATAAAAGTCCTAATTAAACTACCTAAGACGAATAATTTTCTAATTCATGTTTAGGATTAACTTTAAATTAACCCTATTTTGACTTAGAAAATTATTTCATTATTTTTATTTTGTTTTCTTTAAGAAAATGATGCCAAGTTTTCTAAGAATTAAATTGTCTAAATCTAATCCTAACCTATTTTAAAAAATTCCTAAAAGTATAATCCTAAAAATGTGATTCTAAAAAAAAAAAAAAAAACCCTAATTTACTAACCCACATGTCTAATGCTAAATCTATATATCTAATTCTACATGCTCATGCAAGATTTTGATTTTTTTTTGTTTTTCTTTTGGATTTTATGATTTCTTATTTTTCTGAAAATTAACTAAATTAAAATTCGATCTAATTCAAACTAGGGATTAGATCATCCTAATTTAAATTAAGATATTATTTTAATTCAGCAATTTCTAGCCTAAGATGCAACCTATCTAAAAAATTGATCTAAGCTTAAAATTAAACATGCCATTCTATTCTAAAATGCCTAATGATTTTTATTTATTTTTTTCGCTTTTTAATTAAAATTTAACATGCAATTCAGCTATCATCCTCAGTGAATTTTGCTTTTCTTTTTTTTTTTTTTTTTTTTATGATCTAAATAAAATCCCTAATTCTAAATATGCAAGACAATAAAAAAAAATCCTAATCCTAATTTAACATTTTTTGAGTTTTTAACTTTTTTTGGTGTTTTGAAATTAACAATTTCTAAACATGCAACCTAAACTAATTAATTTGGTTTTTTTGATTTTTGATTTTTATTTTTTAAAAGGAAACTTCTGTCCTAAACATGCAAACCCTAAAACTACATTTTTTATTTTGATTTTTTAAAAAAAAATTAATTCAAACAACCCCAAAAACCAAGCAAAATCGATTCCCTAAATTGACGAACCGTATCTCGCGCATGAGATCGGGTTGGCCAATTTCGCGAAAAATCACGAATCGGATCTCGGGCGGGAGATCGGATTGGCAATTTTTAAGTAATTGCGAATCGGATTTTCGGGCGCGAAAATCGGATTAGCAATCACTAATTTCAAGACAATTTTGCAACATAAAATTTGGATTTAGCACTAAGGGAAATAATTGCACTACGAGAACAAAAAAAAAATGCAAAATTAGTAATTGTGGATAAAAATAGAAAAATAAGTAACATAAAACAAAAATAAAATAAAAACAAAAATAAAATAAAATAAAACGGAATAAAATAGAGACTTTACATAATTTTTTGTCTTTTCCTTTTATTTTATTTTCTTTTTTTTTTTTTTTGAAAAAAAGAAACAAAAAACGAGGGGCGCTCGGCTAGGGTTCCGCGGGGCACAGGGATGCGACGGCGGCGGGGGCGCGGCGGCACGGCGGCATGAGCAGCGGCGCGACGCGGCGGCGGGGGGTGCGGCGGCTCTCGGCAGCGACGGGGCGCGAGATCGTCGCAGCGCGGGGCTCCGAGGACGCGTGGGGGTCGCGGGCGCGCGGCGGGCAGCGAACGGAGGCGGCGTCGGGGCTCGGGCGCGGCGGCGCGGTCGCAGGGCCCGGATCTGCGGCGGCGACGAGGCTCGGCGGCGGGGCGCAGCGACACGGCGGCGTCGGCGGGCGGTGCGACAGCGGCTGGGCGCGGCGGCTCGGTAGCGACGGGGCGCGAGATCGTCGCGGCGCGGGGCTCCGGGGACGCGTGGGGGTCGCGGGCGCGCGGCGGGCAGCGAACGGAGGCGGCGTCAGGGCTCCTGGGCGCGGCGGTGCGGTCGCGGGGCCTGGATCTGCGGCGGACGACGAGGCTCGGCGGCGGGGCTAAGCACAAGCGGCGGCACGGCAGCGTTAGCGGGCGACGCGAAGGCGGCGGGGCGCGGCGGGTCGGCGGCGGCGGGGGACCCCCTTTCAGGGAAGACGAACCGTCGATCGAGGGGGACCTTTTTTATTATTTTCTTTAAAAAAAAAAAAAGAAAAGTGTTTCTCTCTGCTCACTCTCTCTCAGCTCCCTCTCTCCCTCAGCTCACACTCTTTCTTCTTTTTCCTTTTTTTTTTTTTTTTTGCCGAAAAAGAAGCCCCCTTTGAATTTTTTCTCAAAATATTTCGAATCCAACCCCTTGTTACGAAAAATGGACTTCTCTTTTATAATGATTCCAAACGGCCGCTTTGTATGGCATTTTATGAGTTTCCATCTCCAGTCACATTAAATCGAGCATAATTTCGCAATCGGCTCGATTTTGTTCGGATTTCTTCCATTTTGCAAAAATTCTTGCCCCTTACTCACTTGATTTCAAAATTGTTTCTGCATTTAACGACAATCTGAATACTCATCAGAATTTCAAACTTCCATGCATGAACAATCAAATCAATTTCCCCATTTTTTCCATTTTTTCATTTATTTGTTCAAAATGCAAATTTTATTTTTCTAAAATTAAGTGTCAACAGCTGCCCCTCTTTGAAGGTGAGCTCGTAGAGGTTGCCTTCAAAGACAAATTGAAACCTAATTTTAGATCATGCACATGCACTAAATGACCTTTTTTTTTTTTTTTTTGTCGGAAAATGAATTCCATTTTTGAATGCAATTTATAAGATGCAAATAATAAATGAGCCTATTTTAAAATGCAAAATTTTTTCATTTTTGTTTTTGTTTTTGTTTGTTTGTTTTTGAAAATAAATCCTATTTTGAAATGAAATCTATATGATGCATGAAAATAATAATGTAAATAATAAAGGAACTTACGTGGAATAACTTACCTTCAAGAGGGTATAGTAACTCAAGATAACTGGTGTTACATGTCCAGGACCCGTACCATTCTACGGTCGCCTAGAATAGTAACATGACTTTACAAAAAAGACTGCTTTCCCAGGACCCGTACCATTCTACGGTCGCCTAGTGGGGCATTGTTTGGTTGTATCTAGGACCCGTACCATTCTACAGTCACCTAAACGAAAAAAGGTTTTCCAGGACTCGTACCATTCTACGGTCGCCTGAGTGGTGTCTAGGACCCGTACCATTCTACGGTCGCCTAAACGAAAAAAGGGTTTTCTAGGACCCGTACCATTCTACGGTCGCCTGAGTGGTGTCTAGGACCCGTAACATTCTACGGTCGCCTAAACTGAGGTTTTGCTTGACTAGGACCCGTACCATTCTACGGTCGCCCAGTCTTGCAACAGAGATTACTTGACTAGGACCCGAACCATTCTTCGGTCGCCTTAATCAGATTGAATCTGGAGAAAAAATCTTTGGGGGGCAACTCCATCGAGTGCTGGTGCTTGAAAAGGAATACATGCACAATGACAAGTATTTTAAGGTCTGGATAGAGATGTACTTACCTGATGACATGTTCGTTCCTTAAGGGATATGTCTCCCGCAAAAACACGAGTTATAGGGAGGCAACGTGCATTCACGAGACATGAGGTTCACGTGATGATTTCTATCAATCTTGTATTACCAAATCCCATTTGGAAATATTTCAAAAGAATATTCCAATCTGAAGTCATGAGTGTCATGGTTATGTCAAATGAGAGATCTTCCGGTCTAAAAGGACCTTTCACTCATTCTCACGAAAAGGCTGATTTGTCCTGACCTTTGATGCAGGAATTCAACAATCACTCTGTCTTTCTATCATCATGCCGAACAGGGGTTCGAGTAATCTCGCAAGTGGTACGACTTTACCAATCTGAGAGGTCTTTAACATGGAACGTAATGTGGGCTTGATCAATGGCTTAACAAAGGGGACTCTTCGAGTCAAGGCTTAATGAAGAATGATATTGCTGAAATCATCTTTGGGTTTACAAGTCAAGAGACATGCGAAATGAAGTAGAAATTGCCTTACTCAAACTTCTTCGAGTGATGCTCTCGAACATATGAACCTTTACGTTAATTCAAGTGCCCTAATCTGAAGAGACTTTGTAAGGGACGTAACGTAAGCTTGGTTTATGGGTTGAGAAATGAAAGGATCATTGAGCTCAAAAAGTGTTTAAAGGGTAAAGTTGGTGATCATCTTGACACTTCCACTGATTTTCTGCCTCAATGTCGAAGATCTTCTTTTGCACTCATTGATTGCAACAGCATTTGAGCTTTTTTTTTTCTTTTTCTTTTCTTTTGGGCATCGGCCTTGCTTTTACCAGGCACACTTTGCTTTTTTATGCCCCATTTTTGCACTTCTTTTTTTTTATTAGAACCTTCATTTTTGTGGGCATCTTAATTCATGCCACTTGAATTTGTCTTGCCCCGGTGTGGGGATGATCACCAAGCTGGGTTTAATTATGAAATGAATTCATAAGCTCAAGTGGGCTACGCAATGGATAAAAGTGTATAGGATAGAGAAATGACTGCTCTTCATCATCTTAGGGCACTTTAATTATCGTACAAGTTACCTTTGCGAAAGCAATACTCGAAGATTGATGCAAGTGTGAGTAAGAGAATCCCTACCATTCATTTCAAATTTGGTCCCCGGTGTGGGATGATCCTTAACGGGGGTAATTTCGAAAACACCTCATGTGTGTGGGCTCAAAGGGCTAAACAATGGGTATACCTGCAGTGTTTAGGATAAAAGAAAAAAATGCCTCTCGTCACTTTAGTTGTCGTACCCTTTACGAGATTACCCTTTACCTTATGGACATGAAAATCTTTCCACACAACTCACCGGGGATCAGTGTATTAGACAGTGTATGAAATAAGGCTCGCCTTTCGTCATTCCAAAGTATCCCATTTGACACATTCAATTTATCTCATACAATTCATCAGGGAGAGCATGCTAGATTTGCAAAACATTTGAACAATTCAACTTATTGAGGCAATTTATTCATCACAGAAATGCTTGTAATTCAAAACATGACATGTCAAAATCTATCATGGATAATACTTCTTGACATCGGAATTAAGCGGGGTGGAAAACTCACGGCCATCCATTTCGCTAGGATCAAAGCACCTCCAGGGAGTACCTTCTTCACCACATATGGGCCCCTTTGTAGTTCGGGCGAACTTGCCCCCAAGGTCTGGAAAAATCGGCAACAGCTTCCTTAGAACAAGATCATCTACCTCAAAATGTCTCGGCCGCACCTTCCGGTTGAAAGATCTGGCTACTCTCTGTTGATACATTTGGCCATGACAAAGAGCCTTCAGTCTTTTCTCATCAATTAGGTTCAATTGCTCAAATCTTTGCTGCAACCATTGCTTGAGACAACCCTACTCGGGATAAAACTCTCGAGAGAAGGAATCTCCACTTCCACGAGGCAAAACGGCTTCCATGCCGTACACCGAGCAAAAGGAGTTGCCCCGGTAGAAGTGCGGATCGATGTCCGGTATGCCATTAGTGCGAAGGGTAACTGTCATGCCAATCTCGATAATTCTCAGCTGTCTTAACCAAGATCTTCTTGATGTTCTTATTAGCTGCTTCAATGGCCCCATTCATTTGAGGGCGGTAAGGAAACGAATTGAGATGCTTGATCTTGAACTCGTTGAACAACTCATCCACAAGTTTCTTCTTCAAATTTGTCCCATTATCAATGATGATTGCTTCGGGGACGTCATAGCGAGTGATTATGTCACATTTGAAGAACTTCACAACATTGCGGGCGGTGACATTTACAAAGGATGTAGCTTCAATCCACTTGGAGAAATAGTCTATTGCCACCAAGATAAAACGATGCCCATTTGAAGCTTTGGGGTTTATCGGGCCAATCACATCAATGCCCCACATTGAGAAGAGCCATGACTCGAAAAGCGATGTAACTCGGTTGGGGGCACATTTATCTTATCCCCATGGATCTGGCATTGGTGACGACTCCGTACATGCTTAATGCAGTCACTTTCTAATGTGAGCCAATAGTAGCCTAATCTCATAATCTTCTTGGCTAACATGTGTCCATTCATGTGAGGGCCACATACTCCTTCGTGCACTTCTTGCATGATTTGAGTGGCTTCAGCTGCATCCACACACCGCAGCAAGACTGAATCATAAGATCTTTTGTACAAATTTTCGCCACTAACAAAGAATTTTGAGGCCATCTTCATGACGTACTTCCTATTAGCTGAAGTGCTTCCCTCGGGAAATTCCCGTTTTTGAATGTAATTCATGATGTCATAATACCATGGTTTTCCGTCAGGCTCTTCAGTCACGATCATACAATAAGCCGGCCTTGGCAAAACTTCTATTTTCAATGGCTCAACTTCCAATCCATATAGAAGACAAAGTTGCGAGTGCATCCGCAAATTGGTTATGACACCTTGGCAAGTATTCAAACGAAATTTCCTTGAACTCCTTTACCAGGTCCCCTAGATACTTGTGGTATGGGAGCAGTTTAGGGTTCTTGGTTTCCCATTCTCCTACGGTACGTAGTATGATCGGTGCGAGAATCCCCGAATACTTTCAATTTGGTCACATCCATCTCGATGGCAGCTTGGAGTCCGAGGATGCAAGCTTCATACTCAGCTATATTATTAGTGCATGGGAACACCAACTTTGCAGCTACCGGATGATGTTGTCCGTCTGGTGATATTAGGACTGCCCCAGTACCAGAGCCGGACAAGTTCACGTCTCCGTCAAAGAACATTGTCCATGAGCCTTCATCTACACTCAAAACACGGTCATCTGGGGAACCGTCATCATTACTTGAGACTCCTGGGTTCTCAGCCAAGATATCAGCGATCACCCGACCTTTAACTAACTTTTGCGGCATGAACTGCACATCAAATTCTGATATTAAAATTTGCCACTTAGCCAATTTACCCACCAAAGCTGGCCAATCAAGCAAATACTTGATAGGATTATTCTCAATCACGAGGAATGTCTGGTAGTGCAATGTGTACTGCCGCAATCTCTGCAACATCCATACTAATGCAGCACAAGTTTTCTCAGTATTAGAATATTTCAGCTCTGATACAGTGAATTTCTTGCTCAAGTAATAAATGGCCCGTTCTCTTCGTCAACGGGGCTTTCTTGGGCCAACATCGCTTCCAATGATTCACTATGGATAGTGAGATAGAGAATCAAAGGATGCCCTGGTGAGGGTGGGACAAGAAGCGGTGATTTCATCAAATCTTTGCTTTATCTTGTCAAATGCTTCATGACATTCGACATCCCGGTTGACTCGTGCATTCTTCTTTAGGAGCTTGAAGAACGGCTTGGCGGTTTCAGAAAGTTGGGAAATGAATCGGGCAATGTAATTCAACCTCCCCAAAAGGCTTCGGACTTCTTTGACCGTCGATGGAGGCTGCAACTCACATATGGCCTTAACCTTAGATGGGTCAATCTCAATTCCTTTACTACTCACAATGAATCCGAGTAATTTACCGGATGTTGCTCCAAACACGCATTTAGCAGGGTTTAATCGAAGCTTGAATTCACGAAGACGATCAAACAACTTCTTCAGGGTTTCAACATGGCTTCTTCCAGGTCAGGTCTTCGCAATCATGTCGTCGACATAAACCTTGATCTCTTGATGCATCATATCATGAAACAATGCAACCATGGCTCGCTGGTAAGTTGCCCCTGCATTCTTGAGTCCGAAAGGCATGACCTTATAATGGAAGGTCCCCCACGGGGTAATAAATGCAGTCTTCTCCTTATCTTCTTCCTTCATCCTTATCTGATTGTACCCGGAGAAACCATCCATGAATGAGAATAACTCAAATCCAGCAGTGCTATCCACAAGGACATATATGTGGGGTAGCGGGAAATCATCCTTCGGGCTAGCCTTATTCAAGTCCCGATAGTCGACACAGACTCGAACTCGACCATCTTTCTTCATTACTGGCACAATGTTAGCTACCCATTCAGGATATTGTGAGACTTCAATAAATCCCACTTTCAAAAGCTTCATCACCTCCTCCTCAATCTTCTTTGAGAGCTCAGGTTTGGTCCTCCGTAGCCTCTGCTTTTTAGGTGGCTCGTCCAGATTAGTAGGCAAGGCATGCTCCACGATCACTGGGTCTAAACCGGGCATGTCAGCATAGGTCCACGCGAAGACTTCTTGATATTCTTTTAGTAGCTGGATTAGGCGCTCGGCCTCATCTTTTGGGAGATTTTCCCCAATCTTGACCTCCTTGGCTTCTTCAGTGTCACTTAAATTGATAGTGACAGTTTGCTCGGATGTAAGAGCCTTGGCTTTTTCATGCTTTGCTCCCGGCTACGCTGTTGCACTTCAATGGAATCTTCAATCAAGTCTCCGGGAACTTCGTCACTAGCATTTGTGGCATTGAATTGGACCATTTCCATGCCTTTGCGTGTTGTAAGATTATCCCCTGAAATAGGAAGTAGACAAATTAGAAAAACAAACGAGTAATCTGTATTTTTCAAAGATTTTCTGAAAGACTTTTGAAAGACTTTTGAAAAGGATTTTTATAAACATTTTGACACGAGGAAGCATGATGAAGCCCAGGCCTCAGAACTCTCCTTGGATTTTTCTCTCTTTTTTATCGGCTGGATATCATCACCAGGCTGGTTTGGTGTACCTCATCATGCCCTCAAAATAAAACTTGTAATTTTATTGATATTCATCAATCAATTACATTTATTGAATGGAAAATGCAAATCCAAAAAAAAGAAAAGAAAACGAAGATAATCGCTAGATAGCGATAATTATTCCTAGAAAGCAAATAAAAATTCCCACGCGGGGAATGCGAGAAATCAATAAACGAGTTACTCTTGTGGGCTAGGGCCCATCTCTTCGGGGGATCCTTCGCCAATGGCCCCTATGACGATGTCATCGAACAAGCTTGTTACTCCTTCCAGCATGTCTTCAGGATCCTCAGCCTTCGGGGGTCTCGGATCATCCATGCCACCCCATCCATCTAGGACAATGCTCCGGGGATCTATGTAGAAGCTTGGAGGGGCCGAATATTTCACCAGGTAGTCAAACTTGCCGCTCGGCTGCCCTGTGGTGTCTATCACTTCCACCTCATCCTGCATCATTACCGGAGGACCAGGGAATGTTTCATGAATACTTGGGGGCAACGGGTTTTGCCTCCCCTGCCTTCGGTTAGGCGTCGGGTTTGGTCCTTCTTGTCTTCTTCCTCCAGAATTTTGTCCACCTCTTCCATGGTACCCTAATCCAGCAAAATGGGACCTCTGAGGGGCTTCAATGGGGTATCGAATGCCTTGGCCATTTCTTCCAAGACCACCACCAGGAACGAAACCATTCCCGACCATCACTCTTCCCACCATAAGGGCAGCATTTGAAACTTCGGGAGTAGGAGGCGTTAAGTCAGGAGCAGCATGTATGGTGGATACTAACTCGAACGAGTGGTAGCTTGCTTCGAACTCAGAGTCTGGCTCCACATAGGGGATGGCCGTCTCCTGATAGATCCGGTGATCCTCCTCACCATATATGGTGACCAACTTCCTTTCAATCACAAACTTTACAGCTTGATGCAAACTTGAAGGTACCGCTCCCGCGGTGTGTATCCAAGGACATCCCAGTAAGAAGTTGAATGCAGTAGGGATGTCCAACACTTGAAAGGGAATGTTGAAGACAACTGGCCCGATTTGTACATCAAGGTGGATTTGCCCGATCACGTCCTTCTTCGTGCCATCGAAAGCTCGCACAGAGGTCGTTGCACCATGTATCCTGGATGGGTCAACTTTGAGGCGGTGAAGAGTAGCCAACGGGCATATATTTAGAGCGGACCCATTATCAATGAGCACTCGGGACACATGGGTAGTCTTGTGCTTGACGGATATGTAAAGTGCCTTGTTGTGCCCTCTACCCTCAAGAGGGAATTCCTCATCGGAAAAGGCGATCAAATCCTTGAGAAGGACTGATCCTACAAACTCTTCTAAATTGTCCGCCTCGATCGTCTCGGCACATGAATTTCACTTAGCACCTTCATTAGTGCCTTTTGATGCACAGGCGATGTCTGCAGGAGCTCAAGCAAAGAGACTTGGGAGGGCATTTTCCTCAATTGATCGACCACGTTATACTCACTTACCTTTATTACAGCCAGAAATTTCTTGGCCTCTTCATCAGTGACAGGCTTTGCAGGCTGAACATTTGCTTGAGCATAAGTCCGGCCGGACCTTGTGACAACGCCAACATCCAAGTCATAGGACCAAGGGACGGACTGGTTGCTGACATACTCATATGGTTGTGGCACTTCAATCACAATCTCATCATCGGACGCGTCCTCTAACTGGGGCATGTCCGCGAGTGAAGAATCAACCTCTTCCTTAAGCGCAGCCTGCTCCTCTTCCCAATCGATGATAATATGGGAAATAGTGGAAAGCTGTGCGATTACGATCGGCATACACAATGATGCCATCATCCACCATTTTGGCGACTCTTTCCTTCATCAATGATAGGGGAATATCTTCATGGTCCGGATAATACCCAGCTCTTACTAGGCCATTGTAAGCATCCGCCACATGTACCTTCGAATTCTTGATGCGACCAACTTGATTCAGAATAGCGTTCATTGTACCCTCATGCTCCGGTAGCGGATTCTTTTGAACATTTGTTCGAGCGGTTTGGAACGAAAAGGCCTTCGTGTCCAAAAGGTTTTGAATCTTGTGTTTGAGGGTAAAACACTCATCGGTTGAATGCCCCAATTCCCCACTATGGTAATCACACTTCTTTGTCGAGTCGTAATTACGCATGCTTTCACGGTTAGGGCGCTTTGGCTCAGTGGAAAGCAAACCTTTCTTCTGGAGAATTGCTAAAACTTGGGATGGAGATCCAGGGAGTGGAGTGAACTGTCTTCTTGCTTGGGCAAATGACTGACGGCCAGGAGCTTGTTGTTGCCTTACATTCATCGGGGTACAAACGGGACTTTCTTGGCTATAGGCTACATTCACATCCACAACGGCTTCTTTCTCCTTCTTGACGGAGAATCTCTTACTTGATGACTCGGTGAACCATCCTTCCCTTATTCCCATCTCAATTTGTTCTCCCACTTTGGAATCAATTTGGTTGAAACTCTCAACATAAGTGCTTGCCATCCGATTGCGAAATTCGGATGGGAGGGTCTTTATGAAGAGCTTCATCAACTCCTTGTCGGTAGGCTCAGGAGTGATTTGAGCAGCCAGATTCCGCCATCTCACGGCATACTCCTTGAACGACTCGCTCCTCTTTTTCTCCATCCTCTCAAGATCTTCTCGGGAAGGTGCAATGTCCATGTTGAACTTGTCTTTGCTTGAGGAATGCATCAGCCACTTCATTCCAGGTATCAAGAAGATTGATGTTTTTCATCACATACCGGTTCAATGCGAGTCCAGTCAAACGAGGCATGGAATGATTGGATCATGAGGGCTCATTTTTTACATCTTTGGGCCATGCGTACATGATACATCGTAAATGAGACTTTGGGCAAGATGTACCATCGTACTTCTCAAATTCCGGCATCTGAACTTCTTCGGCATCTTGACCTTCTCGTAGACCGACAAGTCAAAGGGGAGTGAGTTTTGTGACTCTGCAATTGCTTCACCTTTTCTTCAAGTTTCACGAAGCGTTCATCCGGCTCTGTCTTGGGGAGGTCAACGAACTTTCCCTTTTCCACATTGATCGGGATTGAGTCTTCTTTGAATCGGGTATGCCATTATTACTTGATCGGGGCTTATCTGCTATCTTCGGGATAACAGCCTGAGGAAGAACGGGTGGAGGAGTCGGATTGGCTTGGAATGATCTGAATTGAGTCATCATAACCTCCATGGAGGCGGCTAACTGACGGAGCTGATCTTCCATATTGGACATACGATCATGCATCTCATTTTGTTCCGCCATTTTGGCCTTTGATCGCATGATAATGGGTGAGCGTGGAGGGTCCGTTGTCACCTAATTCGAAAGAAATGAACAAAAATAAGTATCTCGTATGAAAAATGAACGTCGATCCATGGCAACGATCTAGAGCTTTTATTAATGGAATTTTTGACAAGTCCAGCAAAATAGGAATTTGAAATACTCTAAACAAATGAACTAGGAAAGTAAAAGACTCGACTCCCTAAACATCAATCTAGAAATGAGAATGACGTGATTGATTCAAGCACTTCATTTAGCTTGATCAATATACACTCGAGACACCATCCGGCGCAATCGCTTATTCTCATCTCGAGCTTTCTCGGCAACCCTCTTGAGGCGTTTATTTTCGGCACGGTTGGTGATCTTCAGTGGCGCCTCAGGTATCTTCGGAAGCAGCTCCTCCGAGATCTTGTGTTGTCGAATATAGTTGGTCGAGGCATAATACTTCCTTTCCTTACCCTCCAGCTCCTCTTCGGGCCACTTGAGTTTTCGTGGACGGCACATATCCCACATTGATTTGATTGTGAGAATGGAATCTTCATGGCCTTGGCTTCAATCAATGAAGTTGACTTAAAGCGGATCTGCTTGCAATGCCGGGGGAAGCTCTTGCACGACTTGGTATTGACGAGTTACTCTGGTCGAATAGTACTCCAAAGCTCCAGTAAATCCCAATAAAGGGATTGGGCCAACACCTCCACACGTGAGTCTCGCCGCACGAACTTGAAACCACATAGCATGCCATAGAAAACCCTTGGAAGTTGGTTTTTATGAAAGCTAGCCACTCAGAATAGTGGTAATCCGGTGCATGTTTTTGCTTATCCTCAAATTTCATAATGGGGTGATTAGAGTCATTGACATCATGTATAGTCATTAGACCACCAAATCCTTTCAAATGAGAAAGAAACCAAATTTGCAAAAGCTCAGGAGAGGAATGGAAAGTCTTATTACCATCTCCTTTAAATCGAGTGAGGGAAAGGAAAGTTTCAGTTAAAACAGTGTTTACAAAATTCTTTCCTTCCAACACTTGTTTGACCAAGTGAGCCATCAAAGGGTTAATAGCATTCTTATAATAAGGAAAAACTATAAACCCAAAGAAGGCTAAAAGAAAAACCCTTCGCATTTGAGATGAAGGGCCAATTTCAAAATGTTCTTTTAGAAAAGATAGGGGACATGTGTTGCGATGAGCCTTTAAAACCTTTCTCACATCATCCCCTTTAATTCTTAAAAAATCAGATAAGGCCATAACGGGATCTATCCCGATAGGCGGACCAATTAACTCAGCTTTCAAAGGCTTTCCTATGGCAATGCTATATTCTTCCAAGGTGGGCGTGAGCTCATGCTTACCGCCAAGAATGAAGGTAGAAGTCTTGGGACACCAAGAGTGAGCGAGTGCTTGAATAAGGCCGCCATGGATGTTGATACGCAGCAATGGAAGCAATCGGCCAATGTATGACTCCACAAATCGACGGCCATCTTGGTCTAACTTGTCCCACCATGTGCCGAGCTCTTGCTTCGGAGGGAGAATAATTCGAAGGTCCGGTATCCCCATTGTATATTGACCAAGACTCAATAAAATCCTAATGCCATGGACCGACAAAATAACATGACAAGGTAAGTAAATCGCAAGGGTGAAAGTTTAGAGAGCTTACTTTACCAATGAGGGGTAATCACATAGACATGCGCATGATAAGTGGTTATATTTCTACTCTAGAAGGCTTAACAAGGTGGAGCCACAAGGATGATCGGACTAGCCACGGGCGTGTGGACTATGTCGGGTCCTCATGACTCCGGCTTGGTCAAAGAGCCGTCCCAGCTCGCGGGTATGCGGACCGAGGTGGGTACTCTTGACACCATGAATGAAATTTCGGGATTGAGATGGGCAACTCGTACCACGAGCTTGCGGTCAGAGTAGTATCCATCTCAATACCATCCTAGATGGTCCTATGGCGGCCCAGGTCCGACGGCCGGTTGTGTGTGCAATAGTGTAGTGCTAAATGCAAGGCATGCACAACAGTTTATATCAAGCAGCACTTCATACTTAAAAATAAACCATTCATTCCTACACCTCCCTGCAAAACAAAGGTCAGCAAACACTTCCCCTTATACCCCCAATCTGCAAAAACATTTAACACCTTAAATGTTAGGGACGTACACAGGATCCTTGCTGCCAAACAAAAACATTTTTCAAAAGAAAAGAAAAATTGGCCTAAGTCCACTAAGTGTTTTAACACAAGTCCCCAGCGGAGTCGCCAAGCTGTCGCGACCAAATTTTTGCGTGGCGTGAACCACCTAGGGTTTGGCTAATGGATTGTTAAGCCTAGACTTAACTCGGGCTCTCCCAAGCCCATACCAATTCGCGACTTAGGTTTGAATTCTTAACATGCAAATGATTTTTATTAAGGAGTCGCCACTAATCAGTTTTTGGTTGGTCGATTAGAAACCCAAGTAAAGTAATGGGAGATTACTTTACTCCTACGAACCGAGAGATTATGGGTACGGGGACTTGGTTACACTAGATTTCTCTAATGCCCTTTCGGTACCATTCTTTTATTTTTGAAAAATGTTCGGCGGGCGGCTTGAATTGATTTTAATTATCTCCCTAACATGTGAGGTGATCATGCGGGTGCACAAACCGCCAATTTAGCACCCAATAAAAGGAATAAATAAATTGCAAGTCTTACCTCAAAGCATTGAAAGCATCTGCAATGTTAAATTAAAATCCACATTATCAATCCTAGATATGGTTTCTAATTAACACGCAATTTTCTTTTTTTTTGTTTTCACTTTATTTAATGGAATTTAATCTAAATACAATGCATGCTAACAACCTAATATGGCAAATTGACCTAAGGAAATGCAGCAACCTAAATGTCCTAATATGCGGATTTTAATTAAATGGTCCTAAAATGCAAATTACCTAACATGCACCTAATGTTTTTGGATTTTTTTATCTGGAACTTTGAATTAATAAAAGTCCTAATTAAACTACCTAAGACGAATAATTTTCTAATTTATGTTTAGGATTAACTTTAAATTAACCCTATTTTGACTTAGAAAATTATTTCGTTATTTTTATTTTGTTTTTTTTTAAGAAAATGATGCCAAGTTTTCTAAGAATTAAATTGTCTAAATCTAATCCTAACCTATTTTAAAAAAATTCCTAAAAGTATAATCCTAAAAATGTGATTCTAAAAAAAAAAAAAAAAAAAAAACCTAATTTACTAACCCACATGTCTAATGCTAAATCTATATATCTAATTCTACATGCTCATGCAAGATTTTGATTTTTTTTTTTTTTTTTGTTTTTCTTTTGGATTTTATGATTTCTTATTTTTCTGAAAATTAACTAAATTAAAATTCTATCTAATTCAAACTAGGGATTAGATCATCCTAATTTAAATTAAGATATTATTTTAATTCAGCAATTTCTAGCCTAAGATGCAACCTATCTAAAAAATTGATCTAAGCTTAAAATTAAACATGCCATTCTATTCTAAAATGCCTAATGAGTTTTATTTGTTTTTTTCGCTTTTTAATTAAAATTTAACATGCAATTCAGCTATCATCCTCAGTGAATTTTGCTTTTCTTTTTTGTTTTGTTTTTTTTTATGATCTAAATAAAATCCCTAATTCTAAATATGCAAGACAATAAAAAAAAAAAAAATCCTAATCCTAATTTAACATTTTTTGAGTTTTTTTAACTTTTTTGGTGTTTTGAAATTAACAATTTCTAAACATGCAACCTAAACTAATTAATTTGGTTTTTTTTTTTTTTTATTTTTTCTATTTTTTTTTAAAGGAAACTTCTGTCCTAAACATGCAAACCCTAAAACTACATTTTTTATTTTGATTTTTTTAAAAAAAAATAATTCAAACAACCCCATAAACCAAGCAAAATCGATTCCCCAAATTGACGAACCGTATCTCGCGCATGAGATCGGGTTGGCCAATTTCGCAAAAAATCACGAATCGGATCTCGAGCGGGAGATCGGATTGGCAATTTTTTAAGTAATTGCGAATCGGATTTTCGGGCGCGAAAATCGGATTAGCAATCACTAATTTCAAGACAATTTTGCAACATAAAATTTGGATTTAGCACTAAGGGGAAATAATTGCACTACGAGAACAAAAAAAAATGCAAAATTAGTAATTGTGGATAAAAACAGAAAAATAAGTAACATAAAAAGAAAAATAAAAGAAAAACAAAAATAAAATAAAATAAAACGGAATAAAATAGAGACTTTACCTAATTTTTTTTTCTTTTCCTTTTATTTTATTTTTTTTTTTGAAAAAAAGAAATAAAAAACGGGGCGCTCGGCTAGGGTTCCACGGGGCTGGGGATGCGACGGCGGCGGCGGGGCGCGGCGGCACGGCGGCGTCGGCGGGGGCGGCGCAAGCTGCGGCGGGGAGCGAGATCGTCGCGGCGTGGGGGCTCCGGGGCCGCGTGGGGGGTCGCGGGCGCGCGGCGGGCAACGAACGGAGGCGGCGTCGGGGCTCTGGGCGCGGCAGCGCGGTCGCAGGGCCCTAGATCTGCGCGGCGACGACGAGGCTCGGCGGCGTCGGCGGGCGGCGCGCGGCGGCGGGGCGCGGCGGCTCGACAGCGACGAGGGCGCGAGATTGTCGCGGCGCGGGGCTCCGAGGGACGCGTGGGGGTCGCGGGCGCGCGGCGAGCAGCGAACGGAGGCGGCGTCGGGGCTCGGGCGCGGTGGCGCGGTCACAAGGCCCTGGATGCGCAAGCAACGACGAGGCTCGGTGACGGGGCTGAGCACAAGCGGCGGCACGGCGGCGTCAACGGGGCGGCGCGACGGCGGCGGGGGCGCGGCGGCTCGGCAGCGGCGGGGGTGGACCGCCCTTCGGGGAAGACGAACCGTCGATCGAGGGGGGGACCTTTTTTATTATTTTCTTTAAAAAAAAAAAAAAGAAAAGTGTTTCTCTCTGCTCACTCTCTCTCGGCTCCCTCTCTCCCTCAGCTCACACTCTTTCTTCTTTTTCCTTTTTTTTTTGCCGAAAAAGAAGCCCCCTTTGAATTTTTTCTCAAAAAATTTCGAATCCAACCCCTTGTTACGAAAAATGGACTTCTCTTTTATAATGATTCCGAACGGCCGCTTTGTATGGCATGTTATGAGTTTCCATCTCCAGTCACATTAAATCGAGCTATAAATCGAGCATGATTTCGCAATCGGCTCGATTTTGTTCGGATTTCTTCCATTTTGCAAAAATTCTTGCCCCTTACTCACTTGATTTCAAAATTGTTTCTGCATTTAACGACGATCTGAATACTCATCAGAATTTCAAACTTCCATGCATGAACAATCAAATCAATTTCCCCATTTTTTCCATTTTTTCATTTATTTGTTCAAAATGCAAATTTTATTTTTCTAAAATTAAGTGTCAACAAAGAGTTTAGTGCATCTTCTAGTTATATTTCTGAAGTCAAATCAAATATTATAACTATTATATTATTGATAGGATCTTACTATGTGTAATTTTTATTTTAATAGAAGAGATATCAACAATAACTTAAAAATCTTGTCGATTTGAACTCATTATAAACTTAGGTGGTTTCTTTTTTTTTTTTTTTTTTTTTTTGCCATAAGTAAAGTGAAAATGAGATGACCAGCTTGGCCACAATGAGTTTGCCAACCCTTCTTCCCCCCATGACTTGACCTCGCCCCTGGAATATCATCATGCTCATGGCCCTAAGTAGAGTTGGTGGGGACAAGAAAGAGCCAGACAGCAACAGAATCTCAAACTGTCCATGGGTTGTCACTATGGATATGGCTGTGGCTACCTACCATAAGCTCACATTGGTGATGCGCTGATCCTGCTCAACACTCAGATTTCCTACTACCGTTGTGATGTAGGTAGCGATGGAGTTAAAGAAGTCGCACACATACCCAACTTTGAGAATGGAAGCTCTGAGGTTATTGGCTCTTTACTGGGTTATGAGCACAGGCAGCTTTGGATTGTTCTTGGATTTGGGTGTAACAACCTCAACTATATCTCTAGAGTCATGAATGGCAAGAATTATTTTTGCAACGTCCCAAGCGCATTGCCGCCCCGTTTATTTTATCTTTTCATTAAGAAAATGTGAAAGCGTACATACAACACCCAGACAACAATAAATAGCCAGGAAGATAACTGTGACACCCCTCGATAGCCCCTGATCCGTTAGGGTCGCCACAACTCGCTTACCTTCTCTCTTTATTGACCTGAAGGTCTATCAATCCTGGGGTTTATATATATATATATATATTTTTTTTTTTTTTTTTGATCGGTCCCTGCGCAATTTATATGGCGAAAACGTATCCAACAACTCCCTTCCCTATATTCAGAAAACAGTGCACACCAACTAAACATTTTATGTAAGTTAAAGCCGTACACTTTTATTTACATAACTTGATGGACATCTTTCATCGGTACATCAAAACGCCGTAGTCTTCTATACTTGGCTATGTTTCGAAAGATGACCAACATCTTCTCCAACAGTCATATACTTAAAGTCCATCGATCAGTGACGGTGTCCAAAAGTTCCTTCCTCTGCTATCCTCCCCTGGCAACCATATCCAACCACTCGGTCTATCCACTAGTGGACGTGGCGGCAGAGGTATTTTGTCTAGTCTGAAATGTTAGTCCCCAAAAGGGGTGAGTATAATAACTCAGCAGATTTATGATCTCTATGGCCACTCATACAACACATAAGACAGTCAAGCATGTCACATCATATAATAGCATCCGACAATATCATGGCATCATATAGCGTCAACAGGTAAAATATACATATGCCAACAACTAAGCCATAGATACTCAACCACTCATGCACTTACTATCCAGTGCTCATGCATGTACCATGCATACACATCATCCATTACTCAAGCATCCACCATGCATTCATTTATCTTTCAATACTCAGGCATACATATCATCATATGCATATCATTCAATGCCCATGTATATATCACCATATGCATATTATTCAATGCCCATGCATACATATCGCCATATGCATATCTCAATTCCAATTTTCACAATTTTAATTGGCTTTTAATACATCCCCGGCACACACCATCCGGGCTTCCGGCCCCCCCACATTCCGGGCATCTCGCACCCCAACTGGCATCACGAGGCATCCCCGGGCATGTATTCAAAATACAACCGGGCTTCCGACATTTACACTCCCTGGCCGGGCATCTCGCATCCCACCTAGCATCACGAGGAATCCCCCGGGCATGTATTCAAAATACAACCGGGCTTCCAGAGGGCATCGACTTATTCGAATCTCTAGGCATCTCGAAACTCCCGAGGACATCCGAGCATGTATCATAATACAACCGGGCATCCAAAGGGCATCGACTCATTCGAACCTTTGGGCATCCCGACTCCCGAGGCATCGTCGGCTCACACCTCCATTGTATTCTCATTTACCATAATTCATATTCACATGCATGGTCCATGGCATGCAACATGATGCTCATCACTCATATTAATGTGCAATGCCAACATTCTCATTCATATGGCATGGAATTCACATGAAACACTTCATTCAACCAATTTCCATCCCTTCCTTATAAGTGCATAAAATTCAGCACACATAGTCTCAAGAAAACACTTCAATTAAATACCAAATGATTTACAAAAATTATAAAACTCACACACATGACAGTCAAGGCAAAATGGCACATGTTTCATGAATAAAATATGTTCTGGATGTCATCATACAAAAAGATATTGTTCAGCCATGCCAACGCAGCAAATTCCAACAAAACAGCTTGTGCAATCACAAAAGAAATCTAAATTGACCATCCAATTGGCCACTAAATATCCTGAAATTTCACCACATCACCATAGAGACATTAAGGCACAACTTCCATTAAGAGACTATGTCCAAACAACTCACACAGAAAAAGATATAAGCTTGGAAAAACAGATTAGAGTTTAGGACTTCCCAGTTTGTACAGTTTTCGAATTTTATTTAATTAAATACTCAAAAGTCACTGAAAAATTATGAAATTTCAGCATGTTGTAGCCAAGATCCTACAGAACATTTCTCATGAAGACATAATCCTAAAAATCGTCCTACATAATTTGCTATAAAAATCACAAGCTCCCGTCTCAATTACCGAACCGTACGGGGTCAATAGGATTACCCAGTTTACACTGCTTTCGAATTTCATGAAATTAAATATCCAAATCTCATTCAAAAATTACCAAATTTAATTATGTCATATCCAAGAGTCTAAATAACATTTCTTATGAAGACATAATCCTCAAATTCGTCCCACAGAATTTGTTATAAAAATCACAAGCTCCTGATTCCATTCCCGAACCGTACAGGATCAACTAACAACGAAATTTTCTCAATTGAGCAACTTAATCTCCTTATTTTTCCCTGATTTTTGGATATGTTATGGTTTAGCATGTTTCCTACAACTCTCCTTTAGAAGTCAAATCAAGATTCACAAGAAAAAGTCATCATATGACTCACACGACCTACTGACCTCCCACAGAAACAAACCCAGAATTCAGGTTCGTATGTAAACAAGCATTTCCCTAAGTTATACCGGTTAGATTTGTGTCAAATTTTAGTATGATGTTCATTAGGATGTCCTTAACATTTCATATGAAGAGGTCAAAGGCAAACATCCAACAGAAAGCCACATGCAGTGACCCACAAACAACAAGGGTCGACGTGCGAGCCGGTTTTTCACCCAGTTCCTTAGGAAATTCATTTCACCCCTCAAACCTTGATCATTTTACTTGAATTTTGGATATGTTGTAATTCAAGCCCATTCTACAACTTTCATTTAGAAACCGAAGCCAAATTCTAACCCTAAACTCGTCTACAACTCCAAACAAGAATCGGGTACATGCAGGAACACTCGACCGGAATCACACCCACAGCAAGAGTGACCTCAAGACCTCAATTTTCATCCGTTAAACACACAATTTCGACCTTCAATCAACACAACAGCAAGATCACAACATGCATGAGCAATCTAGAGATTAATCTTGCCTTAGAATTGAGCTAAATGGGCGAAGAACAGCGACAACTCCCACGGCAACAGCTCGGTTTCTCCTTCTTCTTCTTTTCCCGGTGTGTTTTCTCTCAATTCTCTCTCTCTCTCACTTCACTCGCACCAAGCACGACCCAAAAACCCTCCACAGCCGGTCATGTTCTCTTTTATATTTCTAATTTAATCATTATTATGTCTAATGATTTCTTTACATGCAGCTTGACACCTTGCAAGACCGGTGACACTTGGCAAACCGGTGGACACTTAGACATCCACCTTGGACAGCTCAGCACCCCTTGGCTTGCGTGGGAGGCTTCGGCCGTGGCCCTCCATTGGCTGGGCTTGGCCGGCCCAATTCCATCCCTTAAAGCCCACATCATTCGGCCCATGTCCTTTCCCCCTTGATCCAATTCATTCGGCCCATGCCGAAATCAAATACAAATCCAAAAATTAAATTTCCTAATCATAGTTTATACATTGCTAGCTATAAATACTAACTTGGCCATCTCACATGACTACAATGTCAATCTAGGATAATTCAATTGTGGCTCATTAGTCCAATGACTAAAATCTCACAATACTTTATTTGATCGGCCACAATCATCGCATCTTCAAGGATTGTCAAAAATTTTGGGATGCCACAATAACCATTTGTAAACACACAATTATATTAGTTACATTTACAAGCCCTTTTATCACAAGCTGTTATATTTACAATCATTCCTTCTTCTATACTCAAAAGGCCAAGGTAAACCTTAGCTCTTCTAGCGAGACTGTAACTCCAAAACTAGTATGAGACCACCATGCCTACAATTCTGAAAAACAACGGGGTAAGTCATAAACTCAGTAAGTAGAACCTACTAATTTCAAAGTAGGAGGATGTCTCGCCTATCAACAAGCACATAACTTATCCAAATACTTGTCGATGGCAATCAATAGCAAAATAAAATCATGTCTTGGTTAGAAACATGAGAAATCTTAAAACAAAGATATGCAAGCATAAGCCAAGATTCATGCCTCACTCAATCATATGCAAGCATATACCAAGAATCCATTCCATATTACGAGGAACTCACACCTCACTCAATGATATGCAAGTATAAACCAAGATCCACTTAATAATATGCACATAATATGCACATATAAATCAAGATCCATTCCATAATATGGACAACTCATGGATATGGGGTTTATTCATGAATAACCGAAATCCATCGACTCTTTCCGAATCCACCGGGCATCTAAAATCGATCGGGCAATGTCCCCTAATTCAAAGGTGATGACGATCCACTAATAATGAGTCCATCAGGCATTCGAATTTAATTGGACAACATCCCCTAATCCACGGATGATGGTGATCCTCCAACAATGAGTCCATTAGGCATCATCGCTAAAATCCATTGGTCAACGGCTAGAAATTAGTCTATCGTGTGACCATGCATTAAGCATAACAATTCGGTTCTTATCTTCACTTTAGTTCAAGGGCTCGAAGGTGTGTCATGTATAAGTATGTGCAATGACTTACCGGAACCGACACGTTGCCCATGCCGGGCATGAATCAAGGATCATGGCTTGATTCAACACGTTTGAGCACTGATCTAGTACCTAACTTGGCTCAAGAACGGTACGTCTCAATACTGCATAGAGACCATGAAAGGACTGGCCCATCGTGATATGTTCACCATCATAGTATCAAAGTTGACTCTGGAACTTTACACCTCAATACTGGAACGAGACCATGAAAAGACCGGCCTATCATGTCATGTTCACCAACCTAGTATCAAACCTAGCTCGGGAATGATATGCCTCAATATCGCACCAAAACCAAGAAATGATTGATCCAACATAATCCTATATATGTTCAAGGCCAACAAAATCCCTTTTCGGAGTTTGGGGCGTGAACTAGAACATGTACCTATGAAATAGTTCAAAATAGTTTGAAAATAGTTTTGCAAGAGAAGAATCAAGCTTTCATAAAAACATTCTCCAAATTGGCACGAAGTCAAGCAAAACCAAAGCATATCAAATAAGCACAAGCACTGGGCTTCTTCCAAAGTAACTCAAGCCGAAGCACTAGCCAAAACTCATCAAATACGAACCAAACCTCATACAAAGAATAAAGTCTAAATCAATCCAAGCAAACACAAACCCGAACCTCAAGCAAACTAGAACAAATTCTAAGCAATTTCAATCAAGGACTCACAATATGATTGGATTAGTGTAACACAATGCCCTAATCAAATATTAATAAGTTCTACTTATAACTTTCTAAGTCGGCGGCGACGACAAGCATGGTGGCGGCAAGGACACCTAGGGGGAGAGGAGGCCGAATTTTGAGAGAGAGAAGGGAGGTTGGTTGTTGGTGATGGAGAAGAAGAGGAGGATGGGCTTTGATGAGCTTGTGTTGAGGTAATTGGGTTTTACTCCTATTTATAGGGCTTTCCCCCAAGAACGGTTTGAACAGGTCATTAATTACCATGGCTTAGGTGGAAAGTGTAGGGGCAAGGTGGCCAACTTCCAATTTGTCCACCTAGCCTACAATAATGGCCTTTAATTAGTGAATGGTGGCACTTGTCTTCCCCCCTTACTAGGCACCGTAGGTCATTTAATGGGCCCTCATCATTTGTCTCAAATTAACTCGGTCAAGAAGCATTTAAAAGGGGTTTTACCGAGTTTTCAAGCCTTAAAATAGGGTATGATTATGTCAAGTAGTTTTGGAACACCTTAATATGGTATTTAAGAACTAGACTCCAAGATTAGGAGTGTGACTCTCCTATCCTAGGGTGAAAAATAATTTCGAGCAATTTCAAAAATCAGTGTCATTACTTTACCAAATGGAATTGAAAAATTATGAAATTTTAATATATTGTAAAGAAGACATTAAATAACATTTTTTATGAAGGAAGCTAGTCCAGTAGTAAATTACTAAATACAACCCAAAAATCTGCCCATTGAGCAGATCTAACAACTTCAAAGAATGACTAATTTCGAAATCTAAATCTTTACAAAACTCTTTGAAATTTTTATATATTGTAGAAATGATTCCTTTAAAACTTTTATGAAAGAAGCATATCCAAATTAGAAAGGTAAATTTTTATAAAAATTCAAGAAAACATCATGGTAATCATTTTTACTACACTAGGTAGGTTCCCTATGGTAAATGATTAGGCTTTCGTTCCAACTATTTCACCTTAGAAAAATCTGAAATTTAAGTATGTTGTAGACCAAGATGTTTTGAAAAGTTTCTCCAAATTCAAACCACAAGAAACTCTGTAAAATTGGCAAATAGTGAAAGTCCAATAGTTTCGAAGAACCAAAGATGACAAATCTAATTGGGGAGAGATGGTGCCCTCTTTGGTCTTGAGTTAAGGAGTATTAATGGTTAGATAACCTTATCTTTCAAGTTTCCAACTAGATTCTAAGTTAGCTTGAACACTTCATCTCGATCATTGAATAGCCAAATTCCAAAATATATTAATGTAGGCTTATCTTGAGTTCAAAGTTTGGACTTGACCTTACTTCTCTCTCTCTCTCTCTCTCTCTCTCTCTCTATTGGATGTGTGGCCTTTCCTTGTGGCCACCAAAGTCCACATTTCACTTTGATTCTTTTAGGGCATAAGGGCTATAGGGACACATATTCTTTTAGTAGCCCAAATTACATTAAATGCATTTACACGTATTCATATTTGTTCACACTTGTTTTTTTAAGGAAATTTGACTAGTCCTAAGCCTATGTGTCTCCTTCATTAATGGTTCTAAGTCCAAGTCTAATCTTATCATTCAAGGTAAAGCCCCAACATGCCAATGCCAAGTGTCCACACTGCTTAAATTACTACGTGATGGAGATATTAAATGCAACTTGAAAAAAATATCCAAGTTTTTGAAGGCCTTGTTATTGGGCGGGAATTAGTTGAGTTTGACCACGATTGACCACATTATTTGACTCCATGTTTGTGCCTAAGCTAGCAACAAGACTCGATTAACTAAACCGAGCTTGAGCTCCCTTTTAATGAGAAAAAGGTTGTGGCTGGATTTGCTGGCTAGGTCCTAGCCCATTTGGTTGGTCCTTTGACTAGTTCATGGGCCAGTCCATGGATCAATTCTTTCTAGCTAGTCCTATGGCCAATCCCTAGGCTAGTTGACTAGTTCTGTAGCTGGTCCTGTGACCAGTCCAAGGCCTTACACCATAAGTCTTGGTCTTCTAAAATTGAACCACATTGAGTTTATCCACTTCATGGTCAATTATCGATCGTCATATAATCATATGGAATCGATCGATCCCTCTCAACTCATGGTCATGTTAGATCGATTCATGATCATCCATGATCGGCACAATGTTTGAGCGGAATCGCCCATGACCGGTGCCTTGACTGAGTTGAATCAAGTCATAACCATCCACTAATCCATGATGGTACGTGATCATCCCATGGACGATCCCTATGGTCAAATAACCATCTTATGATCGAACACTTCATATCCAAACCCTTGGTTGCCAAGTCCCAATCAGGCCAATTTAACTCATGCCCGGCATCCGTGCCAACTCATGGCCTAGTCTAGCCATTGGCATACTAGTTCTTGTCCTACTAGTCAATGCCAATATAAGGTTCAAATTTGAGGATGTTACACTAGGTGAGACTATGTCTCCAATGCCATGGTTGGCTAGTCACACTAAGCTCTGGGGTTTGGTGTGCTGCCTTGTCATGATGGTTGCCGTTGGAGAATTGATGGTTGTGGCTGTCACTAACCTCATGGTGATCTTCGAACTCAGTTAGAGGTGGAACCAAGAAGCAGTGCCTAAATCCAAACCGGCCATGCCCACAGTAATAAGGAAAAGCAACGAAAAACAAGGAGCAAGAAAAATTATTGATAACATTTTACATAAGAAAATCCAAAATCTAGATTTGGATTTCAATGTTTATCCTAAGGTTGAAGATAATAGTAAAAGAGAAAAGAAAGAAAAAATAAGAAAAAATAAGAAATTTTAAAAAAAAAATGCCGTGGTCCATGTCAGATTGTTAGTCGTGATGGGTAGGACAAGTGGCGATGTGATGACTAAGACTCATTACGTCATCAATTTTCAGCCAATGTGAATCAGATGGACTACATTGGAGCATCGGAAAAATTTTGTTGGTTAAATAAGAAAGTTTAGAATTGAATTGGTATTCATACAGTAAGCTTAGGAATTTTTGGATAATTTTCCTCAAATGATCAACTTTAGGAACCACAAAACCAAGTTATAAGATATCTTAGGTCGATGTTGTTGCTACTAAAGCTTCACTAAGAGGTCTATCAATATGACATAGTAGCCTATTGTTGGAAAGATATATATATATATATATATATGTATATGTATGTATGTATGTATGTATGTATGTATTGTAATAATAATTCATTATTGTGAAATGTAGATGATTGTCCCTATCCTATAGTGAGTAACGGCCCTCTCACTACCACAAATTTTTTCAAGAAAACTTGTTTGGAAGCAAATATGTGGTGCCTACAACACCATACAAATTTTGTCTAAAACTGCCGCTATGCTAGCATCACCCTTCATTATTTACTCATACAAATCAAATCTATGATCTCATAATTTCTTCATATGTTTTTACCAGACTTTCATGCGCATATGCTTGATCAAATCTATAATTTTTTATGTTCTTATTATAGATTACTCCCGCCTTATGATTTCTCTTAGTCTTTGAGGGAGAGGAATTCATCCACCAACTTACCTTAAATGAGACTGGGGAGGGGGAGAAAATGAGAGGTAGGTGTAGAAATTTTTTATGAACTTAAATTATTATGTGAGAGTGAATCGGTGGGAAATTTCAAATTTTTTTTCTGTCACATCATTTTTCTTCTCCTCTCCATCATCCAAACAAAGCAATGTCATCCTATCAAAAAGTAAAACATAACCTAGAAAAAAGAAAACAAAACAAAGCAATTTCAAATGGTCGATAGAGCTCTTCCGTCGAAAAGGCTACAGGAAGGCATTGAAGGGAACAGGAGGAAATACTTAGCGTTATTCATTACTTCATTTTAATATACCAAATTATGCAAAAAATTTGTTTTTATCTACTTGGATTTAAAATTTGTATAATCATTCCACCTCATCGTAGTTTTCTAAATTTAGTGGATTCTATAAGTCCTTATAGGAGGCCTCAAAGTAAATTTTTTAAATTCGAATGACAGATTTGTTTTGTGGAAAATTAGTCGTTGGAAAGTATTTCCCTTTTCTTCCTATCATTTTGGCATCGCCTTAAAAATGAATCAAAAAAAAATTATTTTGATGAAGGACAAAAAAAAATCAGTATTTAAATTTGAAAAATGATTTATGCTTTTAAAAATTGATATTCATTTTCAAGGAACTAACTCGACCTCCCCATTTATAGGATCATCACTTTCATAAAAATTCGAGACTGTGGGGGACAGGTTGGACGCGCAGAGCCTCACTTGAGATCCCAGTGGAGAAAATATTGGCTAGTCCAGGGGTACAATGTCACCATGCACCGGCCCAATGAAGATGTGACATGTGGAGACGTGGCCCACCATTATTTTTAGTCAAATTTTTTCTCCTCCTCTCCCTTCTCATTAAATCCTACGTCCTTTCTCCAGGCCCACCATTATTTTTCAGAGAAGGTTTAGCCTCCCCCTTTCTCTCTTCATTAAATGCTTTGTCCTCCTTTGCATACTCCTCCTCCCGCTCACACAAAGAAGCGACACTTCCCTTCTCTCTCTTTTAAAATTGCCTCCCTCTGTTCTGCATATTTTTCACTATCAAAGCCGTGCGATGCCCGCCCTCTCTTTTTCAAAAATCTCTCCCTCACAAAAGCCTACCGATCGCCTTCGAGCTTGGTCGTCTCCCCCATCTCCGCCAGGAGCCATTCACTTTCTCTCTCTCACTCTTATGAGCCCCGCCGGTCGTAGCTGTCAACCGAGCTCTAACCGTCTCCACCTCTCCGTCGGGGTCGCCTTGCAGTCCTAACTCTAGCTACTTGGCTTCGTGTGGAGGAACGGTGAGCGTGGACGGCGATGATTTGGTCGTCCTTGGCATCGAAGTGAGCTGCGACGACACCATGGCCGTTGTTGTGAACAATCTATCTCACTTCCAAGAGCCCTGCTGGTCGTATTTGCCGTGTCTCGACCTCCAACCGTGGTCGTGGTTGCCTCCAGTCCTAACTTCAGCTCCTCAATTTTGTGTGGAGGAACGGCGAGCGTAGATGGCAATGTCATTCTCAGTGTTGTCAAAGGTCAAGAGAGTCCTCTTCAAACAAGACCGAGCCAATGTCATTCTTCTACACTAGAAAACATGTTGGATTTGTTTCTTCATCGAGATTTCTTTTGCAAACACAAGCATGTGTCTTGTAAGCTTAGTAGTTGAAGTATGAATTGTAAACAATTGAAGGATGAAATATTTATTTGTTAATGTAAATAAATTTCATCTTGGTTTCTCGTGACTGGCTTTCATTCTCTTGACCACTATTATGTTCTATTGGGAACAGATTGGCGCAGCTCACACATGAGTTTTTTAAATGAAGTTTCAGACCTAGTCCACGTACGCTGTTTTCAATATTCGACCTGATGGAAAGAGAGTTTCCTCATCAGATTTCTCTTTTTCTTGGCTCTTCTTTGTATGAGCAATGACTCAAGTCAATGTTTCAAGTGAATATTGCCATGGAAGAATCGTATACAACTAGTGGTAGAAGAGCAAGGTTTCTCGTCAAGAAAAATGAAGTCACTTTGCAAGGTAAGAAAGCCACAGTTCTTTTACTCCATCACCCCTTTTGACCCCCCCGTCTCGGTCCTCTCCTCTCTTCCCGAATCGCGCATAGAGAGAGAGAGAGAGAGAGAGAGAGAGAGAGAGAGAGAGGGGGAGGGAGAGGCGGTGATTGAATTGGAGCTGCTAATTCACTTCATGGGTAAGTCAGGTTTGCTTCGCAAGTCTCAACATTTCCTTTCGTCCTTCCTTCGATTGGGCAATCGCTTTTGTGGTGAGTCTTTCCTTCTGGGTGTTTGAGGTTTTTTCCTATTATTTCATTTTTCGGTGGTTTTCTGGGTTCTTCATCTCTTGGTCAATGGTCAACTAGTTGGGGGCGGTTTGGGTTTCGATTACATGGGTTGAAGGAGGGTCGTAGACCTCCGTTTTCAATTTTTGTTTTTTACTTGATAGGAGAACAGTAACAATTCAAACAATATCGAATCAACGTAATGGAATAAAATAATCTCCCATCTTGTATAAACCTAATAGGAATCGATATAGTAGAGTAAAATAAATACTAAGCACGCGAATACAAGATGATTTTTTTACACGGAAAACCTCATCGATGTGAGGAGATAAAAAAAACTACGGGACTGGAGTCCACATGAAATTCTTCATTATCAACAAGATTGGGTGAACAATGTTCTTCTCTAGCAAATACTAGAGGTACATAGCAGCAAACACCTCAAGAACATAATTCTTGGCAATATACTTGAATTTCACAAGAGATCAAGGATAAATCTGACAAAAAACGCAGGTTTTGATCAATCCACGAAAAACCTGATGTATGGAGTTTCAAAGAAAAATCAAACCGTTCAGATTCAAGAAAATTGCGCCACGAACATGCTGACAAAATTTCAGCTCAATCGAACCATGAATCGACCTCCGATGCCAGCTTGATGTAAATCAGATATTGCCCAAATCCTCAAATTTTCTGTTTTCTCTTTTTCTCTTGTTACTATTTCCTTTTATGACTACCACTTTATAAAGATAGTGAGAAACCCTATTTCTCCATATAACTTATCATATGGGCTCAAGTCTTTTTTTGGGCTTTCAACTCATTGGGCTTCCTCCACATAGGAGTGAACCCAGCTAACAAATCTCCCTCTCATGACAATGTGGAGAGATTCACCATTCTTGCTATCAATTGGCAATGTTCAAGCTTTTCTTTTGGTAAAGTCTTCATCATCATATCAGAGCCATTATGATCAATATGAATTTTCTCAAGATCCAACAACTTTTCATCTAGAACATCCCTTATCCAATGATATCTAACATCAATATGTTTTGATCTAAAATGAAAAGATGAATTATTGCCGTGATGAATTGTGCTTTGATTATCACCAAATAGCACATACCTCTTTTGCTTGAACCTAAGTTCTTCTAAGAACTTCTTCATCCATAGCATCTCTTTACTAACTTCAGTCGCTGCAATAAATTTAGCTTCGGTTGTAGAAAGTGCAACACAATTCTGCAATCTTGACTTCCATAACACAGCTCCACCCGCAAAAGAAATCAAATAATCAGAAGTAGATTTACGAGTATTAATATCTCATGCCAAGTCAGAATCTGTGTATCAAACTAACTTAAGTTTCCTGGTCCCAAAACTAAGTTTTAAATTTGAAGTTCCCCAGAGATATCTCATAATCCACTTCATTGCATTACAGTGCTCTCTGCCTAGATTTGACAAATAGTGACTAACAACGCCAATTGTGTGCACCAAGTCTGGGTGTGTACATACCATCGCATACCATCATATACATTAAGCTTCCTACAACTGAGGCATATGAAACACTTTCCATATCTTTCTTCTCTTTATCAGTCGTAGGACTTTGCTTCATATTTAAATTAGAGTGGGTAGCAACAAGAGTACTAACCACTTTAGCCTTGTCCATGTAAAATTCCTGAAGTATTTTCTCAATATATTTCTCTTGCGACAAAAATAACTTCTTAGCATCTCTGTCTCAGGTAATTCTAATGCCAAGAATCTGCTTCGTCGAGCCCAAGTCTTTCATGGCAAAAGACTTACTCAACCGTTTCTTCAATAACTCAATTCTTGAAGCATTCCTACCAATAATTAATATATCATCAACATAAAGCAAGAGAATAATAAAGTCGTCATCAGAAAATTTTTGGACAAACACACAGTTATCCAAGGAAGTCTTCTTATAGCCTTGTTCTTTTATAACTGACGCAAACTTTTTGTACCACTGCCTCAGTGCTTGTTTTAGGCCATATAGACTTTTCATCAATTTGCATACATAATCCTCTTTCCCTTTCACTTTAAAACCCTTAGGTTGTTCCGTGTATATCTCTTCATCCAAGTCACCATGTAGGAAGGCTGTTTTGACATCTATTTGCTCAATTTCCAAATCTAGGGTAGCTACCAAGCCTAATACCATACAGATAGAAGACATTTTCACTACCGAAGAAAATATATCATCAAAATCGATACCCTTTCTCTGACCGAATCCCTTAACAACCAATCTAGCTTTGTACCGTGGTTGTGAAGTATGTTCATCTTTCTTCAACCTATATAGCCACTTGTTCTTCAAAGCTCTTTTACCTTTAGGTAATTTCACCACCTTTAGGTAATTTCACCAACTCAAAAGTATGATTATCATAAAGTGATTGCATCTCATCTCACATAGCATCAAACCAACTGTTTTTGTACTCATCTTCTATTGCTTCTACATAGCACTCTGGTTCACCTACATCAGTCAATAATACATACTCATCTTCAGAATACCTAGTGGAAGACCGTCGGTCTTTAACGGATCTCTGGACTGGAACATCCAATGGAACATCTAATTGAGCCTCTGGTTTAGGAATATTATGATCTGTTTCAACATGTTCAGAAACATATGCGTTATTTGGAACATTGACTTCATGTTGCTCTTCATCAACCTGTGTAGGAATATTTGTAAGAGGAACTTGATCCAAATCAACCAAATTATCACTAACCTGTGGTGCTGAAATCATCTCTGCTTTCTCAATATCCTCTATTATTTGATCTTCCATAAACACAACGTCTCTACTTCTTACAATTGTCTTTTCAACTGGATCATAAAATTTGTAGCCAAATATGTACTGTCCATAACTAATAAATATGCACTGTTATGTTTTCACATCAAGTTTAGACCTCTCATCTTTGGGAATACGCACAAACGCTTTGCACACAAAGACACGCAAATAATCATAAGAAATATATTTGCCTTTCCAAATTCTATTAGGAACATCAAACTTTAATGGAATGCATGGAGTAAGATTTAATACATGCATAACTGTAATTAAAGCCTCACCCCAAAAGGATCCAAGTAGCTTTGACTGTGAAAGTAAGCATCTTATCCTTTCAACCAATGTTCTGTTCATTCTCTCAGCTAAGCCATTTAACTAAGGTGTCTTGGGAGGTGTCTTTTGATGTCAAATACCTTGTTGTCTGAAATATTCATCAAAAAGTCCAATATACTCTCCCCCGTTATTGGTTCTGACGCATTTCAATTTCTTTCTAGTCTGTCCTCTCAACTGAAGCCTAAAATTGCTTAAAAGCATCTAACACTTGATTTTTAGTTTTCAAGGTATGAATTCAAATTTTCCTTAAAAAATCATCTATGAAGGTAACAAAATAAAGAGAGCCACCAAGTGATTTTGTTTTCATAGGATTGCAAACATCAGAATGCACTAAATCCAGTATACCGAACTTTCTTGAAGGAGGGGAGCTCTTAAATGCAACTCTGTTATGTTTTCCTGCTAAACAATGAACACACTTCTTTAGCGCCGAACTTTTCAATCTTGAAAAGAGCTTCTTTTTGGCCAATAGTGACAAACCCTTCTCACTGATGTGACTGAGCCTCTTATGTCATAACTTAGCTACATCTTCGCTGCCTACTGCATTAATTTTTTCTGTGGACAACTTTGCCTGCATAATGTACAACGAAGAATATTTTTCACCTCTAGCCACAATAAGAGAACCTTTGGTGAGCTTCTATTGATCATTACTGAAAGTGCTGCAATACCTCTCATCATCCAACTTGCCTATAGAAATCAAATTCAAGTGGATTTCATATATACGTTTAACATTTTTCAATAGTAACCTTGTGCCATTGTTGGTTTCCCATCTTCATAGATCCGAAGTCACCTGACTTGTATGATGTAAAGAAATCCCTACAAGATGTAGCATAAATGGATGCACCACTATCAATTACCTAACTGGTCTCATGAGATACAAAATTCACCACATCACCATAAAAAATAATGAAAAAGTCTTCTTTAAGTGCAGCAACACGATTGTCATCACTGTCATTATCACTTTTCTTCTTTTTACCTTTCTCCTTTTGTTTCTCCATTTTTAACTAGCGACAAAACCTCTGAATATGTCCCTTCTGATGACAATAATGGCACTCAACATTAACAAATTTATTATACTTACCTCTACTTTTATCTCAACTTTTATTTCTGTATCTCAGACCTCAAGACTCACTTCTTCCCCTTTTCTCAACAACCAAGGCATCAGAATGTGAAGAGGACGATCCTTGTGTCTTCCTTCTCATCTCTTCATTCAAAATACTACTCTTGGCCAAATCCATGGTAATCGTACCATTCGGACAAAATCAAACAAAGATGTTCAGAACGTCTCCCATGAGTCCAGCAAAGTACCAAGCAACCATAATGCTTGTATCTCATCATCAAACTTGATTCCCATCATAGCCAACTGATTTATAATTCCTCGAAAAGAATTTAAATGATCAGTCAAATGAGTACCATCTTGATATCTCAGAGCCATCATCTGTTTTATCAAAAATAACTTATTATTCAGAGTCTTTCGACCATATAATTGATCGAACTTATCCCACAAACTGCATGCATGTGTTTTATCAATAATATGGTTCAAAACATTATCATCCACCCGCTGCCTAATATAACCACACACTTGACGTGAAATATAGACCATTCAGCATCAATTTTATTCTCTGGTTTCTTCTCGGCAAATACAAGCAAATAAAAATTTTCACATATAAACGGTCTTCCATCTTCCCTTTCCAAATATGATAATTTGAACCATTCAATATAACTATTCTACTCGTATTCGTTTCCATTGTTTAACACAAGGCAGAAAAAATCAAGCAATAACCAGATGCTCTGATACCACTCTAATGGGAGAACAGTAATATTTTGAACAATATCAAATCAACACAGCAGAATAAAATAATCTTCCCTCTTGTGTAAACCTAATAGGAATCGATATAGTAAAGTAAAATAAATACCAAGCACGCGAACACAAGACAATTTTTTTACGTGGAAAACCTCATCAATGTGAGGAGATAAAAAATCATGAGATCGGAGTCCACCAGAAATTCTTCACTATCAACAAAATTGGGTGAACAATACTCTTCTCTAGCAAATACTAGAGGTACATAGCAGCAAACACCTCAAGAACATAATTTTTAGCAATACACTTGAATTTCACAAGAGATCAAGGATAAATCTGATAAAAAACGCAGGTTTTGATCAATCCACGAAAAACCTGATGTAGGGAGCTTCAAACAAAAATCAAACCATTTAGATTTGAGAAAATTATGCCACGAACATGTTGACAAAATTTCAGCTCAATCGGACCACGAATCGACCTTCGATGCTAGCTTGATGTAAATCAGATATTGCCCCAACCCCCAAATTTTCTACCTCTCTTTTTCTCTTGTTACTCTTTCCTTTTATAGCTACCACTTTATAAAGATAGTGAGAAATCCTATTTCTCCATATAACTTATCATATGGGCTCAAGCTTTTTTTGGACTTGCAACTCATTAGGCTTCTTCCACATAGGAGTGAACCCAGCTAACAATACTTTCTCTGGTTTTTTTCTTCTTTCCCTTTCATTTCCTTCTGGGTATGTTTTGTGGACATGCTGTGAATGGTTTCCTGAATTCAGAATTAGTTTGACAAAACCAAGGAGCTGGAGCTAGGATCGGAGGCAACCACAACCACGGTCAAAGGTCGGGACACAACAAATACAACCGGCAGAGCTCTTGGAAGCAAGAAAGATTGTTCACAATGGCGGCCGTGGTGTCGTTGCAGCTTGCTTCGATGCCAAGGACGACCAAATCATCGTCGTCCGCGCTCGCTATTCCTCCACATGAAACCGAGCAGCTAGAGTTAGGACCGCAAGGCGATCCCGACGAAGAGGTAGAGGCGGCGATGGTCAGAGCTTGGGACATAGTTACAACCAGCGGGGCTCATAAGAGTGAGAGAGAGGTAGTGAGTGGCTCCTGGTGATGACAGGGGAGGCAACCAAGCTCAAAGGCGACCAGCGGACTTTTGGGAGGGAGAGATTTTTCAAAAAGAGAGAGGACAGGCGTCGCATGGCTTTGATGGAGAAAAATATGCAGAATAGAGAGAGAGAATTTTGAAAGAGAGAGAAGGGAAGGGTTGCTTCTTTGTGCAAGCAGGAGGAGGAGTATGTAGAGGAGGGACAAAGCATTTAATGAAGAGAGAGGGGGGAGGCGAAACCTTCTCTGAAAAGTAATGGTGAGCCCGGAAAAAGGACGAAGAATTTAATGAGAAGGGAGAGGAGGAGGCAAAAATTTGACTAAAAATAATGGTGGGCCATGTCTCCACATGGAGCCACGTGTCACATCCTCAATGGGCCGGCGCACGGTGACATGGCGCTCCCAGACCACCCAATATTTTCTCCATCCTAGTGTACTAATCGGCGCCCAGAAGCATAAACTATGGACCCAAGAACCTAGACTTTGGACACCAGGGGTGAGACTTGAGCATCTAGGGCCAACCTAGGATCTTGAGTTTAGGGCTCGGGTTCTAGGTCTGGGCACCGAGATACTAGGTACAAAGCTTAAGTTCCCCAGGCTTACCACCATGGTCTCGAGATTGCGCACCAGACCCAAGCTTATTTGTCTTAAAAACAATTTCTAAGTTTGTCAACACCAAGCTTCCGATAATAATTTTGAGCTCATTTGAAAAATCCTACTGAATGAAAGAAATCAAACTATTTTTCTTGAAAATAAGCTTGTGAAATATTTTTTACTAGTCATGTTGATTTTTTTTTTTTTTTTGGGGGAAACAAAGCGGACTTAAATTCTCTGTTTCGTCAAGCCCCGAGGTTAGTGTTAGAGTTTCTATCATTTGCCTAATCCGAGAGCAAAAAATGCAGGATAGAACGAAAAACACATGTGACCTTAAAGATAGATGGCGAAGCTTCACACATGGTTATGTACTCAATAAGCCAACCAAAACAAAAGAGAAAAAGAGCCTTAGACGAAAGTTGCAAGCAAATAATCAAATGCCCATTGTCGCGTTTTATTCCATACCTTTCTTTTTCCTACTTAATAATTGGAGGTTCCACAGAAATCGTTGCCGTCAAGTCTTGAGACACAAGTGCTTCGCTGGCGAAGAAAGCAAAGCACATATTTCCAGTACTCGTTTCCTTAACAATGTTTCTTTGGACGAATCTCTCTGTTGTTTTCCTGTGCTTCAGTTTCTACAATTTTTCCAATGTAGGCGTCGCCGTCTTCTGAATAAAACTTCTGGGATTCATTCAGCCCTCACGTTCAGGTGTGGTGGCGCTAGTCTTGCATTGCATTGCACCTCTTGCTTTCCTGTTGCTTTCGTTAGCTTGCATTTACTTATTGGGCTTACTAACCCATATCATTTTTAGGGTAAAAGGTTTGTACGCTCTCCGCACTTTGGATGTTTCAGCAAGTGATTATCGTAATTTAATTTAGTGGTTAGTACACTTAACCATACTCTATACAAGTTACGACACATGTTTAGTTGTCTTCCATGTTCATTTTCCAACTGGCGAAGGAACTACATGAAGAAATTATGATTCTTCTTCCTTTCTTCACAACCTGTCAATTTTGACCTTTATAGCTTCCTATGTCTGAAAAAGTTTAGCAAACATGCTATTGAAAACAATCTTTTTCTATGTGAATGACTTTTAAGAAATATGCAAGAAGTGCAATGTGATAACTCTCTCTCTCTCTCTCTCTCTCTCTCTCTCTCTCTCTCTCTCTCTCTCTCTCTCTCTCTCTCCCTCCCCGAGAGAGTTGCATGTTTTGAGTTTATGTTCTCAGTAGATGGTGTTAGGTTTCATCTCAACTCAGGATTTAAATGATAGGTGCATCTCAACTCATGAATTTAAATGATAGGTGGAAATTGATTTTTTTTTAAATTATTTTTATGCTATTGACCTTTTAGTGATATGTTAACATTAGATAAGAGCATGGATTTAACATGTAACCCATTTATATGTTATATCTGAATGTCCAATGTGTAAATAACAATGACAATGACAAATCATTTTTTTTTCAATCAAACAATATGGAAAAGCACAAGATAGTATAAGGTGCCTAGAACCCATGGCACTGACAAGTTCCAAATTCTAAGGTGTTCCAAAAACCTAGAACTGTTACCTGATTTTCCATGGTAGGGAAAATACCTTAACCATCCTAAAACCTTCTCGCCTCTACTAAATACTCCACTAGCACCTCTCCTCCACCTTTTTTCCTTTTTTCTCCTTAAATCTATTTAGAAAATACTTTAAATAGCTAATATATGAAAAATAGAGGCAGAAGACCTTAAAAGCCTCAATGAAACAAAATTTGTGGAGAATCCACTTTTAAAAAAATTATGAGAAAATGATGCTACAAGTGCTCTAACATTCATGTGATGCTTACTTTAGGGGCACAAATTTTCAATTGATCATTTCACTTCTATAACTTTTAGAAAATATTCACGTTAGCCAATTGGAGCAAGTATATGTAGTTTATTATTCTGAAAAATTAAGGGAGACTCATAAGAAGGTGGACGGCTAACGGCACAAATTTGTCCCTAAGCTTCTTCACATCTTGCGATGCAAGAAGAGGGCCACTTTGCTAGATAATTAAGATCCAGCTGAACACATCCAAATAATAATAATAATAATAATAATAATAATAATAATAATAATAATAATAATAATAATGAAAAAAAAAAAAGTGTAACAACAGCAAATGAAAAAAAAAAAATACAAGGATCGCAAAAGGATATACAGCCAAAAACTCTAGGAATGGAAAGAGAGATGAACATGGAGAGATTAACTTGTAGGATAAACAATTTGCACATTCATAGTTTCAGTTGTGCGAAACTCTTAACAGATCGAGAGAATTGATGTACTCAATAATGGATGCAATCATGCAGTTTTTTGCAAGCTTCTAGTATTATTTCTTCAGAAGAAACGTAAAAATTTTCCTCATTCTGCATTTGCATTGATGTCTAGTGAGCACTCCTGAACGAAGCCACCATGAGTTTGATCAGTTCGATTTCCTCAATAATCAACACGGTGTTGCCGCTGCTAAAATATATGTGGGCGAACTGGGGGATTCATTTCTTGGTCACTGCAAGCCTTGGCTGCGAGATTTTTCTCACAATATTAGGCATTCGTCGGAAATATATGAGGTCAAATTTTGCTAGATCCATCGTCTGGGCTTCCTATTTGCTCCTTCCTTATGTTGCAAAAATTGCGCTGGGTAAGCTTACTGTGGTCCGCATAGATGATACTGAAGGTCCGGGTTACGAGGTGGAGTTGGAAGGGCTGTTTGCCCCGCTGCTTCTCATGCAACTTGGGTACCCAGACGGCATAACGGCCTATTCGGTGGATGATAACCGGCTGGGATTGAGACAGATTCTGAATATCGGGGTTACAGTTGTCTTCGTGGTTCGTATTCTCATTCGCTGTTGGGACAGCTCGTCCACAGTCTCACGGCTGTACATTCCCTTGTTCATTGCCGGATTCATAAAGGCGGCATTGTGGGTGTGGGCTCTTAAATCCGTGTACGACGAGAACTCAATTGTGAACGCCGAGTACTATCCCAAAGTAACCAAGGAAGTCAGGGAAAGCAGTCCTCAGCTCGAACTGTTCCCCGAGGACAAGAAGTTTGACTCCGCAAAGGACATCTTGAAGGCCTACTTTCGGTTCGAATGTCTGAAGCCCCACCTCCTGAACTGGCCGTACCACCCTGTGTTCGTATCCCGCGATTGGATGTCCGTCGACAGTTACCCTGCCAACCGCGCTTTCACCGTGAACGAGATTGAGCTGAACTTCATGTTCGATGCGCTCTACACTAAAGCGCCCATTCTGTACACGAAACGTGGCGTCATAGGCTGCTCTATTGGCTTCTTCTGCTTGGTGTCTGCCTTGTGTAGATTCGCCGTGATCTTCAAGAACGCCTTCTTCATCGATATGTACATCACCTACACCTATGCGTTGCTGATGGCATTCACATGTCTAGAGCTTTATCAGATAACGACGTTGGCATTTTCGGATTGGGCAGTGGTGGAGATGGGTAAGAACCTTGGGATGCCTCTCTTCTCAAGGCTCCTCCCGTTTCTGGCTAATCGGTGCATGAGGAAGAAAAGATGGTCGAGGTCAATAGGGCAGCTCAATTTGTTAAAACACTGCTTCTCATTCCAAGAAAAGCGAAATGCCGTCCGTGCGATACTTCATTGGTTTGGTAAGTGGAAGGCCGTGCGTGCAGTACTTGATTGGTTTGTTAAGCGGGAGATCTTCAGTTGGTATTGGTTACACTCCCGCCAGCCCATGCCATTGTGCCTCAGATCGTTGGTACTGCAAAAGTTGCGGATGCTAGAGGAGAAAAGAGAATGTGGGCCATTCATCGAAAGAGGCAAGTGGACACTCGAGATTCACGGCGTCCAAGAGAAACAAGCATTGAGCGCTAGCATTGAGGCAAAATTTGCTAAAAGCATCATTGTCTGGCACATCACAACGGAGATCCTGCAATAATTGGAAATCGAAAAATCCGATGCCTATAAAGGAAGCAAATTCCTATCAGAGTACATGATGTACCTATTTGCTCAGCATCCTCACATGCTGTCCCTCCCCACCGCCAACATCACGCTGGAGTACGCTCGTCAGACACTGAAGCTTTTCTTGAGGTGCCGAGACCATAAAGAAGCAATTAGCACACTATCGTCGCTCGATGGAGACGTCTCACTTTTTGTGGAACCGAGTAAGAAGATGAGTAACCATCCTGACTGGCACGTGTTGTTGGAGGTGCACAAGCTCGTGGCCGACCTGAGGACGATGGACAACAAGTGGGAGCTTATCGGCAGCATCTGGGTGGAGATGCTGTGTCATGGAGCATACAATTGTCAAGTATATAGCCATGCCAGGCGACTGAGAAGAGGGGGTGAGCTCATCACTCAGGTGTGGCTCCTCCTGGCTCACAAGACAGACAAGTTCCCTTATGATTACCCTGACCGTTGCCTTGAGATCCCCGAAATCTCTCTCCTTGGAAAAAGGTTCTTCTAGTTGTTTCTAGAGGATTTTCGGGAAGATAGATGCCAAAGCTTGATATAGTAGAGCTAAATGATGTGGCATCTTTGTTGAAAGAGAGATGCTAAAACTTTGAGCCATAATTGATAGTGTCACGTGTTGTTTGAGTAAAAGGTCTTGAACTCAAATCTTTTCAGAATCTCTCATTTGCATCCTGATTATATATTTTTCATGCTTTAGTATTTGAGAAAAGTGTAACTTAAAAATAGGGTAAAACATTATAATACTTAAACCACGTTTTTATTTACTAGTTGAAACTTTTATAACATGTGAAATTAGCCCAACAAAATCATACAATTCAAACGCTCAAGATGACCTTCTTTGAACAATTAGACGGAAAAATCCGTAAGGTAGTGTTTCGGTTCCCATTTAGCATTTCTCTTTTGAATGGTGTGGTTGCATTCATCTTTGTAATCAGTTTATGTTGAAAGCCATATGCTGCCAATCCTACAATCAAATTTATGTAGTAGGTAAAAGAATGTGATTTTGAAATTATTCCACGATATCTTTTCCTTTTTATCCTATTTACATAAGTAGCTTATGCATGTACATTTGTAGTGTAAGGTAATCTATTTACTTTCCTATAGTATTTGCTCACAAAATTATTGACAGGCTCATCAAACTGATTAGATGAACTCGATTACTCAATGAAGTTGATGAAATTACCCCAATGTACTTGATCACGTAATCTAGTGAGATCAAACACTAGGAAAGAATATACTTTGCCTCTTCATACTTTCATGCCCTTTTTTATTGTGTCCTTTTACCCCAAATTTGTCTTATCAAGTTCACCCAATTTCAAAATTTTCTAGTTAATCAAAACATTCCGCACCAAATCCGTCAAAAGCCAAAATATATTTGAAAATAATTTCTTGTCCTTTAAATTGACCTGCAAATGATGATGCTTCTATCAAAGGTCAAATTTCTCGATTTTATCAAAAAGTCAACCTTTGACTATGCATAAAATTTGAGATTAAAACTCCTTAACCTATATGCAATGATAGAATGGTAAAAACCCCCAATATACATTGTTATGATATTTTTGTTTTGGGTTATGCTGGTATAAAAATCTCTGGGTTATTGTGAAAATAACAATTTAATTATGAATTACAAATTCTTAAAAGAATGAATTCCACAACAATTTATAATTATTTATTATGTAATTTTTGTGGTTCACAATTTTCATAGAAGACTAAAGATTGTCATACAAATATTTCTCTTTTGTTTTCAATAAAGAGTTTACTTTCTTAAATTGACCTTAAAGTCAATCGAAAATTCAAATTTTGACTTATTCATGAAATAGCACCTAAATAATAAGGGAAAAAGTCACGAAAAATCCTGAACTTTGCCTCGAGTGACACATTTACCCCAAACTTTTTTTTGTGCCGTGAAAAACTCCAAACTTTCCAAACCGTGACACATTTACCCCGTAAGGGCATTTTTATCTTTTTAGTTTCTGTTTTTTTCCTTTTTCTTTTTTTTTTCTTCTTCTTCCCTCCGCCGGCCATGGCGGAGTCAGTGGGAGGAAGCCGGCGTCGGGCGAGGGCGGCCCTCGTCGGCGTCGGGCAAGGGCTGTCCTCGCCGAGCGCGGGCAGGGCAGCCCTTGCTGCGTCGGGTGAGGGGTGCCCTCGCCGGATCTAGCGAGGGCCGCCCTCGCTCGATGCGGCGAGGGCCGCCCTTGCTGTGTCGAGCGAGGACAGCCCTCGCCCGATGCCCTTGCCAGTGCCCTTGCTCGGCCGCGCGGCGCGAGCCGCCGACACCGGCGAGGGCCGCCCTCGCCCAACGCCGGCAAGGGCGACCCTCGCCGGACATCGACTTCCCTCTGCCAGCTCCGCCATGGCCGACGGAGGGAAGAAGAAGAAAAAAAGAAAAAAAAAAAAAAAGAAAAAAATTTTTAAAAATGAAAAGACCAAAATGCCCTCCAATTTTGGAGTAAATGTGTCACACAACAAAAGTTCAGGGTTTTTGGTGTCACAAAAAAAGTTTGGGATAAATGTGTCACGGTTTGGAAAGTTTGGGGTTTTTCATGGCACAAAAAAGAGTTTGAAGTAAGTGTGTCACTCAGGGCAAAATTCAAGGTTTTTCGTGGCTTTTTCCCAAATAATAATGACATGGAATCAACCTAACTTATATATTTGTATAGGACAAATGAATGCAGAATTTGACTATTTTTGGTTTAAGGATCAAGTCCTATAACTATCAAAGATCTTTAATCTCAAAATAATTTTTTAAGGATGTAGGTTTGACCTGTTGACAATACTCAGATGTCAACATCTTTTACATGGTGGTGCACAATCGTCTATAATATTCCTACTGTTTATTTCTCGTCAATTATGTTTTTGGTCCACAAATCAACAAAGGGCCATTCATGTCCTTTGTATATTTTCACATCGATCAAAAGCTTTTTTTTGTCAACACTGTTCGGCAAAAATGGGCCTTGTAATTTTTCCATGTTTCTATATGTACAAATCTTAGATCTTGGGCAGGCGCGAGCCAGGCAAAAGTGATATGCAAAACCATATGAGGACTATGCTACGTACAATGTAGCGTATGTTGTCCCCATTCCATAATCTAATGATAAGATGTCACGTCTTAAGTAGATATATCAGCAAGTAGTCTTCTCGTCATTTTCTGCTATCATATTCTCTTTCTTGCCAAACCGTTGATGTGACGGTGGCTTAGGATGGTTAAAGCACTTGATGAGCATTCTGCGGTGGTAGCAACTGACAACAAATCTCATGTTAATGGTGTGCCCCATTGAATACCAAGTGCATTTGAACTTAACCGGTGGGGCCTGAATTGGCATTTCTAGGCAATGTTTACCTTATACTCGATTTTATAAAACAATCGGAAGACCTTGCTCTTAATTGCCAAAATAAAACCATAAGTTCGGGATTTACCAGTAATTGTCATACTAGAGACTGCAATTTCAGACATTTCTTCTTGTACCATATAATTGATTGGTGATCGTAGTTTAGTATAGTCAAGGTTTCGTGCTGGAATCAACTGATTGCCTAAGCCAACTTTGCTATGGGTTTTCACACTTTTTGTAGAAGACAAATACGCAATATAGTGAAGTAAGGGAATTGTAGATTGACCCCATGTGCATTATTATTGTTGTGAAGAAATGTGGAACAAATTGAATTGGATAATAGACATAAGGAAAGAAATAAATCGGACATTGAATTTACATGTTTTGGTCCAAATGTTTTTTTTTTTTTTTTTTTTTTATGACCCAGGGAACCCCGCACGACCGGCAGCCAGAGATAAACCACTCAGGACGACACGTGCTAGCCACCACACACATGCCACCGGGTAAGTCACCAATGTCTCACGCCAGCCTCCCTGCAACTTGCGTCACAAGGGTTTCGAACTCCAGACCTCTTAGCGAAAGGAAGCCTGAAGCCTATCCAGCGGAGCCACCACGGCGGGTGGTTCTTTTGGTCCAAATGTTGATACCTACATTTACGAGAAAAGCAATACAAAATTCAAGCGATATAACAAAGATGACAATTACTCAAGCACTCAAATACTCTCTTGCTATTTCCCAGCCTCCAATTACCCTCAATAACTCACTTAGTGTTTAGTCCCTCACAATTTATAGTGAAATTTCACTCCAGAAATACACAAATTCCAATTACAATATTTGACTAACAAAATCACTAATGGGTGTAATTACAGAGAAAATTTCCTTCTGCCACGAGCTCCTATGTTTTGCTTCAGGAAATTTCTTCATTTCTCACCTTCGAGATCTCCCTTTATACTAGTCCCCGTCACCATTGTACTTCATCTCTCTTTTGCCAAAAAACCATGGCATTTAATGAAGAAAACCCACCAACATTGGCATGAATGGCCTTCTATTTCCTTCACGTGCAGTTACATCATTTAGTGAAGAGAAATGATTAAGTAACAGTCTTTAATTTATTATAAGAATAAAATTCTATCCTAAATCACAAAAACCAAGAAACAAATAATTATGTCGCTGGGTTGGGTATCAAAGTCGTGGGGGGAAGCATGGCTGGATCCATACTGACGCTCCATGGTGCAGTTCAAGATTTATGTCGCTGCTTGGCTCTTTCTTGCCTCCGCCAGCTCCACCGAGGGCCTCGAGCTTGACGATATTTCTTGGGGGGAGGACAAGTCGTGGGGGGACTCATGGTCAGCAAGCTCATTGTGGTCAGGCCAGTCATCCTTGTCACTGGGTCATTCGCTAATGTCGCGTAAGAGAGATTGCCACAAGAAAAGGAGGGATAGATCCAAATGCCGGTGGTAGGAGCGCCGCAACTAGCAGCCAGAACTCGTTTACAAATCCATCTTCAGGGATTCTGTTCTTCAATTTGATATTCGATTGCATTGCCAACAATTATAGTAGTAATGTACAGCTCCCAGTCGACGGGTGTTGTGGAAATTCAGGTCCTTGTCCTCCATTTTGAGGAAAATGGGAAAAAGAGGAAGAAGATATGGGCGATTTGAAGCAGCAGTGTGATCATCAATTAGGAAAGTTGACCACGAACGGTAAAAGGAAAAAAAGAGAAAAAAGAGAAAAAAAATTCAAAAAAACCTAGTTTTGAGTAGAGAAGAATTACGTTACATCTCGGGCCATGACATATAAAACGATCAGCGATAACTTGATTACTACGACGGCAATTTTCAACTAATTTGAGCCAGATAAACCACATTGAAAAATCATGAAATGTTAAGAACTACGTTAGCCCAATTAAATGAAAGTTCATCACTGAATTGACATCATTACAATTAATTTATGACTTTGTGGGTGATTTGTCCACCCTTTTGAAATTTATTTTATGGGTTTTATGAACTTGCTATCATGTGTGTTTAAGTGGGTTTCAATTAAACCACTGGGATTCGCCCTAGTGGCCACCCTTCCAACATGGAAGGGGGAGGTGAGGGGTTCTGTGGCATCCCAAAATCTCATGAAAATCCTTGAGCCATGAATAGGCAAGGAAAGACTTCCGTGACTGTAATTAGTGACTTTTCTACTCATAATTCATGGCGAGGTCTATGGCCGAAGTTGTAAGGCATATATTTGAAGGAAAAAGACTACGGCCATGTGAAGTACAAGGTTGGAATTTATACCTCAAATTAGACTCAAGTTTATAGATTGCTTAACCTTGTAATTAACTTAACCAGGATTTAATTACTTTGAGGATTAAATTTAGGAATTTGGGCCTAAGGACTTGGGCCGAATGGTGTGGACTCTAGGGGAAATAATTAGGCCGGCCAACAAGCCCATGGAGAGCTCGGCCGAAGCCTTCCATGCACGCCAAAGAGAGAGAGAGTGGCTGTCCATGTGGCAAGTGAGCTGTCCAAGTGAGCTCCATGTGTTGTCCAAGTGTCTAAGTGAGTGCAAAGTGTCTTCTTGCATGCAAATCCATCATTAGACTTAATGATGAAGGCTTAAGGAGATATAAAAGAGAGATGGCCGGTTATTGAGGGCTTCTTCGACCGTGTAAGTGTGTGAGAAAGAGAGAAAGGCGAAAAGGAAAAGAAGAAGAAGGAGGGAGAGAAGAAGGAAGCCGAGCCGCCCGTGAGTTGTCACCCGTTCTTTCGCGCGTTTAGCTGAAAATTTAAGGCAAGGACTGGTCTCTCAACTACTCATACTTGCTGTGGTGTTGATGTGGTGTTGTCTAATGGCTGAATTCGTGAATTTTGGGGGTAGGAATTGAGGTTTTTGAAGTGAAATTGCTGTGGGTGCAATCTGATCCGAGTAGAATAACATGCGCCAGAAGTTTGTGAGGACTTGTAGGTGATCTTAGGGTTAGAATCTGACTTCGTTTTCTTCATGAAAGTTGTAGAGCATGTCTTGAATTATAACATACTCAAATTTGAAGCAAAATGGACGAGATTTGAGGGATGAAATCGATTTTCCATGAAACTGGTTGAATATCGGATTGCATGTCAACCTTTGATGCTTGTTGGTTGTTGAACGTGACTTTTTGCTGGAAATTTCTCTTCGACTTCTTCATAAAAAATCTAGGGAACATCTTAATGAACATCATACTAAAAATTGAGACCAATCTAACAGGTATAGCCTAGTAAAACCCATATTTTCTCAAGAACATGGAATCTGGACTGTTTTGTGGAATGTCAGTAGGTTATGAGGATCATAAGGCGACTTTCTTTTGGGAATCTTACTTCGACATCTAAATGAAAGTTGAAGTAAACATGTTAAACTAGAACATATCCAAAAATCAGAAGAAAAGAAGGAGGATAAGTAGCTCAAATGATGAATTTTCGCTGATGGTTGATTCTGGAGGGTTCGTTATTACAAACAGAAGATTTCAATTGTTGTAACAAATTATCTAGGACGAATCTGATGGTAATGTCTCCATGAGAAATTTTCTTTAGACTCTTGGCTATGACATGGTGAAATTTCATAATTTTTGAATGATGTTTGAGTATTTAATTTAAAGAAATTCCAAAGCTGTGTAAACCGGAATGCCCGAAGCTGTGATTGGTATTGCCGAGTTTATATCTTTTTGTGTGAGGATTGTTTGAACATGAGTTCTTAATGAAAGTTGTACCTTTATGTCTTAATGCTGATGTGGTAAAGTTTCATGATTTTTAATGGACAATTGGATATTTATTTTAGAGTTATTCTGCAACCATGTAAGCTGTGATGTTTGAAATTGCTGTGTTGCAATGTCTGAGTTGTATCTTTTTATGTGTTGACATTTAGAACATATATTCTTCATGGAAAGTGTGCCATTTTGTCTTGACTGTCATGTGTGTGAGTTTCACAATTTTTTAGAGTCATTTGGTATTTAATTGAAACGTTTTCAGAAAACTATACATGCTGAATTCTATGAGCTTTAAAGAAAAGGATGGGAACTAATTGAATGGAGTTGTTCCATGTGAATTTCATGCCACATGAGTGAGGATGTTTGGCATTGCATATAGTTATGAGTGGTGAGCATCATATTGTATGCCATGAACCATGCCTGTGTTTGTAAATCATAATAAATGAGAAGGCCATCCGATGGTGTGAGCCGATGATGCCTCGGGAGTGTCGGGATGCCCGGCCAGGGAGTGAAAATGCCGGATGCCCAATAGCCCTATGAGCGTAAATCTGGATGGCCTCGGAGTTGAGATGCCCGGAGCGTAGGGGATGTCGGAAGCACGGATGGTGTGTGCCGTGAATTCCTCGTGATGCCAGTTGGGGTGCGAGATGCCCGGCCAGGGAATGTAAATGCCGGAAGCACGGATAGTGTGTGCCGCGAATTCCTCGTGATGCCAGTTGGGTGCGAGATGCCCGGAATGTGGGGGGCCGGAAGCCCGGATGGTGTGTGCTGGGAATGCATTAAAAACCAATTAAAATTGTGAAAATTGGAAATGAAATGTGCATATGGTGAAATGTATGCATGAGCATTGAATGGTATATATATATGCACATGGTGAAATGTATGCATGGGCATTGAATGGTACATATATGCATATGGTGGAATGTATGCATGGGCATTGGATGATATATATATGCATATGGTGAAATATATGCATGGGCATTGGATGACATATATGTGCATATGGTGATATGTATGCCTGAGTTTTGAAAGATATGAATGCATGGTGTATGCCTGAGAATTGAATGATATGTATGCATGGTACAAGCATGAGCACTGGATAGTAAGTACATGAATGATTGAATATCTATGGCTTAATGGTTGGCATGTGTATGATTTTACCTGTTGATGCTATGTGATGCCATGATATATCTGTTGCTGTTATGTGATGATGTGACATGTTTGACTGTCTTGTGTGATGTATGAGTGGCCATAAAGATCATGTATTTGCTGAGTTGTTATACTCACCCCTTTTTTGGGGACTAACTTTCAGCCTAGTCATGCTGCTCCAGCCAGTCCCACCAGGTACTTTTTATGGCATCCCATCTGACTTAGAGGTGGAGGTGTCTGAGATCGATTGTCCATCCGTCCCTGGGTTGACGTTCTTCCGGGTGCAGGTGTTGGTACGCTATGAGGTGGGTCTAGAGGATGGCCCAGTGTTCCAAGAGTTCATTTCCGTCCACGTGCGCCGGGACGGGATTATGCGAGGCATGCTACCACCACCGCCATCTGACGCACCAAGGTGGATATAGAGCCTGTGGGGGAGCTGGGAGCTAGGGGCTGAGATTTTTTTTTGACATAGCGGAGACCGAGAGATGGACGTGCCTGTGTATGAGGGTTTTGAGGGGTAGAGGGGTTTTCTCTTTTGAGTATAAGCCATGTTAGCCATGAGCTGGCTTTCTTTTGATATGTACCTACCCTAAAAGAATCCATCTTGTAGATATGTAAATAAAACTGACTCGGTTTCGCTATCCTATGATGTTTAGTTAGTGTGCATTGCCCTTTTTGGTTATGTGAAGGGAGATTTGGTGAGATATAATTTCTCTTCCACAAGTCGAGCGCGCTGGGACCGTTTGTAAAAAAAAAAAAAAAAAAAAAGCCTAAGAATACATGGCTCAATCTGAAATGCGAAATAAGAAGGATAACTGTGGCGACCTTAAGGGGGTTTTAGGGTGCTACAGGTTCAAACCCCCACCTTCTCAGGGAAGGATGGGGTGGGGACGCGCAAGTTTCAAGAGTGGGTTTCGACTCCCACGCCCTGCAAGAGACAGGGCAAAAGTCTGAGAGTGAATGTAGAATAGGTATAGAGTAGGACTGACTAAAAAAAAAAAAGTGAGTTTCAATTAATAAGTCTACTTATGCCTCTATCCTCTCTCGCCGTCATTTTACTTATTATTAAAAGAAAAACTAAGATTATAGTGAGTTCAAATCGATAAGATTTCTAAGTCATTGTCGATATCTCCTCTATTAATATATAATATAAAAAAATACACATTACAATCCTATCAATATTGATTTGAGAAATATAACTAGAAAATGCGCCGTACGTTTTATGGCACTTCTTATTGCAATCAGGCTTTTAATTCAGTAGTCTGAATAACAATGTTTGGACTGCTGATATTAAGCAAGGCACTACTTACACCATGGAGAAAAATAATGAGGTTGAGAGGCTTATTGAAACCATAAATGAACTATATTATTGGCAATTGGTAGAGTATTTTCCAATGGTGAATCATTGGAATCCTGTCAGGGCCCATTTAGACAATTTCCCAAGAAGAGTAGGTATGCATATACTCTTGGGAAGATCAGAGTACGGATTCAGCATCCAAGCTTGCATTGGCAGACAAACTCAGATGTGGAAGCGAATTAATCTCTGCCTCTGGTGATGGAATATGCGGAACTTAATTAGATCTAGAGGACCAAACGTGTCTTGGCATAGACTGATTTGGTTTCAACCTAATCTCTCAAAGCTTAGCTTTCACTTATGCCCTGATTATTCATGACAAAGTGAGGAAACGGTGTACTGTGGATGACAGGTGTGTGCTATGCACTTGAGACTGTGAGCCAAGGAGCCATTTATGTTTTGTTTATCATTTTTATGAGGAGGTCTGGATGATGATTAAATTTGAGATAGCGTAAAATAAGATAGAAAATTTCGGGATTTGTTATTAACAATATCTTCTTCGGTAAGTCATCAGATATAACTCAAACTCAAATTATGATTATATGAATAATACATAATTTATTATATAACTTATGAGAAAAAAGAAAATCTTATCTTATTGCATACACAATGTACGGGATGGTCACCTATTTTGAGGTGGTCAGGGGTGACCATCTGCTATGGTACAAGTTTGACTTGTGCGCGGAGGCAACAAGTGGTGATTGCTATAAGATGCTGACACATAAGTGTCAAAAATTTCAAAAAGTACACTTAAATACTAAAATCGAAGAAAAAAGGAAAACTAAGTGCTAATGACAATAATTTTCAGCCAAACAGCTATTGTGAGGTAACATTTCTTTAAAAAATATTTATTCACGTGGCGCTAACATAGCTAAATAAGCCCAAAACAACGTTGTTTTAGTCTATTTGATTTTTAATATAACACATCAATTAAATTAAACTAAAAAAAAAAATCAATGAGGGCCTTCATGACACTCATTGCCGTCGCCCCACCATCATTGGAAAGGGTTGGCTATGGTGGGGGCGAGGGTCAAATGAGGTCGCCATGCCTTAGCCAATGGCCGACAACCTTGGTCGACCGCAGGCGAGGGCCTGCACACCTTCACCCACATCTAGGGTGAGGGGGTGGTGAGGGTCGTTGACCTTCGCTCAAATTGGGCCAAGGGCCTCCATTAGTAGGGTCAAGCCCTCCCTTAAATCTAGGGCAATATATAGAGGTGAGCATGGTCATGGTGGTCGGTTTCTAACCTAGAATTAGGGACCGCCCATTAAGGATTGGTGATCCAATTCCTGAGTGGATCCACGAAACTAGTCTCACCAAAGATCAACCAAAGATTTCCATCTTTTTGACCGTAAAGTCCATATCATAAACAACCTCTCCAAGCATTGAGGATACATAATAATAGCCCTATCCATTTATCGTTACAACATATAACAAGCAAAATTAGAAACCCTATCTATTTTGTGGTAAAATTAAAAAGTAAAACAAAAAGAAGTATGTGGAACCGATCTCATTATAACCCAAAATCAGAAATTATAAGCCAACGTTCTTAATAAGAATAAAAGAAAATGAAAAAACGCTACAAGAACTAGAAACCAGAAGCACATAAAAGCTAGAACATTATATCGAAAGTGAAAGAAACTAAAAACCAAATCAAAATTCAAAAACCAAATTAATAGTATATTAAGTTTTATATTAAAAATTAATATATCATTATAACACCGGTCCAGTCCAGATGGGTGGGTGAGCAGTTCTGCCCATGGAACAGGGAACCAACGGACTAGTACCAAACGGTTCCAATAAATTACAACTGGGAACCGAACCAATTTCCTTTGGAACCACCGGTCCTGAGGTGGTTTGGTCCGATTTCAAGCATTTTGGCCGGGTCCCAAATTTTTGCACACCCCTAGCAACAAAAAGGTGTCGGCTACCCTTGGCCCGATTTAAGCGAGGGCCGGTGACCCTCACTCGATTTGGGGAAGGCCATGACCATTCACCCTAGATCTAGGCGAGGGCATGCAGGTCTCACTTGCGATCAACCAGGGTCATTGGCCACTAGATGGGGTCTAGCGACCTCGGCCAACCCTCACCCCACATCGTCGAGCCTTTTTGACGATGGTGGGATAGTGATGGCGAGGATTGTGAATGCCCTCATTGGTTTCCCTTTTTTTCTTACTTTTTTTTTTTTTTTTTAATTTAGTCTTTTAATCTTAATTTAATTAATATTTATATTAAAAATCAAATTTGGGGGCAAAACAATATTGCTTTTGGATAAGGATTTCTGAGTGGACATTCCGACAAGTTATGTAGACAGTTTTATTAATAAAATAACATCACATCGAATTTCCGGCAAGCCATGTCGGAATGAACACTTAAGTGTCCAATTTTATTTTATTTTTTAAATGACACTTAAACATACCTTTTGAAAGTTTTGTTACTTATGTGACCATCTATGCCAAGTTTTGATATTTTGGGTGTATTTCTATCTGATTGCCATCACCACAGGACCAACCCCGCTAGATGGCCACCAAAGCACCATGAAATAGGTTTGACCCGTGAGTGGTGGCAACATGTGGTGGTCGCCATCGCCGCAAGGCCACCTTTGCTAGGTGGTCAACAAAGCAAGGAAAGAGCAACGGTGGTCCACGGCAGCTCTATCTGGCCAACCTACATGTTCGAGAGAGCAAAAAGGTCAAACGACCACCAATTGCCTAAAGATTTGCAACCGTAAGTCGTGGTCACCTGAGGTAGGCAGCCACTGAGCGGCGGTCGATGGCTACGCACAAGGTGCCATGGCGGCACTGTCAAGTGGGAATAAAGACAAGGATCTTATACTCTTCTTTCAGCTATTTCTCGTTCTTTCTTTTTCTCTCTCTCTTTTGTACTTTTTGATATTTTAATCCAAGATGGAATAATTTTATCTTGCCACTAAGACTCCGTACATTTCGTGAAAAATGTGGTGTTAACAAAAATTATTTTCCACGAAATTATTTTTCAAAAATAATAATCATATCTTTTAATATTCGGCTAAAGTTTGAAAATGAATTAAAAAAAAAAATCCGTCTTTTGGTAAGGAAAATATTTTCCCAAATGCACTCATTTTGAATAATTTATTATTATTTATTATTTTAAATTGATTTTTCAATTTGTAATTTTTTTTTCCTTTCCTTTATTTATTTATTTTCTTCTTCTTGCTTGGCCTTGGCCGATCACCTACAACGATGACTGCTAGTGATTGACCAATGGTGAGCTCTAGCCTCTCCCTAGGCCTGCGAGGCTTTGCCTTGCCTGATTGACCGACACCCAAGCTCATTCAAGGTTGCCAGAGCCTTGCCGACCTCTAGCGACCTTGGTTGAGGCACAAGCCTCACCCAACTCGCCGGCCTCTCCTTATCTTTAAAGGTATTATTTTCAATAGTGGAAATTATGTTCCTTACCTAGTTTATTTTCTATGAAACAAATGACAGAAAATCTGAAAAATGTTTTCTGGAAAATTATTTTTTGTGAAACGAACAGAGCCTAAGGATATAACATATCATCTAGCTTTTTGTGTGAATACAGCCGACTTTGTCCCGCAAAATGTGTCCGCGCACTGCAGCTAGGAAATTCCTTATTCTCTCCAGGCTCTTGTTTGGGTCATCCAAATCGGATTGGGATTTTCAAATTTCCTCGAAGTATCGCTTGAGGTAAAAAAAAAAAAAAAAACAAAACAAAACAAAACAAAAAAAAACCAAAAACCATAAAAAAAACGAAAAAAACAAAAAAAAACAAAAAAACAAAAGAGTAGATTGATATGCGATGCTTCACTGGAGATGAAGCTATCCAAGGAAGGTATCCCTCCTAGTATTGGTAGAAGGGGTAATGATCCAAAAGGTTCTTGAATTTTTTTTATCTGTGCCATATCGTCTCTATACTTCTTTTTTTTATGCAATTATTTTCTCAAACTTTATATTTGTTTATTCAAATGAGTCCCACCATTAAGATACCCAACCAAAATTATGACGTTACCATTAAGTACGATGCCTGCAATCACGTGGTATTGACATGGCACCTAGAAACGTAGAATAGATGGAGATCACCTTAAAACGTAGAATAGATGGAAATGATTGAAATGCTGTGTTAGCAATTTCTAGTCAATTTACATATGATGGACCACGCTCAAAAATATACAAATATTTAAGATTACATTGGCCAAATAAAAATGTTTAGAAGTAAATTGGTATCTACGCAATAAATTTAGAATTTTTGGAAAATTTTCCTCAAATAGTCAGCTTTAGGAACTGCAAAAACAAGTTATAAGAAATCTTAGGTTGATAGCTTTGCTGCTAAATCTTCACTAAGAGGTCCATTAATATGGCAAAGTAGCCCATTGTTGGAAAGATATTTGTGTACTGTAGTAATAATTCATTATTTCCTCGTATAGATCAAACCTATAATCTCATAGTTTCTTTATATGTTTTGGGTTAATACCTTGAAAAACCCGTAAATTGGTACACATGTGACAAATTTATCATAAACTTTTTTTTTAACCATTAAAAACTCCAAATTGATACACCTGTGATAAATTTATCTCGACTGACCATAAAAAAACTCTAAACTTGTACATTTATGATAAATTTACCCCAAACTAATTTATTCGACCACAAAAAACCCCAAACTAGTAAATTTTTGACAATTATACCCTATGCTAAATTGGATTAATACCATAAAAAATCACAAAAATTGTAAACCGTGACAAACGGAGTGTAAAATCTCAAATTGGTATATCAGTCAACTGTCACGTATCATTAACTTAATTAAAATTTAACGAAAACTAACAGAGGGTAATTATCACGAGTGTACTAGTTTGGGGTAAATTTGTCAAAAATATACCAGTTTGAAGTTTTTGGTGGTAAAAAAAATAATTCGAGATCAATTTGTCACAAGTATACCTATCACGCCCCGGTCCTCAGACACGCACACATCCCTTACCTTTGATCGATTTTAAAATGCGATATCCTAGGACCATGTATCGTTGACCTTTTCTTTCATTTATATGCGCATGTGGAAGCAGTTATAAATCCCCAGACAATAAAACAATGGGATAGAGTAGTAGGACCACAAACTTTCAAACTAACTCAAACCTTTTTATAAACAAACTTGTTTATTTACAAAACGATCATTGTTTACGAAATCTATCGATTCCACAAAAAAGTAATGGTTTTATGATCCACTAATCGGACACGTTGCCGAATCTTCAATTTTCACCTTTCCAAACTCCAGGGCTCTCGGTCCTTCATGATTACCATCTAGAGACCTGAAATATAATCCCACAACCGGGATGAGACTATGTCCCAGCAAATTCTACCACCCTAAGACTCGATTAATAAATTAATACACCTTAGAGCTGCCTAAGCACAACATGATTCAGAGGACTTATCTTGGCCTCAGATTCCACCTACATGTTAGCACATATCAAATAGGCACTCAAGTAATCACATCACAAATCAAAGCATCGATCAAATCGACTTAGTAGATCACACGCCAACAAGACCACTCACGGTCATTCCCAATCAATCAACCAATTTGCAAATATGAGTCGCGGTTCTTAGGACGCAACTTAAGTAAAGGTGGTAATCACGGCTCCACCCAGTAACTTTCAAATATACAATAGCTTTTCAGTCCCACTCGACCACTTTTAAGTATTCAATGGCTTTACGATCCTACTCGACCACTTTCAGTACTCAATGGCTTTATGGTCCCACTCGACCAATTTCAACACTTAGTGGCTTTACGGTCTCACTCGACCACTTTCAGTACTCAATGGCTTTACGGTCCCACTTGACCAATTTCAACACTTAGTGGCTTTACCCACTAGACAATTGCATGCGTTCATTAAGGCGCCATTTTCGCCAGTGATGTCCTTAATCACCAAACCACACATGCCTATGACAATGTGTTTGATAGACAAGTGCATGCGTTCTTTAAGGCGCCGTTTTCGCCAATGATGTCCTTCATCACCAAACCATACATGCCTATAACAATATGAGTACCAGACCAATACGTACGTTCTTTAAGGCGCTGTTTTCGCCAATAATATCCCAAATCACCGAGCCACGTAGGCCCATACACTGTGTCTGGTTGGTTCAAGCCCAGAGTATTTCCGATTCACTCTCACGATTCTACTCACTTTATAATTCAACCAAGCATTATAAATGTTAAAATAAACATACTCGACCAACTACCAGTAAATCAATCAATCTCACTCAATTTCAAGGGTAAATCCCTAAAATATCACAATTTATTTAATTCCATGCAACATAGTGCTCAATTAAATAAACAGACTGCGCCACGACAATTGGCACAAGATTTCGGTCGTCGGCCATCTTAACCTTAATTTCCAAAAAATAAACAATTAATTAATTAATTTCGAAAATTAAATAATTAATATTAAAATTCAATTTAACTCAAAATAAAGCCCGATTAAATAAATGGACTTCACCACGGTCATTAGCATAATATTCTAGTCACTGGCCATCCCAGTTAAATTTCCGAGAAATAAATAAATAATTAATTAATTTTCAAAATTAAATAAATAAACACAATAAATTCAATTTAGCATAATTTAAAGCTCAATTAAATAAACGGTCTGCACCACAATTATCAGAATAAAATCCCGGTCGCTGGTCATCCAAGTTGAATTTCCGAGAAATAAATAAATAAATAATTAATTAATTAATTTCGAAAATTAATAATTAATTACTAAAAATCTAATTTAGGCCCGAAAAGCCTAATTGAAGCCCGCTAATGGTCGCGAAAATTCCAAGATGCTTTCAATAAATAATAGACCACATTTACGTGCTAATTGCACCATCAAATTACCTAATTCGCATCACAATTGATTAATAAACACTAATCTATACTAATCTAACCACCTAAACCAAATAAATTAAAAATATACAAACATTAAGTATAATTAACCCACTAAGCAAGGATTAGTGAGGTTACTCACCGGAATCGCGCGCAAATCGGATCAATCTGACGGGGACGACGCGAGAAATGATAAACTCCAAAGCACAGCTCGGGTTCGGGGCCCAGAAACGGCCCAAAACAGCTCACGAACTCGCTAGAAACCCACTCGCTGGGTTGCGGTTCTTGGTTGGCTGAGGCTGGTCCGGTGGCTAGGGTGGCGAGGCAAGGTCGGCGGAGGGTGAGGGGGACGCCGGGGAGGTCGAGACGGCGGTCGGACAGAGCTGGGCGGCGGCTGGAGGCGTCGGGCCAAGCTGGGCAAGGGCGGAAGTCTCATGAGGGACACCTAGGCGTGAGGGGACCGGGGCTGGCGGAGCGCGCAGCGAGCGGCGAACGCGCGGGCACGGGCGGCGGCGAGGGGGGCGGAACGGAGGGCGGTTCTTTGTCTCGGCGAGCTGCACTTTCCGTTCTTCTTCAGCCTCTGGTTCGCACGAAGGAGAAGAAGGGGGAGGGGATTTGGTCACGTGGGGGAGTGGGGGAGAAGAAAGAGGAGAGAGAAGGGATAAGTTTTGAATGGTCAAAGAGAGAAAAAGAAGGGGACAGCTTAAGAGGAGAGGGCAGTCGGTCGATGTTTTGGGGGGGTGCGCATGAAAGGGGAGGGGAGAGGAGAGAGAAGAGAGAGAAAAAGAAAGGGAGAGAGAGAAAGAGAGAAAAAGAAATAGAAAAAAGAAATAATACAAAGATAAGAAATTTACCTTATTCTTAAAATTACTATTATTTTCCATTTCTCTTTTCCTTTTTATTTTCTATGGTCTTGAATTGCACATCAATTCTCCCTTAAATTAATCTCAATCGGATCTCGTAAAATCAATCGATGCTTCAATGCCTCAATTGCTATTTCTCGTCATCCAATAACCCACCTTACACCTCAATTTTGCATTCAATTTTAATTCCTGGTTTTAATTGAACGAAAACGGCCCTATTTATCCAGTCGAAATTTGAACCCGAAAACTGGATGTCACAATACCAATTTAGGATTTTTTAAGATATTAATTCATATGTTTTTACAGGAATTTCATTAGCACATGCCTAATCAAATCTACAATTTCAAAAGTTCTTATTATAGATTAGTCTCATCTTGTGATTTCTCAGAGTCCTCGAGGGAGAGGAGCTCATCCACCAACTTGCCTTAAATTGGAGAAAGGGAGGGGGAGAAAATTGTATAATCAAGCCACCTCATCATAGTTTTCTTAATTTTGCGGATTCTATAATTTTCTATAGGAGGCCTCAGAATAAATTTTCTAAACATGAGATAGATTTGTTTTATGGAAAACTAGTAGTTGAAAAACATCTTCTCATTTTGTCATTTTGGCATTGTTTTAAAAATGAAGCCACAAAAATTATTTTTCATGCAGGGAAAAAATCCATGTTTAAGTTCGAAAAATGATCTATACTTTCAAAGGGTTGGTCTTCCTTTTCCAGGATCTAACATAACCTCCACCGTTGCTAGGAATCTAGATCATCTCTTTCATAAAAAGTCGAGACTTTGTGGTCACATCGGACACTCCAGCACCTAAAACTTGAACACGAGGGGCCTCTCCTGAGGTCTCAGTGAACTAACTGGTGCCCCAGACATTTAAACCGAGACCCAAGCACCAAGACTTTCAACACTCGGCGCCAGAGTTGAGCACCTATGGCTAAGGGTGTCAGGAACAGAATCTAAATTGAATCGAATTGAAAATCGAATTAAACCAAACTGAAAAATTAAATTTTTTTGATTTAATTCGGTTTTCGATTCGATTTTTATTAAAAATTAATATTTTTTTATTAATTTGATTTTTATTGATTAACCGAATCGAACCAAACCACGAACCGTTTTATTTTTCCCGATTCCCGTCTCCTCTGGCTCTGAGTCCTCCTCTAGCAGTAGGGGGCTCGGCGAGGAAGGCTCGAGCAGCTACAGATCACTCAGGTGTGGCGGAGGGGAAGCTACTGTGGTGCCGTCGCTCGGAGGGGGGAGCTGCAGGGGAAGGGTGAGCGGTGGCGCGACTGCAGGCGTCGGGCTCGCGGGTCGCTGGCGGAGCGGCGGTGCGAGCTCGCGAGTGAGGGGTGACCAGCCTGGGATTTGCTGGCGTCAAGTTGCAGGCGGAGACGCTCGGAGGCGGCGAGCGTTCCGGCACGGCTAAGCGGGCAGTGGCGGAGGCAATCAGGCGACAGGGCTGCACGTCGCGAGCGAGACCGGCGGAGCGGTGGTGACCGGCCGCTAGGCCACCTGTGCTGGGCTCGCGAACGGCGGACGCGGGCAACGAGTGCGGGGGGAAGAAGATGAACAGTGCTCCGCTTGTTCCTTCTGCTGGCCTGTCCTTCGTGTTCACGTCTCTTCCCTCTGTCTCTTCTCTGCAGTTCTGCTGTACAGCTTTTCCTTTTGACTTTTCCCTCTGGAGCTTTCTTTCCTCTTTCATTTTTGTGTTTTTGTTTTTTTAAGAAGAACGAAGAGAAGCCCCCTGATTTCCCCCTTCTATTCTCTCTAGTCTAGTCTGTTCTCCCTCAATTCCGACCAAAAAAAAAAAAAAAAAAAAAACCAAAAATTAAAAATCGAAAACAGAAAAACCAAAAAATCGATTCGGTTCGGTTCGAAGGAGTTTTATAATGATTCGGTTCGATTCGATTTTTCAAAGGATTGAAAAGATTTTTATAAATAGATTTTTATAAATGAGATGAAAATCATTATAAAAAGATTGAAAATAATTTCCTTATGAAATATTATTTACCAACCATGTTAATTTTTTTAGGAAACAAAATGGACCTAAAGTCTCCTTCCAATTTCATCAAGACCCAAGGTTGAGTAGTCTATCATTTGCCTAAATAAAGAGCTAAATACAAGATAGAATGAAAATCGCGTGTGACCTTAAAGATAGCCGGCAAAGCTTTAGATATGGTTACGTTCTCATTACGCCAACCAAATAAAAGGGAAAAAGAGCCTTAAACTGAAGTCGCAAGCAAATAATCAAATTCCCCTTCTCTTTTTGTATTCATTAATTCCATGCCTTTATTTTTTCTTACTTAATAATTGAAGAAAACGGAAGTTCATTGCTGTAAAGTGTTGAGACACAAGTTATCTGCCAGCTAAGAAAGTAAAGCTAATATCCCTAATACTCGTTCCTTAACAATGATTATTAGGACAAATCTCTCCGTTGCTTTTCTGTTCTTCAGTTTCCCCATTTTTTCCCGTGTCGCTGTCCGCAACTTCTGAATAATACTTCCGGGATTCATCAGCCCTCAAGTTCAGGTGTGGTGGTGCTAGTCTTGCATTGCATTGCACCTCTTTCTTTCTTGTAATTTTAGTTCGTTTGCATTTACTTATTGTTCTTACTAACCCGCATCATCTTTAGGGTAAAAGGTTTGTACGCTCTCCGCGCTTTGGATATTTCGGCAAGTGATTATGGTATTTTAATTTGCTGGTCAGTATTCTTAACCATATTCTATACAAGTTACAGCACATGTTTAGTTGTCTTCGATGTTCATTTCCCAACTGATGAAAGAATTACCGAGTGAAATTAAGACCCTTCCTCCTTCCTTCACAACCGGTGAAATTTGACATTTAAAGATTGGTATGTCTGAAAAGGTATAGCAAACATACTATTGAATGCATTCTTTCCTTTGTAAATCGGATTTAAGAAATCTGCAGGAAGTGCAATGAATAGGAGTTTAGAAATTATTTTGGGAGTCATGAAACCTTTTCTACTTAAAACTTAGAAAATCCAACCCGTAAGCAATTACACCTAAAGTCATCTACTCTAATTCTATAAAGTATTTTTGTGAACATAGTACAAGGCCAATGAGAAGTTGACATGTGACTCTCTCATTGTGTGAAACATCTCTTATATCATTTTCACGAACTTAAAAGTAATAGAAATACCAAAATTAGAAAAGAAAAAAAAAGTCTTGGTTCATGAAGTCGACTCAAAATTACAAAGAGTTTCTTTCAAGACTAAACAATAGGGTGTATGAAAGAACGTGTGAAACCTATGGACGCTATAGAACAAGCATGGTTGAGTAGGTTCTGAGATGGATATTAGAACTCATAAAATGGGTTCTAGTTCCAAAATTCGGGTACAAATGAGTGTAAGGTATGTCTAAGGGTTTGGGGTCATACCATTTTGTACCCTACACCCCGTAGCTTTTGTTGGGTACCTTTGTAATATTTTCTAAGTAAATACATGTGTATTTAATTTGCATATCTGACCAAAAAAAAAAAAAAAAAAAATTGCATGACTTTCTCTTTTTCGATATGAAATTTTGCCTATTAAAATATGCAAAAGCTCTAAATGATGCTCTAAATGATCAACGATGTCCAACCTCATTTGAAAGACAATCATCCATCCCTCTCTCTCTCTCTCTCTCTGAGAGTATGTGTGCGCGCGTTTTGAGTTTATGTTCTCAGTAGATGGTGATAGGTTTCATCTTAACTCATAAATTTAAATGATAGGCGGAAGTTGATTTTCTTTTTTTTTCTTTTTTTTTTAATGTTATGTTTGAATGTCCAATTTGTGAATAACAATAACAAAGACCTTTTTTCGATGAAACCATATGAAAAGGTACAGGATATCATAAGGTACCCAAGAACCCGTGGCGCTGACAAGTTCTAGAGTTTAAGGTATTTCAAGAACCTAGAAGGTAATTGAAACTACTACCTAAGGTTCTACTGTAGGGAAAATACCTTATGTATACCGAAACTTTCTCACCTCTACTAAATACGCCTGTAACACCTCTGCTCCACCTTTTTCCTTTTTCCTCCTTTTAAATCTATTTTGAAAATACTTTGAATAGCTACTATATGAAAAATAGAGGTAGAAAAACTTAAAAGCCGCATGAAAAGAATTTGTCATGAATCACCTTTGAAGAATTCGAAAAAATGATACCACAAGTGTTATAACTTTCGTGCAACACTTATTTTAGTAATAGAAATTTTCAATCAATCATTTCAATACTATAACTTCTAGAAAACATTCACCTTTGATCTACAATTCGTCTTCCCAAATAACCTGATTGGAGCGAGTATATGTAGTTTATTATTCTAAAAATTTAACGAAGACTCGTAAGAAGGTGGACCGCTAACGGCACAAATTTTCATCAAGCATCTCATGATGCGAGAAGAGTGCCGCTTTCCTAAATAGTTAAGATCTAACTGACAAAAAAAAAGGTGCAACAGATAAAAGAAAAAGGAAGAAAAATACAAGGATCGCAAAAGGATGCACAGTCAACATCTCTAGGAAAGGAAAGAGAGATGAACAGGATGGTTGGCGAAGAACTTCAATCGCATTGTAAAACTTCCTTTGATGCGATTAAACTGTAGAATATAAATGTGCACATTCATAGTTTCAGTTGTGCAAAATTCAAACAGATCGAGGGCAATAATGTATGCAGTTATGCAGTTTTGTGCCAGCTCTAGTAATTATTCTTCAGAAGCAAGGTAAAAATTTTCCTCACTCTGCATTTGCATCGATATCTAGGGGCCACATCTCAACGAAGCTACCATGAGTTTCATCAGTCAGATATCCTCAATAATCAACAAATTGTTGCCGCTGCTAAAAGATCTGTGGGGGGATTGGGGGATTCATTTCTTGGTCACCGCAAGCACTGCCTGCGAGATTTTTCTCACAATATTAGGCATCCGTCGGAAATATATGACGTCGAATTTAGCCAGAATCATCATCTGGGCCTCCTATTTGCTCCTTTCTTACATTGTGAAAATTGCGCTGGGCAAGCTTACTGTGGTCCAAATAGATGATCCTGAAAATCTGTGTTACGACGTGGAATTGGAAGGGCTGTTTGCCCCAGTGCTTCTGATGCAACTTGGGTACCCGGACGGCATAACGGCCTATGCAGTGGAAGATAACCGGCTGGGAATGAGACAGATCCTGAACATCGGGGCTTCAATTGTCATCGTGGTTCGCATTCTCATTCGCTGTTGGGGGAGCTCGTCCCAAGTGTCAAGGCTGTACTTCCCCTTCTTCATTGCCGGATTGATAAAGTCAGCGCTGTGGGTCTGGGCTCTCCAATCCGTGTACGACGAGAGCTCAGTTGTGAACGCCGAGAACTTACCCAAACTAGCCACCGAGGAAGCCTTTGTGAACGCCGAGGACTTACCCGAAGCAGCTGCTGAGATGGAAACGAGTGTTCCGCTCAGAATGTTACCATTGGACAAGAAGTTCGACTCCGCAAAGGACATCTTGAAGGCCTACTTTCGATTCGACTGTCTGAAGCCCCACCTCGCGAACTGGCCATACCACCCTGTGTTCATATCCCGTGATTGGATGTCCATCGACAGTTACCCCGCCAACCACGCTTTCACCCTGAACGAGATCGAGCTGAACTTCATGTTTGACGTGCTCTACACTAAAGCGCCCATCCTGTATACAAAACGTGGCCTCATAGCCCGCTTCTTCGGCTTCTTCTGCTTGGTGTCGGCCTTGTGTGGATTCGCAGTGATCTTCAGGAACGCCTTCTTGATCGATATGAACATCACCTATACCTACGCGTTACTGTTGGCAGTCACATGTCTCGAGCTTTATCAGATCACGACGTTGGCATTTTCGGATTGGGTGGTGGTCTATATGGGTAGGAACCTTAAGATGCCGCTCTTCTTGAGGCTCCTCCCGTTTCTGGCTGATCGATGCATGAGGAAGAAAAGATGGTCAAGGTCGATAGGGCAGCTCAATTTGGTAGAACACTGCCTGTCATACAAAGAAAGGCCAAAGTCCATCCGCAAGGTACTTGATTGGTTTAGTAAAAAGGAGATCTTCAGTTGGCATTGGTTACACTCTCGCCAGCCCATGCCCGGCTGCCTTAGGGCACTGTTACTACGAAAGATGGCGGAGCTAGAGGAAAAAAGAAAATACCTGCCCTTCGAGGAAAAAGGCAAGTGGACGCTTGAGATTTACGGCATCCAGGAGAAACAAGGACTGAGCAGTAGCATCGCCGCAAAATTTACTAAGAGCATCATTATCTGGCACATCGCAACAGAAACCCTGCACTCACTGGAAATCGAAAAATCCGACGCTTTCAGAGGAAGCAAATTGCTATCCGAGTACATGATATACCTCCTCGCTCTGCATCCTCACATATTGTCCCTCCCCACCACCGACATCACACTGGAGCACGCTTGTTACACACTGCGGCTTTTCTTAAGGTCCCGAGACAATAAAGAAGCAATTAGCATGCTATCGTCGGTGGATGAAGATGTCATCCCACTCTTCGTGGAACCAAAAAATGCGTCGAGGATCACTCGTGACTGGAACATGCTGTTGGAGGTGCAGAAGCTTGTGGCCGACCTGAGGACAATAAGCAACAAGTGGGAGATCATCAGCAGCATCTGGGTGGAGATGCTGTGTTATGCAGCATATAAGTGTCCAGTGTATCACCATACCAAGCGACTAAGAAGAGGAGGCGAGCTCATCACTCTTGTGTGGCTCCTCTTAGCTCACAAGACCGACAAGTTCCCTTATGAAAATCCTGAGGCTTGCCTCAAGATCCCCGAAATCTACCTCCTTGGAGGAAGGTTCTTCTAGTTGCATCCAGAGGATTTTCGGGAAGAGATGCCAAAACTTTTTATGACGGAGCTAAATGATGTGGCATCCTCAGGCACGGTCGGAAGAGAGATGCTACAACTTTAAGCCACAGTTGGCAGAGTCACATGATATCCAAGTAGGACTTAAGCTCATATCTTTTCAGACTCTCAAGTTTCATTTCAAATCATATATTTCCCATGCTTTGGTATTAGGTAAAAATCTAGCCTACAAATCATAACCTAAGCTCGATACTACAAGATGTCACACCCCGAAACCATCATGAATGGAGTATGACACGACTGTCCATCCACTCGAAAGACGTAGCCTCAAAACTCCCAAAATCCAACTCCTAAAAGTTCCCTCGTCGATGTCAATTTCGTACTACTTATCATTAACCGATAAACCTGAAAAAGATTGGCAAATGAGGGGTGAGCAACCACAACTCAGTAAGTAGTATATCTCTTGTAAGCAGACCGAGCACCCACTATGTATATTTATAAAACCAAACTACAACTCTATTAACTCAAATCCATAATATAATAAACAAATAATAAGAGAATAAGTTACGCATACTTAAGAAAGCTACATTTATACAAGAAACATTGATTTCACAATTACATCAAAACAAATGTCAATGGTCAAATCCATTTATTTATCTCATTAAGTCACACACCAATGGTCCATTCGATTGGTTAATCTCATATCAATGGTCTATTCCATTGATCAATCTTATATGAAACCACGTGTTGATGGTCCATCCCAACGACTAAACTCAAATTACATGTCAATGGTCCACTATATTGACCAAACTCATATCACATGTCAATGGTCCACTCCATTGACCAATACATTGTTCAATATCAAACCATGGTCACGATACAATGCCTAGTGACAAAGCAGCCAAAATTCCCCCATTGGTCAGGTTTTCACTTATTATTAGCTAGGGACTCAATCCACAAGGATATCCTAGAATAATATACGCATGCCCACAAGCCCCTCACTAAACTCACAATAATATTGAACATCAATATCAATCCAGAACAATACCATCCACAATCCACAAAGCCAAATCCATAAATTATTTCATATATCACCAAAATATTTCGCAACTCAACTTATTCATTAAAAATACCTTTCATAAAATATTCTCAAATAATTTCAAGACTCTTCTCATAAATCAATTTTATAAACCAAATCAAATCAAGTGCATGTCATAAGACATTCCACAAATCGATATACATAACATTCCATAACCCATGCTCAAAAAGCTTTTGGTAAAAAGGTTTCACAAACCCAAAATATATAATATTTCTCAACTCCGTTTCCCAAATAGAATATATCTTCTCACCAAAAGGTTCTCCACTATTTATAAATATCAAAATGTAGTAAAGGCCCAATCCAATTTTATGCAACAAATATGCTTATTCATAACTTATAAAATGTCAAATCTTTATAATTTTGAAGACATGAGTTTATAAATTTTAGAAGAGATAACACCACTCACTTGGGAAAGCCAAAAATCAACCTATGTGATTACTGGAGCCAATGCACTCGTATTCCTATCAATAAATAGAAAACAATATTAAATTTGAGTAAATATATTATTTGTGAGTAGATACTTCCATTCCACTCATTTTCCTGGACAAGTCCAAATATGTGGTCAATTTTGGGAAATTCACTCGGGAACATCTAAATTTGAGGAATTTATCTTACTTGAACGCGAGAAAACTAAGCTAATGAGCTCTGATTGATGAAATTTAAGTTAACTCATTTGCAACAGCATCAAACGAACAAATCAGTGGATATACGACACTTTTCGAGGCGACAAGCTTTTACCCGCACGAGAACTGACGGGAATGGTTCTGTGGAACATCTGGAAGGCAAGAAATAACTAGAATTTTCGCACAAAATTGCCCCGACTAGCATATCTATTAGCTTCAGCACAGGAACAACAAATCTCTATCAGTCGAGGAAGGTCGAAACAGCATACACTACAACCTAAACGAGACATACCTGGTCAATAGACACCCCCTAAAAAACAGGATCTGAAGCTAAATGTTGATGCGGCTTGGAGTTCAGGAGAGTTTCTGGGTTCTGTGGCGGGACTTGTGCGTGATTCATCTGGCAAAGTACTCGAAGGTTTCGCCTCCACAGCTAGGGTTTCAACACCGCACGAAGCGGAAGCGGAGGCGATCTTTCACAGACTCTTATATACTCAAGAACTCTAGAGGCGCCACATGGAAGACTTCAGAAGCCGAAGAGTTCAATGGCTCATCGAAAGCGACTGTTTAGGGGTAGTTGATATGATCGTGGGCCGGGCTGAGGCTTTGTGGAACCTTGACATAGTTGTGCAGAAATGCAGAAGTATGTTGGCCCAAAATACTAACATCACGGTCGCACATTGTCCACGCGAAGCAAATGCTGCAGCAGACTGGATTGCACGGAACCATCGAGCACATAAGCTACCTCTCAATTGGTGGATTAATCCCCCGCTTCCTTTATGGTCTATATTATGTTCAGACCTCTATGCGAGTGTTTCTTGTAAGTCCTTTATATAATTATCAATATCATGCACTGCTTATGACCCAAAAAAAAAAAAAAAAAAAAAAACCTAAGATTTAATTTTGAGATTTGAGGTTCAATTTCATTATTAGACCTTGTGATTCAATTTTAGCATAAAAGTCACGCCATCAATTCAAGGTCAATTTGAATGTAATAGGTCACCCTAGATTGGGCAATTAATTCATAGGTGCCTTGCACTCTAATTGAATTCAATTTCAATTAATTTACATTTTTGGGCAAGAAGTTGCACAAAATTGCCCAATTTAGCCTAGAAAGTCCAACTGCATGTACCCGTGGCATGGGTCCAATATTTTCCATGTTAATTAGGTAATTGGGCCAATAGAAAATTACTGGATTGCATTTACATAGCTTAATTGGCCTGATTTCTTAAAAAATTGACCGCTTCTCTTTGAATTAGAGTGTTTTTCCTCAAATTAGGTAAGATTTACTTTCAATTTAGTCCTAAATTACATAAGATTTAGAATAGGAAGGACCAAACCATCCAATGGGCAGCCAAACCAGTCGAACCAGTTTGGACTGGTCGCCGATGGAAAAGGCTAAGTTGACCCTCCTCTGGCTGGTTCTTGTTGGCCGGTGACCACCTGAAGTGGCCCACCACGTGGACAACATCCTCATGCCCTTCAATTTTCCAATTTTTTGCAAAAATACCCCTGGATTTTGGGAAACTACAAAAATGCCCTTAATAGGCTTTCATCTCGAAATCAATTCGGATAGTCGATTTCGATGCATCACCACCATCCAAATAGTCACATATCTAATTTTCAAACTTACTTAATGACTAAGCAAGTTAATTAGGCTTTTAGATCAATCCTCAACTGTCGAATCGAACCATCGGTTAGGATTTGATCTTGAGAGGTGGTATATATACAATTCTCCCTCCAAAATTTCAAGGAAAGGGCCTCATTTGTGCAAAAATACAGATCCATCATTTTACATTCTCTCTCAAAATCTCTCTCTCTCTACCAACTCTCCTTTTCCTTCCCTTCCCGTGCGCGCTCCTCATCGTCTCCACCAGTCGCCGCCACCAACCACCACTGGCGACTTTCCGGCAAAGTCTAACCATCTCTAACCTCCCCCTCTCCTTCCTCGAGCTGCTGGTGGTCGGCATTCCCCTTGGTAGTTGCCCAATCAGACCGCCATTAGCTTACTCCTCAGCAAGCTTGAATACGCCCCTCATGCCAATGGTTCATCCGGTGGCTTCTCTTGGTTCGATCGGCGATCTGCAGCATTTTCTTGGTGGCCTAATCGCTTCAGCAGCTATCCTCAGCCTTTCCCCGACCCATAAGTGACTGGAGCTCCTTCAAAGAGCCACTGATGGTGTCACGATGGCCAATCTTCTTTGCTAGTATCAAACTGGCATTTGATCCTCAAAGCGGTGACTGATCGGAACCAACCGGCGACAATCCATCCCTCTTCGACATCCTTGGTATGCCACCGATGATCCTCAATGTCTGCAAGGCATTGTGGAGGCTTGGCGCACGCTCGATTGAGCTTGATTCACGATAAATCGCACAAAGGTAATCACCAACACCTTGAGCTCGATGAAGCAAGGACACAATAGGTGTTCAGGGCTAGAGATCACTTTAGGATCCTTATATATGCAAATAACAATATGTTAGGATGTTAGAATGGCCAAAGTTAGCCTTGATTGAGCTTGATTGCATCAAATGTGCTTGATTGTTTGATTGTACCTATTCTGCAGAAATCGGATGCCTGTGTGACAGTTATGAGAAATGCTATGATATGAGCTTGTTATTATAGTTTTTTGTGTTCGATGTCTTCAAAAACCTTTCCAATGAGCTATAGAACGTCTCAATCCGATATCGTTTACTACCTAAAAACTACTTCCGAAGTCAATGTATTGTTTTTGGAAATCTGATATGTTCCGGTTTGTGATGTGTTTTAGACTACCTCTACTGCTTATTGATTTTTTGCTGATTTTTATGCTTCGAATTTTAAGTCAATTTCCTCATGAAAGTTGCTCAAAACATGCATCTCGACAACATATAATTTTCCAAAATTTTTGGAAATTATCTGGATAGGTCAATTTGCATTAAATCATCCGTGCTTGTGTCTGGAATCTGGCCTTTCTGACTGACCTTTGCCGATTCCACGATTTTTAGAAAATCATACATTGCAAATTAGAAGATGCATCCTCATGAAATTTGCTCAGTACATCTAGGGGCCACATATAAAATTTTGAAAAAATAATAAGGTCATCTGATAGGGTAGATTGCCAACGTGCGTCATCAGTTCTGTCCCCCTATGACCTGCACTGTATGTTCGATTTTCTACTGAATTTTGTGTAGCTTAATTAGACTTAGGTTCCTCCACAGAAATGATCAAGACATCCTCCTCTATAGGCATGAATTTTTTTGGAATTTTTTAATGACGTTAGAATGGTGAAAACTCCCCATGTTCCATGAAATTGCTGTTGTGTTTTGGTTTGATGTGTGTTGCTGTACAATTGTCTTCAATTGAGCTCTTTAAGAGCAAAATCAATGCACGAGTCCTTCTAGACATACCTAGAAACCTTCATAAGCTTCGAAATGACACGTGATTCATGCAAATCGATGGCCATTTGACCCATGAAAGTGCATTGTGAAGTTGCTACTATGATTAGTGCAATTCTGACATGCTGGTGTTAGGTAATGTTAATCAACCTATTAGCATTCATGAATTTATATATATATATATATATATATATATATATATATATATATATATATAATTGGGGATAGATGCCTTTATCAAACTTGTTCATTGCATTTGGCCCTATATCGAGCTTAAATGTCATAATTTTCATACACCGTATGGGTAACTTAACTAGCCTCCATTCATGCATCATGTTTGCCTTGTTTGTTGCTGACTTGCATGCTTCTACAATTGTGATCATTTGGATATGTAATTGACCTTAATTGATTTTGATATCTCTTAGAAAGTCTTAGAACACATCCTAATTTTTCTAATGACACCAATTTTGCCTCATTTGTACGTCGTTCGACCCATTTTCTATTTTTGTGAAATCTGCCATGTCTAAAATTCGGAATGCCTACTCTGCCCTTACTAAACTTGACCTTTTGTCATTTTTGTGTGGATTTTTCCTTAAGGATTCTGAAGTCGAGTCCTTAATAGAATTTGATTGCTATCCATATGCCCATGTCGGAGTAAATTTTTGGAATTTTTAAACATCGTTTGCTAGGACGAATTGTTATTAATATGCTCTAATGTCTTGCTGCCTTGCACTATTTTTGATGCATTGCTCTCCATTTTTGGATTTTTTGAAATTCATGTGCTGGCCATTTTAGGAAATTTTCTTCATGAAAGTTGTTCCTTATTGAATTCTTGATGTGTCATAATTTGTTCAGAACCAATTACACATGGGTCATACATCAATTGCTTGCATCTTCTATACTCTGTTCTGACACTCTTTTTTCCTTTATGACTTGTCTCTGTTGTAGCATTTTTAGGAAATTATGCATGCTAGGCTAGCTTTTGATGTCTTCACAATTTTTGATCCTCACATTCTGAACTTCACATATAAAAATTTTCAACAAAATAAAAAAGTGGTTCAATGATTTTACGGAGCCCCTCAAAGTTGCAGGGTACTATGGAATGTTGCATTCTTACTTGATTTTGACTTAATTTTCTTTCCTATGATGCCCAATTATACGATTTCTTTTTTTTTTTTTCTTTTTTTTCTTTTTTTTAATGCTTTGGCTTGCATTAATCTCATCTTGGTTTGGACCATATTTAGAGTGTTTGCAAAGCTCGATCAGCTCTACACAAGATGCGCCCGTGTTAGCCTTGTTGGCTAAATGTGTTCCATAGCCTTGATGCACTTATGTCTTGTCTTCATCAAATTTTTCCCGGACTCATATTTTAATTGATCAAAAAATGATTTTTGGCATCATATGGATTTTTCTAATGCTTTAATCTTGCTTGTTTGGCACTTGTGGTTGTGATTGACGCTTGATGAATGAGTGAAGTAATCCAATGTTGACTCACTAATTTGTTTGATTGATTGAGAACAAAGATCCAATGGCCCACATGTATGATTATTTTTTAGCTATGCATGTGATTTTAGATGTATGCATAGGTATGATGCATGTACCCGCAGGATACTT